>BSQZ01000042.1:252520-410020 GCA_033239005.1 Lamellibrachia satsuma | reverse complement strand
TTAGAAGTCATCCGTGACTTGGTGGGTTGAAGGGGTGAACTACCTGTAGATCTTAGCTATAACTTGCCCACGGTTGTCAAAGTACCGTGTGTAATGCAGTGTGATGTGCCCTGTTATGCATCTCAATATGTCATTAATTCCACTCTGAGACATCGCCTTGTTCTTCTACAGACAAACACGGCGCCAACGCAGCGTCGTCGAGCAATCATAAATAATATACTGCTCGCACAGAACCACTTTCCATGAATATGTATTAAGAATTGACAGTTCACCAGGTACCCCTCTTAAGTTTGACGCACAGTGCTTACTCAATCATCCGTTAAAGTTAAACAGGACAGTTTCTATTGTCTACAGCAATATAAACCTCGCACGGAAACCACAAAGTACGTCGGCATATTTACTGGCAAACATTTGCGTTTTCCAGAGAGCCTGGATAGAAATCATCGTTTGACCACCATTTTGATGATTCTGAGTGCGTTTCGCCCCAGTTTGACGCTTACGTTATATAAAACATATTTTCATGCAACGAAAACTACTTGTAAAAAGTACACACACATGCATATATATATATATATATATATATATATATATATATATATATATATATATATATATATATATATGTATGTATGTATGGTATGTATGTATGTATGTATGTATGTATGGTATGTATGTATGTATGTATATATGTATGTATGTATGTTTGTATGTATATATGTTTGTATGTATGTATGTATGTATATACATATACATACACATATACATATACATAAACATATGCATATGCATATGCATATACATATTTATGTATGTATGTATATACATATACATAAAATATGCATATACATATACATATACATATACATATACATATGCATATGCATATGCATATGCATATGCATATGCATATGCATATACATATACATTATACGTATACGTATACGTGTACGTGTACGTGTACGTGTACGTGTACGTGTACGTGTACATATACATATACATATACATATACATATACATATACATATACATATACATATATATATATATATATATATGTATGTATATGTATATATGTATATATACTTTTTCGCGCCTTAATTACAGCGTGGTTGAGCCTTTTCTAAACAAGTAAGTTGAGTTTGTGTTGGAATGAACAGGTCTGTCATGGGTGAAGTCTTAAGAGCTCTGATCAATCCTAAAAATGTGTTTTTGTTATGCAAAATAGAGTGTTCATAAACCATTGAGCTTCAGTTTTGTAATTTTCATTAATAAGACAGATTTTACACTGCGTGTATTGTTCGCTGTAGTTCTTCTTTTTCTTCCTCTTTTCTTCCTATGTTCCGCCTCAACGTGCTGAGAATGAAGGCGAGCCGGTAGGCGAACACACACGCAAATACTTATTTAGTGCAGTTTGTTTTTGTCTAAAGTCTAGGATAGTGAAGTGTTTGAATGTTGCCCTTAAATGAATCCAGACACTGACATTAAACTAGTATATTTATTTAATTACTTTAAGTAATCCTTAAAATGACCTAATAACCAAATGTGTTCATCTGAAGTGCACGCAATACATCACATGTGCTACGGGCTAAGTTTCATTCATTGACATGAGTTGTGTTTGCAGCTCGTGAAAGCAATATTTGTTTAGTCAAACCTGCTTTTTTTCATACAAATCGCCGGAGTTTGATGATTACCTTAGTCAAGGGGCCATTATAGCTAATAAGACAGAACACACTTTTCGATGCGGGCATCACAGCCTTGCTCGCTGCTGGTAAAAAACACGTCGGCGTTAGACATTATAATATGATATAATATAATATAATAGAAAAGAAGGTGCGTGCACAGGTCGCCAAAACTGAAAAGTCAGCTATGTTCATTCGATATTATGTAATATAACACATGTTCACACCGTTCTTTCATCACATCAAAGAAGTCGGCCCCAATCGACGTTGAAAGGCTTCAGACTTTCTTAACGTCACCAAAGCCGACACTTCTCGTTCTCACTTGGCGTGTCGTCGCCTTTGGTGGGATGGATGAAGTACCCGGATGTCGCGTGGGCCGTCCCTGCATTCAACCGGTCCATCAGGGGGAAGTGCAATTAAACAGGGGGCGACAAGACAGGAGAAGAGAAAGGTGGCAGTGCCGGCGTGGGCGTGTCCTACACTAACTACGCATACCTGGCGAAGACCAACAGCAGTACCTGATTCTAGGCTGTTTGACCATGAACATGTTTGTCAACATTTCTGTTGTGATCCTAATTCGTATAACAACACCACAAGTTTGATGTTATGGCTTCGTTTTTCCTCAAATATCCATTCCCGTCAAGTTACTGCAGGCACCTAGCGAAAATGTGGGATTATATTTTACTATTTTGTCTTTCGGGATTACTCTATCCACTGGAAAAGTAAACTGTGTAAATATAGTCTATTTGAGTTGTTGCGGCCTATGTGCTTTTATGTATATTAGTTGGTGTTTATTTACATTCAAAATAGGAAAGATAATTTAGGAACGCCCTGTATTTGTCAATTTTGTTTTTAAACACATTATTCACGCTGCTAGAATTGACACAATCAGTAGAGTAATGTGTTCCATTAATTGTGGGAAGGGTGTCGAACATACCATGCGGGTTACGCCCACGTTTGAACTAAATGTTTATTCTGATTACGGCCAATTTATTTTCCTATACATATCTGTCGTCTATTCTGTCCCATCGTCTTTGCACAGTTATTTAAAAAGTAAAAGAGCATCTCGCCACGTTAATTGAGCAAGTTCGCTCATCCGGAACGGTTGCATCCGAAACTCTGCGCCGGCCGTGCAGCGGGACAGCCCCGTGCCGCGGCGACGGTCGCGGGCCTGCGCGCGCCGCTGAACTAACGCTCGTCAAAGCCGCCTTTCAACGTGTGCAGGCATGCATATCTAAACGTGTGGACTTCGGCGGGGCTGCCGATCGACACACCTAGCTGCCGACCAGCGATCTAAGTGTTGGTGCGCGTCACCGCAACTTGTTTGCGCTACGTTTCGCTGTTTATAACACCGACTTTGTGCCGAGTCCGTGGACTATTTCGTCGCATGTTACCGCTGTAGTTGCCGTCATGTCGTTGATGTCGACGCGATGGCGGTGGCCCCCGCTCGCTCTGTTCGCAGTCATAGGTAAGTGTCGTTTCGTCGGGCACGGCCCATGGATTGTACAGTCGCCCGCCAATGTTATTAATCACCGCCAACGGGCGTCCAGTTGATCGGACGAGAAAGTCAAACAGCCGTCCACCGCACGGCCGAACAATCACTACGTTACCCGCAGTCGTAGGAATACGCCAACCAAACTTGCAACACTAAATTGTTTTCGCATCTGTGTCAAAATACTAGAATAGTCTTATTAAGAATCGTTGGTTGGTTCTTCGAGATGTCAAAACGCCCCTTTCGAAGAGAGTACACATGCAGCGCGTGAAGGGTTAATACATTTCTAGTCATTAATTAACCTGTGATTAAACGGTCAAAAAAGTAATGGCATTATGTCATTTGCGTATTTTCATGGCTACCCTTGAACGGAATACTAAACAGATAGCGGAAGAGTTGGTATGGCTGGAAATTCCGCTGTGCGTGTTTAATATTATAGTGAATGGATATTCGCGTCCACATCTGGACGTTGACGGAGGTTGATGTGTCAAGTCTAATATAGACAATGATGCACTAGGCAATGATGCACTAGGCAATGATGCACTAGGCAATGATGCACTAGGCAATGACGCACTAGGCAATGACGCACTAGGCAATGACGCACTAGGCAATGACGCACTAGGCAATGATGCACTAGGCAATGATGCACTAGGCAATGATGCACTAGGCAATGACGCACTAGGCAATGACGCACTAGGCAATGATGCACTAGGCAATGATGCACTAGACAATGATGCACTAGTATAATTTTCTAGCATACACGCACTACGCTTGCTTCATACTTGAGTAACTAGAAATGTACATAATATTTGTTACTCCTGTGAAACAATGACCAGGAGCCAGACACGACCTGCACTATCCTGTCGAACTTAGCATTATCCACACTTAAGACATGTTGACAATGAAAACGTGAAGCAACGGCATCACTCCTACAACAGGCATCACTCCTACAACAGGCATCACTCTTACGACAGGCATCACTCCCACAACAGGGGTGATTATAGGAGTTGACATTGTGGCAGTGGTCTATGAGCAAGTCCTGGTGTTTTGAGCCAAAACGGTATAACCTCGCCGGGTGCTTGCTTGGATCTGCCAACCACTATCTGCTTGTTTATAAAAATATCAAATATGCCTTCTGTCATGCCAGTAACTTGTGTGCAATCCATCGGGGAAAAAAAGTTAAGATAAACATAATCTGAAATCAAAGTCTTCCACGGTGACTAGTCCAGCTCTATTCGCTGTAAAACGAGTGTCACCAAAAACCACTAACACGTTGTCACCTGGTATCATGCTCTCGGCCCTCCACATTGTCACCTGGTATCATGCTCTCGGACCTCCACATTGTCACCTGGTATCATGCTCTCGGACCTCTACGTTGTCACCTGGTATCATGCTCTCGGACCTCCACGTTGTCACCTGGTATCATGCTCTCGGGCCTCCACGTTGTCACCTGGTATCATGCTCTCGGGCCTCCACGTTGTCACCTGGTATCATGTTCTCGGGCCTCCTCATTGTCACCTGGTATCATGCTCTCGGACCTCCACGTTGTCACCTGGTATCATGCTCTCGGGCCTCCAAATTGTCACCTGGTATCATGCTCTCGGGCCACCACGTTGTCACCTGGTATCATGCTCTCGGGCCTCCACATTGTCACCTGGTATCATGCTCTCGGGCCACCACGTTGTCACCTGGTATCATGCTCTCGGGCCTCCACATTGTCACCTGGTATCATGCTCTCGGACCTCCACGTTGTCACCTGGTATCATGCTCTCGGACCTCCACATTGTCACCTGGTATCATGCTCTCGGACCTCCACATTGTCACCTGGTATCATGCTCTCGGACCTCCACATTGTCTCCTGGTATCATGCTCTCGGACCTCCACATTGTCACCTGGTATCATGCTCTCGGACCTCCACGTTGTCTCTTGGTATCATACTCTCGGACCTCCACGTTGTCTCCTGGTATCATACTCTCGGACCTCCACGTTGTCTCCTGGTATCATGCTCTCGGACCTCCACGTTGTCTCCTGGTATCATGCTCTCGGACCTCCACGTTGTCTCCTGGTATCATGCTCTCGGACCTCCACGTTGTCACCTGGTATCATGTTCTCGGACCTCCACGTTGTCACCTGGTATCATGCTCTCGGACCTCTACGTTGTCACCTGGTATCATGCTTTCAGGCTTCCAGTATTTGAGAACATCACACAATCTCAAATAGGTTCCAACTCCGCGTCAAAGAATGCAACTTCACCAAGGGGAATTACGTAGAACGATGTTTCTTTGGGTGAATACCTTTTGTGGCAAGTCATGTCAGGATAACAGTGGCAACAACACAGAGGCAGTAGTCGTATGGCTGCGGTTAGATATCACCGCTGTCGCATGGGGGAGGAACATGTATGTCTCTGGTCTGGCCATGTTGTCTTCTTACGAGTGTTTGCTTTGCATTGGAAAAACTACTTAGAGACGTGGTATGACGGTAACTATCACCCGAGAAGATATACACTATTAACCACCACTTATATTCCATCCATTCGATCGAGGCTCCGTTCATCTATTTTCTGTGCACTTCGCTGTCAGTAGGGCAACTCAAGCCAGACATACACATATCGATTATTTGGTTACCAACATGTTGGCGACTACTTTTTCAGTTGGCAACTCAAATGTTGTCATTATATGTATGTCATCTGTCAACAGTCGGCAACACTTTTTTGTGGACATCTGGCATCTGAAAAATCGGTCGGCCGACGGTCGGCCGATGGGTAGTTGTCAACTATCTGTCGGCAAGCAAACTGTTGGCGACTAAAAGTCGTTATGTGTATGGCGGGCTTCAGGCACAAATCTGAATGGTAAACCGCAGCTAGCTACGACCCCTTGCTTTCGGGCAATTGTCGTGTGCTGAGGTCATGTCCAACAAAGCAATCCCTTCTGCTCGAGAACGCTTGCTTTAGCTTCGCCGCGCACATTAATGTTGGTAACCACTGGTTAAAAGTATACACACTACAGTGTTGGTGACCTCGTTATAAGTGTTCCAAATATAGACCTGGTGTAAGGTGTATCACGGACGAACTTGGCCACTGGCTACTTAACGATTTGGCCGTTAATTCGCCTATACAGAGCATCAAGTAAACTGTGGATCGTGTGATAGATGTGACTTTATGAGAGCACTTTTACACCGAAGAAGTGAGCATAAGCATTGCTTGTCTGTAGGATTACTGACGCATTAGAAGTTTCACGCGATGTCAATGAACAATTATTACCAAACACGTGTTCTCTGTTACTTGTTGAACATTTTGATTTACCTGGATGATCTGACAGCGGCCGTGCGTTCCCACTACAGATAGTCCCTATAGTAGCCTGTCTGATAAGATGCCATGTGACGTTACTATTAAGCCTGAAGCAGTCTTATGACTACTACCTCTAAGAATTTGGCTAATCGTTATGGTGCGTCGTCACTGGGTCTTCGCACTGTTTCGCGGTGCGGTTTGCTGGCTGTGTGATAGATATTTATTAGGCTCTTCGGCAATGTTCTTTCCAGTCGGTTCAGACTAGTTTGTATCACAGTATAACTGCAGCAAGTTTTTGTTCACGTTTTGTTTTATAAATAGTTTTTTTGTGTTACTAGCACATTTGTACAGTGCTCAGTACTGATTGTGACGTGATTTTATGATAACTCACTAGGCGTGTCAGCAATCAAACAAAATTAATTATGTCGCATTGATTAGCTTTCATCGTTGGTAGGTATTTGGGAATAACTGTAACTTTTATATGCACACACACACGCACGCACGCACGCAAACTAACACAACGCCAGTACTCTACAATCAAGCGAATGTTAGCCAAGCTTCAATGTACACTTTAATGCGCCCTACGGTGTTTGACCGCAAAACCAAACTAAGAAAAATCGTAGTTGTGACTATTTGCTTAGTAGATGTGACATTTGTGCCGCAATTGATGAATTGCATATGAAAGAAAGTCATCGGAAGTCGTCGACTAGACGGGACATCACACAACATCAGGATGAATTGCATCGTTTTCGTTTTTTGTTGTCACGCGCAGCGTTACATTATTAAGTGTCTGTTGTTAACGTCCTCGTCCGACTTCACTGCTTCGCGAGTATGCGTTTCACCAAAAAACTAGATCAAACTGCATAAATCAGCATACATATCGGTAGCCAGTGGCGTCTTGTATCGTGGCCTGCATGATGCAATGAATACAGACTTCGTAATACACGCTAAGCGCCGAGATGCATTTGCAATATATTATTCCTCGATGCTTCAACATAACATAGAACAGTTCGTACGAATTACTGTGTGACGTCGTAAACAAACGACAGAAAGATATCCACGATTAAATCCACCAGGCTTGTAAACCATAATATTTGAATGTAGTTCTCTCAACAGTTCAAGTTTTATAGCATTGGTATCCCAGCATTGCCAGTGTGTGCGTGCATGCGTGCGTGTGTGTATTTGCGGTTCACGTTAATTAAACGGTACTCTTTAATATTGTTAATTACTTGCTTAACGTTGTCCAATCGCTCCGGTCATTCGTAGGTTACGTTCTGCATCCACCGTTTGTTGACATTCACTGTCACATCTACTTTGTTGTTATTACAACCTCATCTAGCCTTGTGTTACATTAAACGTGACACCTACCTTGTTGTTACTATAACCTTATCTAGCCATGTGTTACATTAAACGTGACACATACCTTGCTGTAACTACAACATCATCTAGCCATGTGTTACATTAAACGTGACACCTACCTTGTTGTTACTACAACCTCATCTAGCCATGTGTTACATTAAACGGAACACATACCTTGTTGTTACTACAACCTCATCTAGCCATGTGTTACATTAAACGTGACACCTACCTTGTTGTTACTACAATCTCATCTACCCTGTCACACTACTAGGATTATTGGATGTCACGTCACGGGTATTAGGCGTCACAACAAGGTAGATGTCATGTTTAATGTAACACATGGCTAGATGAGGTTGTAATAACAACAAGGTAGATGTTACGTTTAATGTAACACATTGCTAGATGAGGTTGTAGTAATAACAAGGTAGATGTTACGTTTAATGTAATATATGGCTAGATGAAGTGGTAGTAACAACAAGGTAGATGTCACGTTTAATGTAGCACATGGCTAGATGAGGTTGTAGTAACAACAAGGTAGGTATCACGTTTAATGTAACACAAGGCTAGATGAGGTGGTAGTAACAACAAGATAGGTGTCACGTTTATATGACATCAATCGTGGTATGCGCACCATCATTTATAGTAAATACGTTATTGCAACATTTGTTTTCAACATGGTTGGGTTTCTTCCAGGTGAGTAGTAGAAACTTGAATAAACATGCGACTCTTGAGTTGTTGGTTGCCAAAGTTATGAATGGAACCGACAATGCAACTATGACTAACCGGCAAAGCCAAAGCTGCAGTTATCGCGGCTCGACCAACAGAACAATAGCAGCTGCTACGGCGATTATACCAACTTGCAAAGCAAGTGCAACAGTGTCAGGGAACAAGCCCATTTTAGGTTTTTCGTACGTGTGTGCGTGCGTGCGTGTGTGCGGGCGTGCGCGCGTGCGTGTACTTGTATGTACTTGTATGTATATACATGTACAGTGTATATAACATTTGCAAAATTGAATAAAGTATGTAATCTACAGGCGCATTACACGTGTGAACGATTTTAATTATTTTTGCGGGCGCGGTTTAAGTGCAGTTACATTCATAAGCGATTGCATTTTTTATTTGCGGCGAGCTTCCCGTCTACTGCCCCCTACTCGTGCGGCAGCAACAAGCGATGGCTGCCGTGTCGTCAACATGACAGGCGCCACTGTAGCATAGCGACGTAAGAACAAAGCCACGTTGTGTTAAATTGGGTCGCAAGATATAAACGAATGTAGCTGCGAGTTTGACTCATGTCGTCAACTGATTGTTTATTCTAACTCACGATAATTACGTGTCGGCTGTCCTACTTATTCAAGACCACGTAAGCGTGAAATGTAGCTATCAACTATAGTCTTCGTGGCGCTATTTTTGTTACAACAGTTCCGTCGCTCTAAGTTACACTCACATTAAAACCTTCATTTTACGTCACCTTCTTCTGCACATTTATCATCTTCGACGTAGATATTGTCATAGTCATCTTCATATGTTTTCTTCGTGCAATTCATCTTCTCTTTCGTCGTCATACTTTCTATTTTCTTTTCTTGTTCTTCTGTCAAGCCTTAATGCTGAGCAGTACTCAAAGTACTTCTGTCAGGCCTTAATACTGAGCAGTACTCAAATAAATTCCATACGAATGAGAGTACTTCGTACTTCGGGTCACTCCCGAGGCACTGGACATTTAACTACAAGTGCAAGTCATGCTCAGTAGAACATTATGATCTGTAGTGTCGATATCATGTACTTTAGAAATAACATTTTGATTTGTGGCGTTGATATCATACTCGTCGCTAGAGTACTACGAAATATTATCCGTCTCGGCCGCCCGCATTTTAGTGATGTGAAGGATCAATTAAAGCCGATGCAGATCTTAAATATTTGCCGTTTACTGGGCATTGTAAGGCTGACCCAATTGGATGACAAAGATAAGATTATTGCAAATATGGGTGTGGCAGGCATTTGCAGACGGAATTGGTGTGACCAGAGTAACCAGACCAGATATAATATAAACCGAGATGTTTATATTTGGCCCTCAACATGTGTACATGTATATCCATTGAGAACAATATTTACATCAACACATCTATTTGGCCCTCAACATGTGTACATGTATATCCATTGAGAACAATATTTACATCAACACATCTATTTGGCCCTCAACACACCTACCAGGTGAGGAAGATGTTTACATTTGGTCTTCAACACACATACCCAGTGAAGACGATGTTTATCGTTGGCCCTCAACACACCTATACAGTGAAAACGATGTTAACGGTTGGCCCTCAACATATCTACCCAATGAAGACGATGTGTACTGTTGGCACTCAACACACCTACCCAGTGAAGACGATATTTACTGTTAGCCCTCAACACACTTACACAGTGAAGACGATGTTTACTGTTGGCCCTCAACACACCTACCCAGTGAAGACGATGTTTACGGTTGACCATCAACACACCTACCCAGTGAAGACGATGTTTAGTGTTGGCCCTCAACACACCTACCCAGTGAAGACGATGTTTACGGTTGGCATTCAATGCCCATTCGCCTTGGATCCGGCATGTCACGATTGACAGACTCCCCGAGATTGTGACCCTGAATACACTTGCTGTAGTTTCAACCACAATAGCCAAATCCTGCAGAAACCAATTAAATGAAAAACGTATTTTCCAAAACAGGAACGCTTTGTAATTGAAGAACATAAATGTCTCATCATATATTTTGTTTGTGATCAAACAGAATATCTATATTGTAGAGCGCATTAGCACAGTAGTAAGACAGGGATTCGAATCCACTTGCTGTCGTTTCGAAAGGTAGATAATTTCGTTCACTCCACGTGCCATCAGTTCGCTCAGGTATATACATGAGTACATTGTTCCATGCACTATTAGACATTGGGGGATATATGTGAATGGATAGTCTTCGGGCTGAAATTACAACATGGCTGAATGATTTCCAGATAAGTCAAGTTGATGTTGTAATCAACATGTCTGCCAGGGAGTGAAATGTGAAGCTCGTTGAGTTGTCCTAAGGACTGCACTAGTGACGTATTTGTGGGGGGCAATGGACCGTGCCCCTTTGGCTTAAGTGTATGATTTTTTTCATATGTAACCTGTTGTGCAACTACGTGGTAGCATGTTAAACTGATTGGTGAGCAAGCTTGTCTCTCCATTGTCCTTCCCTTTGTGAGATCCTAGGTACGCCACTGAATAGGATATTAGGTTATATACGAGCATACCTATGTAAGAACACCATGGGGAGTGGGGAGCGGTGGTCTAATGGTTAGAGCACTCGCCTGTCGATCGAGAGGGCGGTGGTCTAATGGTTAGAGCACCCGCCTGTCGATCGAGAGGGCGGTGGTCTAATGGTTAGAGCACCCGCCTATCGATCGAGAGGGCGGTGGTCTAATGGTTAGAGCACCCGCCTGTCGATCGAGAGGGCGGAGGTCTAATGGTTAGAGCACCCGCCTGTCGATCGAGAGGGCGGTGGTATAATGGTTAGAGCACCCGCCTGTCGATCGAGAGGGCGGTGGTCTAATGGTTAGAGCACCCGCCTGCCGATCGAAAGGGCGGTGGTATAATGGTTAGAGCACCCGCCTGTCGATCGAGAGGGCGGTGGTCTAATGGTTAGAGCACCCGCCTGTCGATCGAGAGGACGGTTGTTCGATTCCACCTCCGCCGTTTCGAAGCTTGGGCAATTTCGTTCACCGCACGTTGCCCGGGTCTATCGGAAGAGACACTAAAAGCCGTTGGTCCAAACCCCTGCGTTAGCTCAAGATTGGGCTGTTTGGAGTATAACTACTTGAGACTTGAGACCATTATATTATATTGTTGGAAGATTAAACTAAACTAAACTAAAACTCCGGGGTTGTACGTGAAACTGGTCGCAAGCTCCTACGTCGTGGAAGTGTAGGAATAGTGTTTGTTTGACATAACACTCAGTGGGTGATCATTGATGTCTTCCACAAAATCGTTGACACTACAATGTACTTGTAAGGTGAAACGAAGCATCTAGTGCGGTTTTGGCGCAGCGTGTGCGCTACCTAATGTTGCCGTGATACAGCAGGCTAGCTTACGACGTAGCCGGGAACAAAGCAGGCGTTGACTTCACGTAAGCGATGCGTCATTCAGTAAATTTGCAACTTCCCGGGGGGGTGTTGGCGGCTCTTATTTGTGCGTCATGGATCTGTAAAAAGCGTGACATGTCTGCGTAGATTTCGTTGGTCGCATACAACTTCACGCCACACGTCACGTGTTTAGCAAGACTTGCGTAACCCACAAACGTTGCTTCTTTCGTTCTCTTCGCACAAGTCTTGTGACAACAACGACACGTTCGTTGGCAAAACGTGGCACAGATTCGCCACTTCGGAAGCTGGTATAATTCATAATTAACCTCTTCGGAGACTTCCATTGACATTGAAATCCACCAGTTTCACGCGGAAATGTCGACGACGTTATTCATAGACTCCACTGCTTCGCTTGTTTGTGCCCTGCTAACGAGAGTTGTTCGGTTCGAGCCGCAATCCTGCTGACGACTGCAGTCGCAAAACAAGCTGGAACTGTGGTTTATGCAAGCGCATGCCTATTGTGAAGTTTATGAGGAAACACACAATGAACCACAGTAGAACACAAACTTCCCCGTTCAACACAAGACAGTGTCTTAGCAGATACAATCTCCATACGAATGATTCACAATCTCCATGCGAATGATTCACAATCTCCATACGAATGATTCATAATCTCCACAAGAATGATTCACAGCTGTACTGTAGCAAAACGTGGAACCCGCTGTGAGAGCGGAACTGTCTCAACGAGCACATTGTATTTGCAAGATAGAAGGAGACAAGTTATCAAAATAAACGGAGTGTTGGAAATAAAAAAAATATGTAAACGATGAAAATACGTTCAGTGGTAACAGTAAGTAGCGTATCGAACAAAAGATAAAAGGCAAAACATGACAGAAAATTATGAATACCAAATGGAATTGATAAAAACCGGTCGTTATGATTTAGTTGGCGGAAAATGGTAACAAGTTTGACATAAAGCATACTTACTTTGTCTGGCGTCGCTCAGTCAACTGTCATACAAGACAAACATACTATTGATACCGCCCAGTCAGCTAAAACTTAGTTCCGTCTTCGGTAACAAAAGACTTTTGTGTAACTAGCAACGTAGCGACAATAAATGTTAAAAGTCAATGACGTCATCATGACGTAATCAGTGCGTCGACATGGCGTAAGCCAAATGCAATTACTGCATATGACAACCCGTTTTTTTAGTGTTTGTTATTCTTGTCAGACTCAACTTTTTTTGTCATCCTGATACATTAATGTATTCTGTATTCACATTTGATGTATGTACAGGTTACATTTTAATTTTGAATAAATTAAACAAAAACAATCCTTTGTTGGCATAGTCAACACAATATACACGCAATATTCCATTAGCGTTTTATATGTTATTGCAAACATGAATTACTACACCTATGTTCTTGCCATTCGGTACTCGAATGTCTAAGTGATCAATGAAATGGTGTTAGATGAAACATGAAACGTGTATCGAGGCAGTTAATTATAAAATGTCGTCTTTCGAAGGACTGTAAACAGACATTCGCCTGTTTGTATAGTTTAATTAACAAGCTACGTCGTGTTGTTTTGGCTACATTCTTCCCCGTGGGTGTCCACCTACTTCCCAGTGGGTGTCCACCTACTTCCCCGTGTGTGTCCACCTACTTCCCAGTGTGTGTCCACCTACTTTCCCGTGTGTGTCCACCTACTTCCCAGTGTGTGTCCACCTACTTCCCCGTGGGTGTCCACCTACTTCCCCCTACTTCCCAGTGTGTGTCCACCTACTTCCCAGTGGGTGTCCACCTACTTCCCAGTGTGTGTCCACCTACTTCCCCGTGTGTGTCCACCTACTTCCCAAAGTGTGTCCACCTACTTCCCAGTGTGTGTCCACCTACTTTCCCGTGTGTGTCCACCTACTTCCCCGTGTGTGTCCACCTACTTCCCAGTGTGTGTCCACCTACTTTCCCGTGTGTGTCCACCTACTTCCCAGTGGGTGTCCACCTACTTCCGCGTGTGTGTCCACCTACTTCCCAGTGTGTGTCCACCTACTTTCCCGTGTGTGTCCACCTACTTCCCCGTGTGTGTCCACCTACTTCCCAAAGTGTGTCCACCTACTTCCCAGTGTGTGTCCACCTACTTTCCCGTGTGTGTCCACCTACTTTCCCGTGTGTGTCCACCTACTTTCCCGTGTGTGTCCACCTACTTCCCAGTGTGTGTCCACCTACTTCCGCGTGTGTGTCCACCTACTTCCCCGTGTGTGTCCACCTACTTCCCAAAGTGTGTCCACCTACTTTCCCGTGTGTGTCCACCTACTTCCCCGTGTGTGTCCACCTACTTCCCAGTGGGTGTCCACCTACTTTCCCGTGTGTGTCCACCTACTTCCCCGTGTGTGTCCACCTACTTCCCAGTGGGTGTCCACCTACTTTCCCGTGTGTGTCCACCTACTTCCCAGTGGGTGTCCACCTACTTCCCCGTGTGTGTCCACCTACTTCCCAGTGGGTGTCCACCTACTTCCCAGTGTGTGTCCACCTACTTCCCAGTGTGTGTCCACCTACTTTCCCGTGTGTGTCCACCTACTTTCCCGTGTGTGTCCACCTACTTTCCCGTGTGTGTCCACCTACTTCCCAGTGTGTGTCCACCTACTTCCGCGTGTGTGTCCACCTACTTCCCCGTGTGTGTCCACCTACTTCCCAGTGTGTGTCCACCTACTTCCCCGTGTGTGTCCACCTACTTCCCCGTGTGTGTCCACCTACTTCCCAGTGTGTGTCCACCTACTTTCCCGTGTGTGTCCACCTACTTTCCCGTGTGTGTCCACCTACTTCCCAGTGTGTGTCCACCTACTTCCCCGTGTGTGTCCACCTACTTCCCCGTGTGTGTCCACCTACTTCCCCGTGTGTGTCCACCTACTTCCCCGTGTGTGTCCACCTACTTCCCAGTGGGTGTCCACCTACTTTCCCGTGTGTGTCCACCTACTTCCCCGTGTGTGTCCACCTACTTCCCAGTGTGTGTCCACCTACTTTCCCGTGTGTGTCCACCTACTTCCCAGTGGGTGTCCACCTACTTCCCCGTGTGTGTCCACCTACTTCCCAGTGGGTGACCACCTACTTCCCAGTGTGTGTCCACCTACTTCCCCGTGTGTGTCCACCTACTTCCCCGTGTGTGTCCACCTACTTCCCCGTGTGTGTCCACCTACTTCCCCGTGTGTGTCCACCTACTTCCCAGTGGGTGTCCACCTACTTCCCCGTGTGTGTCCACCTACTTCCCCGTGTGTGTCCACCTACTTACCCGTGTATGTCCACCTACTTCCCAGTGTGTGTCCACCTACTTCCCAGTGTGTGTCCACCTACATTCCCATGTGTGTCCACCTACTTCCCAGTGTGTGTCCACCTACTTCCCAGTGTGTGTCCACCTACTTCCCCGTGTGTGTCCACCTACTTCCCCGTGTGTGTCCACCTACTTCCCCGTGTGTGTCCACCTACTTCCCCGTGTGTGTCCACCTACTTCCCCGTGTGTGTCCACCTACTTCCCCGTGTGTGTCCACCTACTTCCCCGTGTGTGTCCACCTACTTCCCCGTGTGTGTCCACCTACTTCCCCGTGTGTGTCCACCTACTTCCCCGTGTGTGTCCACCTACTTCCCCGTGTGTGTCCACCTACTTCCCCGTGTGTGTCCACCTACTTCCCCGTGTGTGTCCACCTACTTCCCCGTGTGTGTCCACCTACTTCCCAGTGTGTGTCCACCTACTTCCCCGTGTGTGTCCACCTACTTTCCCGTGTGTGTCCACCTACTTCCCAGTGTGTGTCCACCTACTTCCCCGTGTGTGTCCACCTACTTCCCCGTGTGTGTCCACCTACTTCCCCGTGTGTGTCCACCTACTTCCCCGTGTGTGTCCACCTACTTCCCCGTGTGTGTCCACCTACTTCCCCGTGTGTGTCCACCTACTTCCCCGTGTGTGTCCACCTACTTTCCCGTGTGTGTCCACCTACTTCCCCGTGTGTGTCCACCTACTTCCCCGTGTGTGTCCACCTACTTCCCCGTGTGTGTCCACCTACTTCCCCGTGTGTGTCCACCTACTTTCCCGTGTGTGTCCACCTACTTCCGCGTGTGTGTCCACCTACTTCCCCGTGTGTGTCCACCTACTTCCCAGTGTGTGTCCACCTACTTCCCCGTGTGTGTCCACCTACTTCCCAGTGTGTGTCCACCTACTTCCCCGTGTGTGTCCACCTACTTCCCAGTGTGTGTCCACCTACTTCCCCGTGTGTGTCCACCTACTTCCCCGTGTGTGTCCACCTACTTCCCCGTGTGTGTCCACCTACTTCCCAGTGTGTGTCCACCTACTTTCCCGTGTGTGTCCACCTACTTCCCAGTGTGTGTCCACCTACTTCCCAGTGGGTGTCCACCTACTTCCCCGTGTGTGTCCACCTACTTCCCAGTGTGTGTCCACCTACTTCCCCGTGTGTGTCCACCTACTTCCCAGTGTGTGTCCACCTACTTCCCCGTGTGTGTCCACCTACTTCCCCGTGTGTGTCCACCTACTTCCCCGTGTGTGTCCACCTACTTCCCCGTGTGTGTCCACCTACTTCCCCGTGTGTGTCCACCTACTTCCCAGTGTGTGTCCACCTACTTCCCCGTGTGTGTCCACCTATTTCCCAGTGGGTGTCCACCTACTTCCCAGTGTGTGTCCACCTACTTCCCCGTGTGTGTCCACCTACTTCCCCGTGTGTGTCCACCTACTTCCCAGTGGGTGTCCACCTACTTCCCCGTGTGTGTCCACCTACTTCCCAGTGTGTGTCCACCTACTTCCCCGTGTGTGTCCACCTACTTCCCCGTGTGTGTCCACCTACTTCCCAGTGTGTGTCCACCTACTTCCCAGTGTGTGTCCACCTACTTCCCAGTGTGTGTCCACCTACTTCCCAGTGTGTGTCCACCTACTTCCCAGTGTGTGTCCACCTACTTCCCAGTGTGTGTCCACCTACTTCCCCGTGTGTGTCCACCTACTTCCCCGTGTGTGTCCACCTACTTCCCCGTGTGTGTCCACCTACTTCCCCGTGTGTGTCCACCTACTTCCCCGTGTGTGTCCACCTACTTCCCCGTGTGTGTCCACCTACTTCCCCGTGTGTGTCCACCTACTTCCCCGTGTGTGTCCACCTACTTCCCAGTGTGTGTCCACCTACTTTCCCGTGTGTGTCCACCTACTTCCCCGTGTGTGTCCACCTACTTCCCCGTGTGTGTCCACCTACTTCCCCGTGTGTGTCCACCTACTTCCCAGTGTGTGTCCACCTACTTCCCCGTGTGTGTCCACCTACTTCCCCGTGTGTGTCCACCTACTTCCCAGTGTGTGTCCACCTACTTCCCCGTGTGTGTCCACCTACTTCCCCGTGTGTGTCCACCTACTTCCCCGTGTGTGTCCACCTACTTCCCCGTGTGTGTCCACCTACTTCCCAGTGGGTGTCCATCTACTTCCCAGTGGGTGTCCACCTACTTCCCAGTGTGTGTCCACCTACTTCCCCGTGTGTGTCCACCTACTTCCCAGTGGGTGTCCATCTACTTCCCAGTGTGTGTCCACCTACTTCCCCGTGTGTGTCCACCTACTTCCCCGTGTGTGTCCACCTACTTCCCCGTGTGTGTCCACCTACTTCCCCGTGTGTGTCCACCTACTTCCCAGTGTGTGTCCACCTACTTCCCCGTGTGTGTCCACCTACTTCCCCGTGTGTGTCCACCTACTTCCCAGTGGGTGTCCACCTACTTCCCCGTGTGTGTCCACCTACTTTCCCGTGTGTGTCCACCTACTTCCCAGTGTGTGTCCACCTACTTCCCCGTGGGTGTCCACCTACTTCCCCCTACTTCCCAGTGTGTGTCCACCTACTTCCCAGTGAGTGTCCACCTACTTCCCCGTGTGTGTCCACCTACTTCCCAGTGTGTGTCCACCTACTTTCCCGTGTGTGTCCACCTACTTCCCAGTGAGTGTCCACCTACTTCCCCCTACTTCCCCGTGTGTGTCCACCTACTTCCCCGTGTGTGTCCACCTACTTCCCCGTGTGTGTCCACCTACTTCCCCGTGTGTGTCCACCTACTTCCCAGTGAGTGTCCACCTACTTCCCCCTACTTCCCAGTGTGTGTCCACCTACTTCCCCGTGTGTGTCCACCTACTTCCCAGTGGGTGTCCACCTACTTCCCCGTGTGTGTCCACCTACTTCCCCGTGTGTGTCCACCTAGTTCCCCGTGTGTGTCCACCTACTTACCCGTGTGTGTCCACCTACTTCCCCGTGGGTGTCCACCTACTTCCCCGTGTGTGTCCACCTACTTCCCCGTGGGTGTCCACCTACTTCCCCGTGTGTGTCCACCTACTTCCCCGTGTGTGTCCACCTAGTTCCCCGTGTGTGTCCACCTACTTACCCGTGTGTGTCCACCTACTTCCCAGTGTGTGTCCACCTACTTCCCAGTGGGTGTCCATCTACTTCCCCGTGTGTGTCCACCTACTTCCCAGGAGTGGGGATAGCTTAAGTAGGTATTTGGAAGAAATTTAATCAAATGGTCATATTTGTCAATATGTGTCCTAGCCTTGGATATTTACCCGCTTTCACTGTGAAAACGCCTCTGATTTTTATCCAGAATATGACTATTGTCATTATGACTGTGAACCAATTTTGTCTAGGAATCAGTGCTAACTAAACAGGCCCCTGTGCCAGTTCGTTGGTTAACTAAATATTTATCCTACTTAATAGTTAAATTAGAAGACCCGATACATTACTTGTTTCAAGTATCTAGGGGAGTTGTGAATTCTGGATACACTTCCGGGATGCGCTGCGAATACACTGCCGAGTAATTTATATATACACACACATACATATATACACATACATACAAAACAAAACAAAAATCGTATCCCAAATGTAGAGGGGCTTCGTACGAAAGTGAATTATGGGAGTGCAGACAACAACCATCTCACTCTTCAATTCAAAAGCGATTTCTGTCTTCAGCAACCCGGGTATATATATATATATATATATATATATATATATATATATATATATATATATATATATATATATATATATATATATATATATATATATATATATATATATATATATATATATATAACCTGTTGTGCTACAACATCGCAGCATGGCAAACTAATGGGTGACTAAGGTTAGCCCCCATTCGGACACCCTTTCCGAGATCCTAAACATGCCACTGATACGCGCTGCGGGTAGTTAGCGGCTTACCCATCCTGCACTCGGGGTAACGGGTACAGTGACGTCACATGGGCTACTGGCTAAACTTCCAGCTAAGAGAATTTACGTTCCTGCTCTGCTGTCTATAGTATCCCCACACTGTGAATTGAGTATAATAATTATAAATGATGTGCCTGGTTCAATTTACGTCAACAAAGCAAAGACAGTAGTAGGTTGGTAACATGGCAATTCATGAATAACTTCATTGGATTGCCGGACGCTCACACACCTATAGTGGTGAGAGCATGGCTGGTTGTACCGAAATCACAGTAAATGTACATGTATATACAAAGCAATACAATCTCCGTCTGGACCTACCATCAGACGTACAACCAGCACTAACACATGCTACATAATAATTATGTATCTCGTATGTACAATACAAAGTGCAAAAGTCACAAGTATCACCTAAACAAGGTGTACCGCAATTGTGCTTTAGGCGTAATGCCAAGTGTTAGTGTGCAAAAACCCGTGATATAGATATTTTATCAAATAATATATAAAATGACGCAAAGGCGTACAGTTTTTACTGAGGCCGATAAAAAGAGAAGTGAGCAGGGGTGACGAAAAGTACATTGGCGGAGTTCGTCGAAACCC
The DNA here is from genome assembly GCA_033239005.1 of Lamellibrachia satsuma. Classification (NCBI taxonomy): domain Eukaryota; kingdom Metazoa; phylum Annelida; class Polychaeta; order Sabellida; family Siboglinidae; genus Lamellibrachia; species Lamellibrachia satsuma. The sequence goes on along the minus strand of BSQZ01000042.1, from coordinate 390,267 downwards.
GAATTAAGACGGGTTGTAGATATTGTCTCAGACGGCAAAGCAACCAAGGCAATTGCACGCGTTAGATAAGCACCGTGTCCCGGCTTGTCACTCGCACGACACTAGATCCATTTATTTGCTTACTTACAACACCCGCTGTTGCAGGGTAAAGCGGCAGTCGGTGGTGTTAAATATAGCCGAATGAAAAACTGATTGCTTTATCCATGCGCCCACCAGGCCGCTGAACCTCGTTTACATACCAGGACTCATTGTGTAGATATGTGTAAGTGTGCGCGCGTGTGTGTTTACATCTACACATCCGCTGTAACGGTCGTCAGTTATTTCGCAGCTCGCTTAATTGAATAAAGTGGTTTATAATGTGGACACGATACAACAAACGCAAGGTGATATTTACAATGACGTAGTTACTCACGCCATGAACGTTCCTACTCACGCCAACCGCGAGCGGTGACCAATGGTTGTCACGCACGCGGTTGACAGAAACCTCAGCGCGTCAGCGTCGACAATGCATTTAACGAGGATAAACGCGACAAAGACCTGATTTACTAGACGCAAAAGTAGCAAGTTGTCGCGTTCTCGTTTATTATGTCGCTTCGTTGGCGGAAGCAGGACACATGGTGACAAAGGCCGAATTCAGAGGCGTGTCTGTATTCAGATGCTAATGAGTTTTATGTTTTGCCTGAGAATATCAGTTACACATGTTATGTTACGGCTTTTGTTCTTCTATTGTTCAGCTGGTGTCGGCTGTTTAAATGTTCGGCCTCCCACAGCTGAAGGCCACACATATATGCATGAGGGGCATAACATGTTATTTATGGTAACTGAGCTTTGAACCTTGTGATCTTGTCATGTAATGTCTTATGATGAGTCATGGTGTAAAAATGTTGTGGCTTGTCGTGATGTAATCATGTTGTGACGTGTCATTGTGTTAAAGTGTTATGTCATAGTGCAAACTCTGAGTGGTGCACACCTGTAAGATTGGTGCATACTCTGAGTGGTGCAAACCTGTAAGATTGGTGCATACTCTGAGCGGTGCACACCTGTAAAATTGGTGCCAACTCTGAGTGGTGCACACCTGTAAGATTGGTGCATACTCTGAGTGGTGCAAACCTGTAAGATTGGTGCATACTCTGAGCGGTGCACACCTGTAAAATTGGTGCCAACTCTGAGTGGTGCACACCTGTAAGATTGGTGCCAACTCTGAGTGGTGCACACCTGTAAGATTGGTGCCAACTCGGAGTGGTGCACACCTGTAAGATTGGTGCATACTCTGAGTGGTGCACACCTGTAAGATTGGTGCCAATTCGGAGTGGTGCACACCTGTAAGATTGTGAGATTGGTAGGACACACACCTGTGAGATTGGCAACAGAGATCCATAAGATCGTAAACGAACTCATATAATTATATACGTCCGCCGGTTTGCCGCGCATATACAAAAGGTGCTCGTCGTGCAAACTGTGATACATTGATTGGAACTCGCGAGACTTCGGCGCAGCTGAGCATAGCTCAAATATTCGCGTCACTCGCTCTTCGGACGTGTTTTGAACTGATGCTGTGTTATTCGTCATTTAACACACACGAGCCATATTCATTTCGCAAAGTAACGCCCAAAAATGTCTAATACGCCCACAAAACGTTTAATTTAAGAAAGTCCGTAAGCGTTGACAAACCGTAGGCGTTGACACCTAGGGTGAATAATTGTGTTGTTTGTGAAGGCGTGAGTTGTTGTGCTTTCTGTTGCGATGCTGTGAATTTTGGTATGTAGTATCATAACCCGCATCTTCATTTCGTTTTTTTCTGAACGAAATAATGTATAAGCTGGTGTATCTTGCGGTATAAACACATCTCGTGTCCGACACAACGGTATTTCAGTTCGGTTACCTCAGTGCACATATCAACGACAGCATTGTGAGGTGGAACATGATCTGGGGACGACGAGGCGTGGCAGGCGGTTTAAAACCCAAAAAAATCGCGTGTTTAGTGTTCGACATTCTATTTTGGTGGTGTTGTTAACAAGAAATGCGAAACTCGAAGAGGCTGTCCTGTGACATATGTCAAAACAGGACTGTCTCTTCGCTAACGTCGGTGTTCATGACATCTGTGTGGAGACATCCGTCCTCACCAAACTCACACTCACAGAATATGTTTTTTTTTACAAAGCGTATGCTAACCTAACGTAGAAACCATTGTTTTAGTATACACACGTATAGTCCAGTGATATCAAGACGTTTCCACGGACTTAATACACTATTAGTAAATTCAGGAGTGTTCACATTGTCCACTGGTTTACTCGTTGTCAGGAGATACAGATAAAATGGCCGTTTATGTGATTCATAAAAGTTGCGCTTTTTACAATTTTGTGTTAATTCAGATGTAAAAAATGCTGTTTAAAAATGTCAGCACTTAAACATGCGACGTTTTCAACCATTCGACACACATACAACTTAATACCAAGCTTTGGTTCATGGAAACACCGATATATGTTAACCGTTGTCAGTGGTTGGACATAGCTGACGTTTGACGTCTGTTTTAGAGTGGAATGTTTTATTTCATTTAACAAGCTTCGGTGTCGTGACATCTCGCTTTATGAAACTCGTTGCTGCAAAACTTATGAGTTGTCTAGACAAGGGAACTGGAAGCTTTAAGTGCTGTGGACTCGGGGACAACTGACAGCGTAAGTTTGCATAGAGACAAAATTGACAACCGCCCACATGTATATTCTGGACGCACTTTACAAATGTCGTTCTTCAATGTGTCGCAGCAAGAGGCGGCTGGCGAACACCGCGAATGTTTGTCAGTTAACGTGTTTTTTAACGTCTGCACTTTGTTGTTCGCGATGTCTGAAAACATCGCCGTGATTGATCCTGGCTGTGTCTGACAGGGAACGGGGTGTTTGTGTAATGTGTACTTAGCCTCTTCTTACAGCAACACGGCGCTAGAAGTGTGCGTTGTGAAATACAATTCGTTTACCAAGACGAAAGCCAAGAATGTATAAAGCCCACAATAGTTGTAATTTTCTTGTTTATGCATTTTTTAAACTGTATTTTTAAGCAGAAAATGCCAATATCTGAATCAGTGATTTTATAATGTTTCCTTTCAAGAAATAACTGCTCATTGTCGCTCTCCGCCATTGCTCTTACGTACGCCCACGATTGCTCATTGTCGCTCTCCGCCATTGCTCTTACGTACGCCCACGGTTGCTCATTGTCGCTCTCCGCCATTGCTCTTACGTATGCCCACGATTGAGCGTCAAGCTTCTATGCTATCAACGCTCTTCCGCCAACCGTCTTTTATTATCAGCAATCCGAAAATCGAGACTAACGTTGCACAATACAAGCATTATTACAACAGGGATGCAATGTTTGTAGGCCGTCTGTAATGTAACGACTCTGTAACGTAACAACTCTGTAACGTAACGCCGGGGTACGTATAATATCAGAGCCAAAAACTCCCTTCGGTGAATACTAACTCTCGTTAATTGTTAGTCTTGAGAGTTTGACAAGGCCACCTGCTGACAAGGAGACCTCCGGAGAAAAACACTTCCTGAAGACATCAACAATGATAATAAACAATAACAAAACTAAACATGATAAGATGATAATGAAGTCTTGGCTCGACTGCAGCCCTTTCACTCCTTGGCGGACCACAGGCCATTAAAGACTCCGTTCTGTCGGACACGGTTTTTTGCTTGCATTTCCAGTTGTTTAATAATGATAATAATAATAATGAACTTCTATGGCGCCTATATCCTCAGGAACCTGAGCTCAGAGGCGCAACAAAACAGAATCATTCAGCAAAATCGTGAACAGGGATGCACAAAAGTCAATATCAGAACGAGGGATCGCCGGAGGTTTATGGTGGAAATGCAATTTGGAATAAATATGTCTTGAGTTTTTTTAGGAAGATAGCTATAGTTTCAGATGTTTTTAAAGTGATGGGGAGTTCATTGTGGACCTTAGGCGCTGCGACAGAGAAAACACGTTTGCTCAAGTTAAATTGTGTTTTAGACACAATAAGTTTTTATGAAATTGATGATCTGAGCTGCATAGGGATATTTGAGAGATGCAGGAGACTAGCTAAGTAAGGTGGTTATTGTGTAGATAGAGCATGATATGTAAGAGTGGACAGCTTATAATTAATTCGATAAGTAACAGGAAGCCAGTGTAACTGTTTAAGTAGTGGTAGTGTTGGTGAAAACCGAGGCGCCCTGAGGACCACACGTGCCAGACAACGTTGCACTCGTTAAGTTTTGCCAAGTCACTTTTAGCAATGTTATTTAGTAGTTAATTATAATAATCAAGGCTACTAATTAATGCCGTTAATATTGTTTTAGCAGTAGATATAGATATTTGACGCCGAATTCGACGGAGATCACGTATATGATAGAAACAGGATTTATATATTTGAGAAATATGCTGGCGAAAGTTGAAGTTACTATCAAAGACAACACCAAGAATACGAACAGTATCTAATGGGAATATATCACTGCCAAGTTGAAGTCACTGTCAAAGACAACACCAAGATTACGAACAGTATCTAATGGGAATATATCACTGCCAAGTTGAAGTCACTATTAAAGACAACACCTAGAATACGAACAGTATCTAATGGGAATATATCACTGCCAAGTTGAAGTTACTATCAAAGACAACACCTAGAATACGAACAGTATCTAATGGGAATATATCACTGCCAAGTTGAAGTTACTATCAAAGACAACACCTAGAATACGAAAAGTATCTAATGGGAATATATCACGGCCAAGTTGAAGTTACTATCAAAGACAAAACATAGAATACGAACAGTATCTAATGGGAATATATCACTGCCAAGTTGAAGTCACTGTCAAAGACAACACCTAGAATACGAACAGTATCTAATGGGAATGTATCACTGCCAAGTTGAAGTTACTATCAAAGACAACACATAGAATACGAACAGTATCTAATGGGAATATATCAATGCCAAGTTGAAGTCACTATCAAAGACAACACCTAGAATACGAACAGTATCTAATGGGAATATATCACTGCCAAGTTGAAGTTACTATCAAAGACAACACATAGAATACGAACAGTATCTAATGGGAATATATCACTGCCAAGTTGAAGTTACTATCAAAGACAACACCTAGAATACGAACAGTATCTAATGGGAATGTATCAATGCCAAGTAGTTTAACTAGAAAATGGACGATTACCCTATTTCGTTATTGTTTAGTGCCAATAATAATAAGGTTTGTTTTATTTGGATTAAGCTTTAGCTTACTTGATTCCACCCAAAACAAGATATCAGTAAGATAATCACTTAAAATCGAAACAGATTCTTGTGCATTGGATTGTGAAAGTGATATGTAAACCTGTGTGTCATCAGTATACAGGTGATGACTGAGATTATGATTAGTAATGACGTGGCTGAGAGACGTATTATATAAGCTAAAGAGAACAAGGACAAGCCGGGATCCTTGCGGCACTACGAATGGAAGGTGTTGTGGGCAAGATAGTGTGCCAGATATGTTAATGTTTTGGTGTCTGTCTGAAAAATATGATTAGAACTACCGATGAACTGTGCCAGAAATGCCAAAATATCTATGAATGTGTTATAAAAGGATTAAATGATCAATTGTATCGAAAGCAGCTGAGACATCTAGTAAAGTGAGTGCTGTGACTTTGCCATTGTCCATGTTGTCACCTATATCATTGTGTATCTTGAGAAGAGCTGTTTCAGTAGAGTGGAATCGTTTATATGCAGACTGTAGATCATTTCATAAGTGATGTTCATAAATATGTTCATGAAGGCGATTAGCAACTACTTTTTCAATACTTTTGACACAAAACTGAGACTGAGACGATAATTTTTAGATAATTTTGTTTACATAGAGTTTGTTTTTTATTAAGATGATTTACAAGAGCTTGTTTGAAATCCCGTGGAACAACTCCGCCCTGCATTGAAAGGTTTATGATAGTAGTAATGGGAAAGATGAGTTGATTGATACAGCTTTTTAGTAGAAGTGTTGGAAATGGGTCAAGATCACACGATTTGTTAAGAGATTATTTAATGATAATGAGAACTTCATTAGTTGCAGGTGTGAAACACTGTAATGTATTTTCAGAAAGTGGTGGTTCAGGAAAATCATATTCATTATCATTAATGACAAAGTTAGATCGAATGCGAGCAATCTTATATGTGAAGTATTTTGAAAAAGAACTGCACAATGTATCAAATGAAGAATGTTCCGGCAATGTTTTTAATTTCTGCCGATGTAGAATTGTATTTACGGATTTCTGGACATCTGGCGAGAGTTTTCAGAATTTGATGAGATACAATTTGTATAGTAATCGGACTTTGACATCATGTGATTGCATGTATGTAGCTGTTTAGCATAAAGGGATCGATCAAGTGGAGAACGAGTTCGTCGCCAAATTCTTTCAAGATATCGTCGGCGACGATTTGCTTCAACTGTTTCTAGAGACTTCCATGGTGTTGGAGAACGAACTTGTACACTTTTAGTTTGTTTAGGGGCATGTTTATTCAGAAGTTTACTTAATGTTTCATAGTACTGATTAACAAGCCAGCATAATTTAGATTTAGGTAGGAACGTGCAAGATCTTCATGAAAGGTATTTATGTTAATTTTATTTATTGGTCGAAATGTGATAATTTTTTTCTAGGTGTTGACCCGACTTGCAACCATAAATCAAATCAATCTACATCCTGCTTTTGCTAGATCTGCGTCCACCCCTATGTATCAGGTGTTTCTTGACCTTCCCCTTTTCCTGTTGCCCTAAGGGTTCCATCTGAGTGCCTGTCTTGTAATGTGAAGCTCTACTTCCTCCTATTTCTTGTACAATTGTTTCTTGATTTGTTCGTTTCCACAGTGCGTCATTACCAATTGTTTCTGGCCACCTCCTTCTACGGGTAGTGAAGTGACAACTTACTGTTATTATTGTTTCTGGCCACCTCCTTCTGCTGGTGGTGGAGTGACAACTTACTGTTATTATTGTTTCTGGCCACCTCCTTCTGCTGGTGGTGGAGTGACAACTTACTGTTATTATTGTTTCTGGCCAACTCCTTCTACTGGTGGTGGAGTGACAACTTACTGTTATTATTGTTTCTGGCCACCTCCTTCTACTGGTGGTGGAGTGACAACTTACTGTTATTATTGTTTCTGGCCACCTCCTTCTACTGGTGGTGGAGTGACAACTTACTGTTATTATTGTTTCTGGCCACCTCCTTCTACTGGTGGTGGAGTGACAACTTACTGTTATTATTGTTTCTGGCCACCTCCTTCTACTGGTGGTGGAGTGACAACTTACTGTTATTATTGTTTCTGGCCACCTCCTTCTACTGGTGGTGGAGTGACAACTTACTGTTATTATTGTTTCTGGCCACCTCCTTCTACTGGTGGTGGAGTGACAACTTACTGTTATTATTGTTTCTGGCCACCTCCTTCTACTGGTGGTGGAGTGACAACTTACTGTTATTATTGTTTCTGGCCACCTCCTTCTACTGGTGGTGGAGTGACAACTTACTGTTATTATTGTTTCTGGCCACCTCCTTCTACTGGTGGTGGAGTGACAACTTACTGTTATTATTGTTTCTGGCCACCTCCTTCTACTGGTGGTGGAGTGACAACTTACTGTTATTATTGTTTCTGGCCACCTCCTTCTACTGGTGGTGGAGTGACAACTTACTGTTATTATTGTTTCTGGCCACCTCCTTCTACTGGTGGTGGAGTGACAACTTACTGTTATTATTGTTTCTGGCCACCTCCTTCTACTGGTGGTGGAGTGACAACTTACTGTTATTATTGTTTCTGGCCACCTCCTTCTGCTGGTGGTGGAGTGACAACTTACTGTTATTATTGTTTCTGGCCACCTCCTTCTGCTGGTGGTGGAGTGACAACTTACTGTTATTATTGTTTCTGGCCACCTCCTTCTGCTGGTGGTGGAGTGACAACTTACTGTTATTATTGTTTCTGGCCACCTCCTTCTGCTGGTGGTGGAGTGACAACTTACTGTTATTATTGTTTCTGGCCACCTCCTTCTGCTGGTGGTGGAGTGACAACTTACTGTTATTATTGTTTCTGGCCACCTCCTTCTGCTGGTGGTGGAGTGACAACTTACTGTTATTATTGTTTCTGGCCACCTCCTTCTGCTGGTGGTGAAGTGACAACTTACTGTTATTATTGTTTCTGGCCACCTCCTTCTGCTGGTGGTGAAGTGACAACTTACTGTTATTATTGTTTCTGGCCACCTCCTTCTGCTGGTGGTGAAGTGACAACTTACTGTTATTATTGTTTCTGGCCACCTCCTTCTGCTGGTAGTGAAGTGACAACTTACTGTTATTATTGTTTCTGGCCACCTCCTTCTGCTGGTAGTGAAGTGACAACTTACTGTTATTATTGTTTCTGGCCACCTCCTTCTGCTGGTAGTGAAGTGACAACTTACTGTTATTATTGTTTCTGGCCACCTCCTTCTGCTGGCAGTGAAGTGACAACTTACTGTTATTATTGTTTCTGGCCACCTCCTTCTGCTGGCAGTGAAGTGACAACTTACTGTTATTATTGTTTCTGCCCACCTCCTTCTACTGGCAGTGAAGTGACAACTTACTGTTATTATTGTTTCTGCCCACCTCCTTCTACTGGCAGTGAAGTGACAACTTACTGTTATTATTGTTTCTGCCCACCTCCTTCTACTGGCAGTGAAGTGACAACTTACTGTTATTATTGTTTCTGGCCACCTCCTTCTACTGGCAGTGAAGTGACAACTTACTGTTATTATTGTTTCTGGCCACCTCCTTCTACTGGCAGTGAAGTGACAACTTACTGTTATTATTGTTTCTGGCCACCTCCTTCTACTGGTGGTGAAGTGACAACTTACTGTTATTATTGTTTCTGGCCACCTCCTTCTACTGGTAGTGAAGTGATAACTTACTGTTATTATTGTCATCACAGTTACAGCAGAAGAGAATGTTCGAAATGTAGGTTCCTATGTTGATGTGACAACCCGCTGCATGTAACACCACCATTATTTAATTGGCTAAGGTGAATAACAACTGCATGAAAAGGTTTGCAATACATCATGTCATTAATTCGGTGAACTTCATTTTATAAGACACGTGTCACATTGCTTTGACTCGACGTGCGTGACATGTTGTATTGGTGGTGACACCGATAAGCTCGACATGTTTTCAGTCGTGTCATGAAGTGGCCTTGTGAGTTATGACTACATAAAGCAATGACGCAATCGCAGACGATTCACAGCCAGCGTCGAAGCAGATCGTGTAATCGATTTGATCAGACACGACCGCGGTATGTCGTTCCGCATAATTAGCCGATGGCAAACAGAAGACAGTCGCCTTTTTCCCAGAGTTAGGGTATATGTATTCGTGGGAACTACATACGATATACCACAAGGATGTTGAACACGTTATGGGCATTTTCAAAATAAGCTGCGAGTGTGGGTAACGGTCTACACTGAAAGGTTACCCGTGTTTTGTGTCGGATAACGTATTGAGAACGTAGTAGTTTCAAGTGCACATATGCCTACATGCTGTGGTGAAAATCTTATGAAGTTTTTTTGGGGTTATCATGATTATTTTATTTTTCGTAATGACGCATGTAAAGACTGTATTTAATGGTATTTCCTGCTCCAATTGGCCTACTTGTATGAAATAATACCCCACGTTTTGTCTTGTAGTAACTACCTGCACTAGTAAGTAAGATGCCCCGTGTTCTCTAATCCGTTGTCTGTACACATGTTTGTGCTGTTTGGCCTTCGGTTTCTGCCCTATACTCGCACTTTTATGGCTGTTATAAGTAGTATTTATAAGCCTCGCGTTTATGTGAAACATTCCGTCGTAATTATCAAGTAGAAGCCTATCTACACACCAGTAGCGCATGACAATAATTGGCCTCGCCAACTGTACTAGTATGTGGACCAAAGAAAACAAGATAGGTCTCTTTTTAACGAAATAGGCATATGGCAACGATTATCATGATGATTCTCATGGAAAGTTACTTTAATGGGCATTCTCTCGATAAACACAATTAATGTAAATCAGGACAACATTCCAATGCGATCTTAGTTGTATTATTGTGATCTTAAACGAGATTATAATCAGAATTGTGCTGAAGATTGCGTTGGTCGTCGTGACTTAGGCGCTCTCGTCTCTGGACGGTTACCTACTCCCGTGGACAAAAGCCAACACGCAGGCATTGACCGAAAGGCACAGAAAATCGACGACACAAACACAGACCCAGCTGAACACAGCGAGATAACGTACACTGTCGAGACGCCAGTACTGCTGAGGTTACTCTAACGTATAGATCATTAGTCAATGCAAGGCGCAGTCGCCTTGGGCCAACGCTAACTCTTGGCGACAGTACGAGATAGGTTCGTCACCTTTCGACTGGAGAAGGATCTACGAGATCTACGAGATCTACGAGATCCTCCAAAAGAATGTCACATGTAGAGATTCCTGTGTGAATGTTACAGTAAGTGTAACAATGTCACTCGCCATGAACAGGGCAAACACATGACACGCGATCTGGTTTACCGCAAAAATTCGTTGACTGAGGAACTGAGGTCCCACTAGTCAACTCCCCGTCGTCAAATAGTTCAGGATGCAGTGGCGCGCTTCGTATCTCGAAAGTGGGACCAAAGTGTGGCAAATTTGCCATGCTACCATGTAGTGGGGGAACAGGTATCTTATCACAAAGCCAAAGGAGCCATGAGCCCAATACTCCCTAAATGCGCCAATGTCATATGTTAACTTAAGAAAAGGTTCCTTGGATGAACATTCCAAGATGACCCACACGACGGCCGTCAAGACATGCGATTTGAAAAATAGCCAATATGTCATTGTTGTAACGCTAAAATATACACGAAGCGCAGCGGTAGATACTTGAAAGTTATGTGATGGCACTGATCGGTCTGCATAAAACAATGCAATCCTACTTAGTTACAGGTGTAGACCATACGTTTGTCTCTACGCATAAGATATGTATGCATACATAACATAACTCGCCAAGCGTAGTCATTCCTTAAAAGTTGACTTCATCTATGTTGTGGCACCAGCAGAATTGCGTTCTATGAAGAAAGAAAGGTCGCCGTTGCAGGGATGTAATTCCACTTCTGCTAAGTGACTAGAGTGTCTGATCTGTGTGTCTTGATTTGTACTTCAGCTCGAGTAGTAGCTACAGATAGCTTACACTTACTAGTCTGGGCGTGCTGTACTAATTGTACTAGTACCAACTGTACTATTCTTGCGGACGGGACTATGCTTCCGGTCATGTGACAACAATATAACGATCGGTGCCGTCTTGCTTTGGTGCCGTCTGAAAAGTAATCTGTTTGGCAAATTATCTAGACATTGCACGGAGAATGTAAAATCACGCGCACACGCGCACACGCGCACACGCAAGCATGCACGCACGCACACACTATGATAACCTCCAAGTAATGCACTAAACAAAATGCTACTGTAACTGTCAGTTTAACCGGTGCCACTTCCTCTAAATGCTATGACTATCGTCTGTCATATTATTATATGTCAGACATGATAAGTTTACATATGAAATCATCAGCATCATGTGTCGTTTCTCGTTTCAGACTCGGTCCAGGCAATAGACCAAGACATGGTGCTGTACCTCGGCTGTACCATCGGCGGACTTGTGTTCCTTCTGCTTATTGTTATACTGTTCATCCTTGTCTGCAAGTAAGTGATTCCCCGCGTTCATTGTTATGCGTGGATACCACGTGTGTCCTACATAAACAATGAAACACGTCACGTCACGTCACGTCACGTCACGTCACTTCGAACCGCTGGTCACGTGGACGTGCACTGATTCAAATGATTTCGAAACCTTCTTCTAAGAACAAATTCTTCAATTTGAAACATATCTGTTCGCGCATGAATAGAAAAAGAAATGATAGTAATGTTTGGGTTGATTAGGGGAAATATAACATATAAGAAAAACGAGCTAATTATACCTCTGTATAACACTTTAGTTAGGCCTCACTTATAATACTCTATAAAAGCTTGGACAACTATATCGTAAGAAGGATATAGATACGCTAGAACGAATGCAGAGGAGATCAGCTAGCATTATTACAGAACTTAGAGGCATTAGTAGTGAAGAACGCCTAAAAGAATGTGGTTTAACAACCCAGGAGACAAAGAGACTAAGAGGAGATACAAGGCAACATATTAGCAGTTAGTTATACTGGTTGCGATTGGTCTATACGTCTGGGTAGGGTGGTAGAGTCTCTGCTTATGTTGTATAGCTAATTTTCTCTTTAACATTATGCAATAATACTGGGTGTTTGTTTATTTGTATGTGTTTTATTTTTTATTATTTTTTTTATTGACAAATCTAATTTAATCAATGGATGAGTCTGAAGACAATTTTCTGTTTTAAAATACGTATGGTTTTAAGACAGACAATAAAGTATTTTTGAATTTGAATTTAAAAACAGTTTTGAGTTATGAATATATTTATGCCCTAGATATAAAAAGAGTGGAAAGTGGCACAACTAACACTGCTTTCCCTACTGGATAAGGTCCCTAAGACATAACAACTCCAGGCGGAGGTCGATAAATATTGTTGAGCAGTAACAATCATTAGGACAGGGGCGCCGGATGACGTTTTCAAAATTGAGATCATACTTTAGAGCCCGAATGGCCACTTCACAAGATTCATGTGCTAATTATCTCCCCGGGAGAGGTAGGTCGACGAGAACCACACAAGAGAACTGCACTCTTTGCGTGGCTGGATAATTTATATATTTAGGTAATAATGTGGGGGCACGACAGGAGATGTAATAGACATGTTCAAGCTGTTGTTGATGTTGCTGTTGATCACTAATGTTGTGTTCGGTGCCGTCTTCCGTCGTGTTGATTCTCATGATGCGCCAATATTGTAATTTTGTTGATCTCTTGTTTCCCCAGTAGTGTGTGATGTTCATCTAGTCTTTGATGGAGTATGATTATAGTCAGACCTGGGGTCAATTCTTAATTGAATTTGAATCGATAAAAATTGTGCGAATTTGAATTGATACAAATCAAGATAGATTGAATTGGAATTGAAGTCTGCAAAGAGATCGAACGAATAGATCAATTTGTATAAAACTGTACACTTTTTTCTCTGTAAATTTACACATGTAAACATCGGAATATCTTATCCCAGGACGAACTAAATTAAAATAAACCTATTGAAATATCAACATTATAGATATGTAATTACCAATCAACAATCCTGTAGGCTGATCTACTTAAAGCGAAAGGAAGGTTATGGTTTTGGGGCTTTGCACCTAAAAGAGATAATATAAACTAGCAACTAGAATAAAAAATATCACGCCAGTGGTTTACTAAGAATGTTTTCTAAAAGTGGGAAATTCCAATCATATCTCTGGTTGACTGAGGGCTGACATGTTAACCAGCGCGACCGATAAGCGCATGCGCAGTTATATGAAATCGGGGTAATCTAGACTACACGTGACGTATTAAGGGAGGCTGGCATGCACAGAACCAACGCAGTCTCAAACAAACGTGTTATTTTGCCAGAAAGAAGACTAGTTTAATAAAAAATATATATTACATGAGTTAAGCTTGGCTATATCCTATTGGCAAGTATAGGAATATGTGTGTATAAATATCTTTTCATTTGACGAGTGAATATTGCCAGAATACCACACTTGCATGTATGCATGTATGCATGTATGCTTGTATGCATGTATGCATGTATGTATGTATGTATGTATGTATATATATATGTATATATATGTATATATATATATATGTATATATATATATATATATATATATATATATATATATATATATATATATATATATATATATATATATATATATATATATATATATATATATATATATATATATATATATATATATATAATATAAACCCTTGTATGTTTGTGTAAACATAATTTAATGCACTGCTGGGGGACCGAATAACGACCTATCATAATTGTTTCAGGCTAACAAAGTATGCCTGTTTAATATTACTCAAGCAAGACTTATATTTCACCGTATTTCGCATCAACAACGTGGCTAGATCAAATTGACCAACGCACAAATGATTGATTCATATGATTGAATCAAATAATTGAATCATATGCTAGCAAAAGTGGAACGTCGTCTGTTCGTCGCCAGAGCCAGATGTAAACACGTGTCTCTATTAGTACTTACATTCTAAGGGCAAAACATAAATATAGAGCGAGAAAAACGATTGTTAGAGGGCATATACGGGCGGGTTTGTTTCGGTGGTAATCATCAGACATTCGACACCTTTAATCAGGTTTCGAGAAGCCACAACCAGAGACTAAAATAGCCAATTACGCAGTGTGCGACGACATACAATGTCCGTAGGCACGTCGCGTTATGAATGGTGGTCACGTGCGAATAATGATGTCGTTATCAACAAGTGACCTTTGCCTGTCGCTAAAGACCTGTCCAAAGATAATCAGATGAACTTAAGGCGGACAAACACCGTGTGTCCCGCTGATATTTCACCTTCGATCGATGCCAATGCATTCCGTTTATCTAATAGGCCACTTGTATTGATGTGGACTGTAGTACTGCTTAAGCAAAATGTAAGAAACTTATATTTACCACGCACATGCGCATCCACCCATCCTCCCACGGAAATATCAACGTTCCAAATACTATTTGTAAACGAGTCTGAAAAATGGTGCTGATGACCCGAAGTTAGATAAACCCAATTTTGGCACAGGGTGTCTCCCACAACACACCCACACAAACACAACACAAACCAAACCTGTATAAGCATAACTTAAAATCAGTTTCATAATGAGTACTACCACCCTGTTATGTTTATACAGGTGGCTACATAAAATATGTCCGTCTCACTTCCGTTTCTGATCATGCGCAATTTTCTTTTAAAGACAACACCCCGTCAACTGGCAAGTGTTGCCAATTTCCTTTGTAGTAGTATGATCCCATATAGCATAACGGGTGACATAACGGGTGACATAACGAGTTACGCTAACACCACCCCGTAAATAATGCAAAGCACTTTTCGGAATGGTACAGTAAATTATCCTCCTCCTTAGTTTACTGGCGGTTTTATCCACCTGTTGGCGAGTTTGTCTAACCCTTCGTTTGGCTGCGCCTCTGACCTCGGGCTTTTTTATTTTTATTATTTATTTATTCAATTAAAATAATGAGCACAATTCACCTTATATGTTTACCACAGAAACAAAACAACAACAGCAACAACAACAGCAACAGCAGCAACAACAGCAACAGCAGCAACAACAGCAACAACATCAGCAACAGCAGCAGCAGCAACAACAACAACAACAACAACAACAACAACAAAAACAGCAGCAGCAGCAGCAACATCAACATCAACGGCAGCGGCAGCGGCAGCGGCAGCGGCAGCGGCAGCAACAACATGATTAAGAATAATCCCCCCAATACAAAAGTTGCCGTTTACTTTCACTTTATACCGGATACAGTCCATTACTACGCCCAGTAAGTTGGAACTGTCACCGATCGATGTTCTTTTTTTTCAGACGTCCAAATGAAAAACCCCGACACAGCTCAAACAGCCTCAACAGTCGTGCCGGGTGGCCCGTGGGCCCGGTCCCAGCACAAGTACCTCCAGGGGTGTGGACATCAAACCCGTCAATGCAAGCACTGCGGCACAAACATATGATGCTGCATCAACCGGCCAAGTTATCTTCTCATCCGGGTCACCACGTTAACGGCTACGCCAACCGGAAGCCGCAACCGGTGGTGAACTCTGCTCCAAGTAAGTGGCGCCATATTGGATTTTAAACTGCTTACCCATATATGGTTGTGCGGGAAAACGTCTTACTTATTTCGTGAAATTTCTTGCAAACATTTTGTCTGAATTTGTGGAAATGTTTTACGTATAATCGTAATTCAATACCCAATCTTACTTTACATCGAAAAACTAAGTTGAATTTAAACAGTAATTTAAATTCTATGTTAACAAACATGTGTAAATAAATAACGATTTTAGAATTGATGCGCATTCTGTATTTATAGTACTTACTCCTTATATGGCGAATGTATGCCGTTTGTTCATAAGTACTAGAACACTGGTCTTTATTTTAATTTAGTTGTGCATGTTTCAACATTTTCCATACTTTACGCGAACTGTGAGAGTCAGTTGAACAGAAAGTAGCGCGCAAACTAATGAGAATGGAAACCCTCCGTCCGCAGCTGTTGTTCGACATCAAGTCTAACAAGTTTCGTCAAAGCACTCAGCGGTCTAAGGCATAAACATTGGTTTACTATTACATACTGGCAAAACGCTAAATTCCACATAAATATCCCGAGGATATAGCTTCAGAGGATATAACTTGATACCTGTGTTGTAGGACCTAGCTGTGCTTAGTGATTCAATATTCCTGGTTTTAGTTAGTTTGTATTTCTACCATATATTATTATTATTCGCTATGTGATTAAGTAAATGTTAGAGATAGATAGTCAGATCATGTGACATCATCGTTTCCAGGTAGCTTCGAATTATGGCTTTTATACGTTTCTGAGAATGATATTTGTGTTCGCTTAAAGTTAATTTCCTTCACGTGTAAACTTATTTATTTCAAAACATACTTTACTCTATAACTGTTTTAAAGTAAACTTTTAAATCGTGCATCTTTGGTAATGTTTTACCATCTTTGGTAAAAATTGCAATTATATAGCATTACTGTATTGTTCACTACTACTGTATTTTTAATTGGACGTAATATTAATATGCACCCTCATAGAGGTTTATCTGTATACTTTTGGCTGTTGTTGCTGCTAATCTTAATAACAATTCCACTTAAAATATTCGTTAGATAACTAACATTTCCATGCGAGTATAACTGGAACGTCTCACCACACTACAAAGAGATAAATGCGACCAATGTGTTGGCTCGTGTCATTCTGTGTCATCCATTGACACGTCGATGGTCACGCTGTGATGTCGTAGGTGTAGCCACATCTTGCAGGTATTAATCAACGTGACATCCGTCTGCCACGGCCGGGTGCTTTCTGTGTGCCGGGTGAGATGCATGACCTCCCGTGCCTTTGGTCTATCATAACCTCTCATATAGCTTGACAGTCTTGTCAGTCGCTTGGCTGGAGTTGTTTGTGACGGACATGTCGCTTCATCTCGTGCGTCGCTTTCCTGACATTCTGTTTAACATTCGCCAGGCTGGCTTTGAATGGCGTCTTATGACAACAAGAAACAAAATAACGGTATCTTTCTTTATACTGGCAGCAAAGCTGACCCCAATATTTAAATAATAATCTCGATGACATTCATAATATATTCCTTTTTAAAGAAATGGGTCTACATGTGTCAGCATATGTTATAAAAAAAAACGACTACCACTGGGTGTGGAAATGGAACCTTGTCCCTACACCAGCTAGTCAACAGAACATGATATTTGTACCAGATCGGAGACAACAGAAGATGATATTCATACCAGACTGGAGACAACAGAAAATGATATTTGTGCCAGACAGAAGATGATATCCACACCAAGCCTGATACAACAGAAGATGATATCCACACCAAGCCGGATACAACAGAAGATGACATCCACACCAAGCCGGATACAACAGAAGATGATATCCACACCAAGCAGGATACAGAAGATGATATTCATACCTGGAGACAAACAGAAGGTTATAGACTATTTATACCAGAATGGAGACATGGAGATACGCATAGCAAAATATAACCAGATACATTTTCAAACGTTTGGCGTATCGTAGGTAAAGGTACGTTCTTATATAGAGCGGTATTTAGTCTTTCGGACTACTCAACACTGCTTTACACTTCACCCCTGGTGGACCTGTTTATTCACCCCTGGTGGACCTGTTTATTCACCCCTGGTGGACCTGTTTATTCACCCCTGGTGGACCTATTTATTCCCTCGCCATAAGCTGGCAATTCCACCGGAAAGTGAACATACGGGAGAGAGGACTACTTGGAATAAGGCACGCGTTGTGCTTCTGGCTGCAACAATATGCCTCAGACGGCAGTGCATGGAGGAATTAATGAATATTGTTTCAGCGCGAATGAAGCAGATCCATTCCACCCTTTAGTTCGTTTGTTTGTAGTTTATACACATTAACTCAACTAATCTACGACTATGTCTAACCACAACGATTTCCGGTTGCATCCTATATCTACGTATGACCAAAATGTGCATAATCACGTTAACAAACTTCGCGACTTGTTAAAACTCCTACACTAACAACGGGAGTGGTGGCGTCTGACCGTGAACCCTGGCGAATGGATGACCAACATCGCCTGAGATTGGGATATCCTTTTACAGTGCCGTGGTACCTACGAACTGTTAGGTACGCACACAACAAACTGAAGCATATTCCGAGCGCCAGGCAGACAGCGCCGCCTAGTAAGTATCTGCCACGGGTCAGTCGGTCAGTTTCGACTGCCTTCGGGTATGTTCGGGAGATTTTGGCTGTGATCAGATATTTTCGCTTGTATTCAATCGAGTCTGTGATCCTTTTGTGTATATAACTACGTTTGTAAACGATTGAAACCAGTTAACTATAATAACAAAGTACCGACTGTCAAGTCAAGTTTTATTATCTAATATCATATAATGGTGTATGAGATAAATATACAATACCCAGAGTATTTGCAAGTACTGTACGTATAACATTTAAAAATAATAAGAACAGCCAATGTTAGTTGGCTACTACATTTCTTCAACAACTGCGTCAATAACAACACAATCCCCAATCTCTGGCGCAAAGCAACGGTAATAGCACTCCTGAAGACCCATCCGAAGCGAAGAGTTTCAGACCCATCTCCCTGCTAACCGAACACCTTGACAGCAAAATCATCCCAGAGCAGAATGGATGCCATCCAGGAAAACCGTGCACGGGCTAGCTGCTCAATCTGACCGAACACATCGAAGGTGGCTTTGAAAGAGAATAAATCACTGGGGCTGTCTCCATCTGACCGACCTAGTGTACAACATGCTTGAAAACTGGAGATTTTTTGTAGCACTGGATGAAAAAAAGAGCAGATGGCGAAGACTACGAAACTGGTTACCTCAGGGAAGTGTACTGGCGCCAATGTTGTTCAACATATACACAAATTATCAACCTATCCACCTCGAAACTCGCAGCTTCGTTTATGCTGATGACTTGTGTATAACATCTCAGGGCAAAGACTTCAACAACATCGAAGCAACACTTACACCAGCGCTAAACACAACGACAACTTATTACAAGCTGAATCAACTACGCGCAAACCCATCCAAGACCCATGTGTGAGCTTACCATCCGAGGAACAGAAACGTTAAGCGCGAACGAAACGTCACCTGGAACGGTACCAGTCTGGACAACACATCAACACCAGTGTACCTTGGTGTCCATATTGACAGAACACTATCATACAAAACACACATCTATAACACCAAACAAAAGGTGAATGCACGAAACAACATCATCCGCCAACTTGCCAACTCTAAATGGGGAAGCAGACCAGCGAAGCTAAGATCCAGCGGCCCTTTGCTATTCTGCTGCCGAATACACATGTGCTGTATGGGCAAGATCAACACATGCAAGAGAAGCGGAGAAGAACAGACAATGCCCCACATCCTCTGCTGCCAGCAAACATCGTCTTCAGATGTGACACGAGTTCAATCTTCTATGTAGCCCTGACATCAACGTTGTGTTTCCGTCGACAATGCTTGTCTGAATGTCATAGCAACGTGCACGTGATACTCCTGCATGTGCCTACTTGGGATATTAGTATTTTCACTGGCTCCCTGATTTAAGCCTATAAAGATTAATTATTTTAGAGGCGCAGTTCCAATAAACATGTCTACGTGTTAAAACAAGCTGGGGAATTTTCGCGATACATTCGTTCCGCGTCGAAGAACTGCTGTGGAATGAGCGCGTGCTTTAAACGAAGCCCACGTAACTGGGAACATGCGAAAGGGTCGCGGACAATTGTACGTAGTTCACGCGATACGAACATTTCTTACGAAACGTCGAACGTACGAACGCTTCGTGAAATCATTCCCAGTGGTTTCTCTTTTATGCCAAACACCCGAGTCATTCACTCTCACGCCGCGTGTTTAATCAACAGGAACAATCATCAGTTTCCAAAGACTTTTGACTTCCACCAACACTTCTCCTCGCCTGTCTCGTCTTGGAAAAGCATACTAAACGTAGGAACGCTCGTCTGCACTTGGTGTTGATGGTACAGGCCCCGTCACATAAATAACTTGCGTCGCATATGACAGTCCATGATGAGAAAATGTGTAGCGTAGTGTAGGCCAATCCGCGACCAAAAATATATTATGCGTCGAACATGATATGACTATGATGAGTGATATGACGTGTCGCGTAGGACAGTTCGGGATGAATTAACATGTCGCGTATACTGTACGGTGCTGACCAAACAATGCGTGTCGCTGCGTAAGAATGCTGTCGCGTCGCTTACGAGACAGCGGTGATTAATCGTGTCGTTACTGCCTTTAGAGAAGCAAGCCCCCGCTCCGCCGAGGCTCTCAGGGGAGAAACGTTCCCGGGGCCACCACCCGACCCGGGATAAGACGGTCAGGGAAATGACGTTGAAGCTGGAGGACGATGAGAGATTCCCGCAGCAACAGAACTGTGGGATACGGGTAGGTGGAGGGAGGTGGCGAGTGGGCCGGGTAGGTGGAGGGAGGTGGCGAGTGGGCCGGGGAGGTGGAGGGAGGTGGCGAGTGGGCCGGGGAGGTGGGTGGAGGTGGCGAGTGGGCCGGGGAGGTGGAGGGAGGTGGCGAGTGGGCCGGGGAGGTGGAGGGAAGTGGCGAGTGGGCCGGGGAGGTGGAGGGAGGTGGCGAGTGGGCCGGCGAGGTGGAGGGAGGTGGCGAGTGGGACGGGGAGGTGGAGGGAGGTGGCGAGAGGGCCGGGGAGGTAGTCCTATAATGTAACGTTCTCCAATAGGCGTATTGCTAGGCTTTCCGTTAATTTGACCAAAACACAAACGATCTAGTGATTATCTAGCTAGTTTCATTTACACAATTCTTTTAGTGGCTTAACAATAATTATTCTTATCCTACGAGTGATCATCATCATCATCTTTAAAATATATGTATTTGTCTTAAATGCATGGCACAGCTCTGCCATCTATAGAAGGCACAACGACAGTATTAATTTGATATTTTCTCAACAAACGTAAATATTGTTGACCAACAATATTTAACAAGATTTAACAAGATTTGCCATCCAAGCCAAAGGCCCAGATGGCAAGTGGACAAGGAAGCCATTGGCTTATCGAGAGTCCAACAATGTTCACCTACTTATAACCCGCCCTCCTGATATATGTGTCAACCTTGTTTTTAAACATATTCACGCTGCTAGCAGTTACACAATCTATAGACAATTTGTTCCATTCATTTATTGTCCTCTGTGAGAACGAGTGCTTCCTGATGTCCAATCTACATTGATCCTTTACTAATTTTACCTCATGTCCTCTAGTTCTGCTATCCTTCTTGAGTGAGAAAAACATATTTCTATCAATATTTTCATACCCATTCAATATCTTAAAAACTTCAATCTGATCTCCTCTTAACCTCCTTGTCTCTAGAGTTGTTAAACCACATTCTTTCAGGCGTTCTTCATAACTAAGGTCTCTAAGTTCTGGAATCATTTTAGCTCTCCTTTGTATGCGTTCAAGCGTATCTATATCCTTCTTACGATATGGTCTCCATGCTTGTATACAGTATTCTAAATGAGGTCTAACTATTGCTTTATAAAGAGGTATAATTAACTTTTTTCCCTTGTATGTTATGTTTCTTCTAATCAATCCAAGAATTTGATTACTACTTTGAAGCTGCAATACCATACTGCTCTGAAACTTTCATATCAGCGCTTATTGTAACTCCTTGTAAGTCCTTTTCTTTTACAGTAGTACCCAGAATAGTATCTCCCATTTTATAGTTTACATTCAAGTTCCCATGTCCTGTATGTAGGCATTTACATTTCCCAAAATTGAACAGCATCTGCCATTTCTCAGACCATTTCACTAATCTGTCTAGATCGTTTTGTAAATGTTGTTTATCACCATCAGTATTAACCTTTCTAAACAGTTTTGTGTCATCCGCAAATTTCAGTACGTTACTTGTTATACTGTCGTCCAAGTCATTGATATAAATTAAGAATAATATAGGTCCTAATACTGATCCTTGAGGTACCCCACTCAAAACCGATTTCCAATTTGAAACTTCTCCATCTACTACAACTCGTTGTCTTCTGTCAGTCAGCCATTGTTCTATCCAGTCAGTTATGCTATCCCCGATACCATGGGCTTTTAAACTAAGTAGCAATCTTTGATGTGGCACTTTGTCAAAAGCTTTCTGAAAATCTAAGTAGATAATATCTACTGGCGATCCCACGTCTATCCACTTAGTGATTTCTTCCAAAACACATAACAAATTTGTTAAGCATGACCTCGCTTTAAGGAATCCATGTTGAGATGAATTTAATAATTTATGCTTAACGAGGAAGTCCACCATATGGTCTTTAATTAATCTTTCTAATAATTTACAAATCACTGACGTTAAACTCACTGCTCTGTAATTCTCTGACTTATTTCTCGAACCCTTTTTAAATAATGGTATGATGTTTGCTTCTTTCCATTCAAACGGAACAACTCCCTCTTTTAATGACAAGTTGAATACTCTTGCAAGTGGTATACTGATTTGATCTACTGTTTCCATTAGTAATTTTGGAGGAATCCCATCCACTCCCGGTGATTTGTTATCCTTCATTGCCTTTATTTTTTTAGCTACCAATTCTGGAGTTACAACTAACGGTCCTAAATATTCAGATTTAGCCCCCTGAAATTTAGCATCAGCAACTGGTAATGAACTAATATCTTCTTTGGTAAACACTGAACTGAAGTAACCATTTAGGTCTTCCGCCATTAAAAACCCCTGTGATATTATATTTCCAGCACTGTCTTCTAGAGGTCCAACCTTGTCTTGTACGTTTTGTTTACTCCTGACATATGCATAAAAACTCTTGCTGTCATTTTTTATGTTACATGTCAGTTTTTGCTCATAGCTTCTTTTAGATTGTCTGATTTCAGTTGTAGCTGCATTAAGCGCCTCTTTGTATTTTGCATAGTCTTCTTTCTTTCTGGTACGTCTATAAACCCTCCACATAGTTTGTTTTAGCATTATATTTCTAATAGCCTCTTTTGACAAGTGTTTCTTTCTACACCGTTTTCCTTGTTTTCGGAAGGGAATAAATTTATCGATGATACTCTCAATTTCATATTTTAGAATATTCCAACATTCAATTGTGGTCTTATTCATCAGCATGTTATTCCAATCTAGCTGTGCTAAGTATTTTCTCATATCTTTGTAGTTACCTTTGTGGAAGTTTCTCTTGTACATTTTCTTATTTTTACCTTCTGATTTTACATTGATGTCAAAATGTATTTGATTATGGTCACTATTACCCAATGGTTCAAATATTTTTACATTGTCCACTAATTCTTTTTGTGATGACAAAACTATATCTAATACATTTTCTCCCCTGGTTGGTTCTAGTACGTGCTGAGTAAGAAAGCTATCCTGGATTAAACATAGAAATTGTTGCTCCTCAATCCCTGTGCTCTCTAGAGAATTCCATTGTATGTGTCCATGGTTAAAATCTCCCATTATGATACATTCCCCTTTACTAACTTCCTTTATAGCGTTTTTTATTTTTGTGTTGTCCTCTTCGTTTATGTTTGGACTTCGGTAAATTAATCCAATAGTTAATTTTGAATTTCCTGAAACAATTTTGCACCAAACAGCTTCATCGCAATCTGCTTCCCTTTCTAGTTTTATTTCATAAGCCTGAATAGATTCTTTAACATATAAAATAACTCCCCCGCCCCTTCTTCCTATTCGATCTTTCCTAAACATTACGTATCCTGTCAGTCCTAATTCAGCATCTGTTATATCTATGTTGGCCCATGATTCAGTTATACCAATTATGTGAGGGTCAATATCTTCTACCATAATGTTTAATTCGTTTTTCTTATTTACTATGCTCCTTGCATTTAAACATACGCATCTATAACCTTTTTCAGAGATGTTTTTCGGATGATTTGATATTGGTTTATCTGTGCTAGTGGCCTCTTGTTCTGCTTGAGACACCTCTAGGTAACCCCCCTGCACTTCTAGTTTAAATAATGTTTACTTCCAAAAATATTTGTCATTGTACCCAAGTCGCTATCTACTGCTGCTGAAAGTTTGTCCGCGAATACTGCCGCCCCCTTTCCACTTAAATGAAGCCCATCCTTCATGTACATATCTGCCCTCCCAACAAAACTTCGCCATAAATCCACAAATCCAACTTCCTCTTCCCTACACAGCCTCTGGACTAACATGTTAATTGCCATCCCCCGACAATTTCGATATTTGTGACCCCTCCTGCCCATTACAGGTAAAATCCCTGACAGTATTACCTGCTCAACCCGCGTCTGTTTTAGTGTTCTGACCAACTGCCTATATTTCCTAACTATGGCAGTTGTACCCTCCCTCTCTACGTTATTTGTCCCTACGTGTACTAAAACAGATCCACCATTACCCGAGCCTACGATGTTTTTTACCCTCTCAGTTATCGCCTCTATTTTGGCTCCAGGCAAGCAGACCACCACATCATCTCCCTTGTTTAAGACTCTGTCGGTCTTCCTAACTATCGAATCCCCCACAAACACCCTCGCTCTCTTCTTCACCCCCTCTATCACTGCTGCAGAATAACTCTTCCTTTCGATCCCCTCCATCACATTCTGTCCTGACCCCTTCCCTCCTGTCTCCCCCACTTCCCACTCCTTTGCTCTTGTCTCTCCCACTCCCCTCTCCTTCACTCCGGTTGTTTTCCCTTCCGTCTCCCCCACTCCCTTCTCCTTCCCTCCTGTCTCCCCTACTCCCCTCTCCTTCACTCCGGTTGTTTTCCCTCCCGTCTCCTCCACTCCCTTCTCCTTCCCTCCTGTCTCCGCTACTCCCCTCTCCTTCACTCCGGTTGTCTTCCCTCCCGTCTCCCCCACTCCCTTCTCCTTCCCTCCTGTCTCCCCTACTCCCCTCTCCTTCACTCTGGTTGTCTTCCCTCCCGTTCCTTTCCTTCCCGTCTCCTTACGTCCTGTCTCCCTAAGACCTGTCACCTTCCCTCCTCTCAGCTTCCTCCCAGGCTGAGGTGAGCTCTCCCTAGCATCTCTTTTGTGTTTTCCCACTTTATCGCCTACAGTTCCCCCACCGGAACTACTGGCACAACTCCCCTGTTCCCTTCCCACCATTGCCACAACGAGCAGCCTCAGCTCTTCCAACTCCACCTCTAGTTCCTTCATCCTTGCGCATCCCCTACACTCAAAACTAAAACTATCTGCCTGGACCTCAGCCCAGGACTTCTCGCACCCAGACTTGACGAAATCCACCCAGTTACTGCAACTGCCACAAATTAAGTGCCTTGTGGCCTTTAACTGCCGTTTGCACGGCGCCATCATACAATTTAGTTTTAATTAGTTTGCTACGTTAGCCTTGAATAAGGCTGTTTTTGTAATCAAAAGAACACTTTAGGCTAAAAATCCTGCCACCTAGCGAATACGGAGAACACTGTGTAACAAAATAACGAAGTCAGTGTGTACTAATTTACGCTAAAATCCTGCTGTTAATTCCTTTTTACCGAAAACGTTGACTACCACTATGTCAGATATTACCTTATGTATGTAATTTAAGTAAATAAATCACTTTATCTTATATATATATTAGCCAATGTAAACGATAGCTCGATGCACGGGTTGAATGACCTGTAAACAAACTCCCTTTTATCACTCGTTGAGTTTGAACCCGGGAAAAAAAATACTACCTCTGTTAACAACAACGGTTTCTTAATATATGTCTACAAAAAGTTGGTGAACAATATATGTATAATACTAATACTTATTCTAACCAATATTCAATGTTACTGACTATTCACTATGTTATCTCAATTTTCGAATTGTAAACACCCCTATTAACGCTCGCTGAATTCCCTGACAGAATCCGAAACTAACTTACTCTAAAATACTCCCTCTGACTAATAATTAACAAAACCTGTTTCCTACTATATGTCTACAATACGTTTGTGTATAATATATATGCAATAGTAATACTTATTCTATTTGATATTCCGCGTATTTCTGTAAATGATCTACACCAAATTCAAGTCGCTGCACCAAGTCCAAATAGCCGGTATTTAATGAGAAAAAGACAACCAAGAATTTGGTTACCAAACAACGCAATATCTTTTAAAATGTCCTTATTTAAGTCAGGCTATACAAAGCCTGTATTATAATTGTTCACAATCAATTGTAAATTATGTTCGTATGAGAGTGTGTTTGCGTTCTTTGTTTGTCTGCGTGCGCGTGCGCGCGTGCGTGCGCGTGCGTGCGTGCGTGCGCGTGCGTGCGTGTATATGTACATGCGCGCGTGGCCCTATTTGTGCGCGATTTATGTTCGTGCGTGCATGCATGTTCAACTCCTCGGCATGTAGAATGTCTAGCACTGTTGTTTTGAATGTCGTGTTTCCACCTTGTAGACGAGTGTAGGCACGCAGGGAGACCGACCCAATGGCACTGCGGCGGCCCGCATCTACCACAGTGAGCCGTGCCTGGACGGCGGGTCACCGCAGGACCCGCACGTCGCCAAGATCTACAGCGACTACTGCAGCAAACAGAACAAGACGCAGAGCGGCGAAGAGCGCGCGGAGACAAACAAGGTGACGTCATGTTATTGTTGTTCATTCCGTCATAGGATTACTACGCGCATCGGAGAGTCAGTTTGCAAGAAGATAATCCCGTTTTATTAATCTACCAAAGAATCCAAGTGGTTGTCTCATATGCACTGCCTTTATATTATTTATTGCCATGATATAATATATAGCTGCTATCTAAAGAATGTTTAAGAGCACCTAAGTCCATTAAAATAAATCGCCAAAAGGGGCATTTTATTTGCCCATCATTAATCGGCAAGTATAATGCAGTGGACTCTAAACAGAATCACTTCGGCCAGATCAATTTAATTACATTAAGCGGATGATTAACTTAAACGGCGTATTTTAATACAGTGGGACTGTGGAATGATTCCGTCCCAGTCAATATACGTGGTTCTACTAAACGGTTGGTTCTATTATCCACGATTCTGTTAGGAGGAGTCCACTGTAATAATCCCAACATCATCAAAAACGCATCTTAACTTGCGCCTCGTTTCTGGCCGACAGGATGTTGCGCGCGTATTTCGCAGTTTCGCTGACGTTTCGCGCTCAACGGCGGACGCCGAGGCAATATCGCCCATCTATGCAATGCCACACGATGCCATCACGCAGAGCGACTGGGTACTCGACCAGAGCCGCCAGCAATCAGGCGTGACGCGCAGTTCTAGTCACGTGACGCCAAGCAGTCTCAACATGGTATGTTAGATGGATTCCGAATCGCTGCTGATTTGTGTTTTAACAACCTCCGCGCATGCGTGAACATTTATCGCACCACACCTGGGACCAACTTACATTTTGTAAACTCCTGATATTTGTTAACAAACATGTCAATTTCAATGGCATGCAATTGTGAATTGTAATTTTGTGTTGAAATGTGACTAGAACACGATAATATTCGTTAGTTTATTAATCATTACAAACATACAGTTGAGATATGCGTGAAACTGAATCACCTGCACGAAAGACGTACACGAGATAGTTTAGTATGTCTAACGAATGTCGTAGGTCGGCGGGAGAAACCCGTACGGACGCGGCGTGTTCATGAGGCCGAGCGACGCTAGTCAGTACGCCCACAAGCGCCCGAAGGGTGACAGTCCACGACACTCGGGCGGGTCACGGACGCCGGTCCCCAGTCAGATCCTCATGTATCAACATCTACAGGTTCGTTGCTGGCGCTTCACGATCGACTGGCATTATACCCGAGTCCTACATTATACCCGAGTCCTACATTATACCCGATTCCAACATTATACCCGAGTCCTACATTATACCCGAGTCCTACATTATACCCGAGTCCTACATTATACCCGATTCCAACATTATACCCGAGTCCTACATTATACCCGAGTCCTACATTATACCCGAGTCCTACGTTTAACAAGAACAAGATTTAACAAAATTTGCCATCCAAGCCAAAGGCCCAGATGGCAAGTGGACAAGGAAGCCATTGGCTTATCGAGAGTCCAACAATGTTCATCTACTTATAACCCGCCCTCCTGAGATATGTGTCAACCTTGTTTTTAAACATATTCACGCTGCTAGCAGTTACACAATCTGTAGACAATTTGTTCCATTCATTTATTGTCCTCTGTGAGAACGAGTGCTTCCTGATGTCCAATCTACATTGATCCTTTACTAATTTTACCTCATATCCTCTAGTTCTGCTATCCTTCTTGAGTGAGAAAAACATATTTCTATCAATATTTTCATACCCATTCAATATCTTAAAAACTTCAATCTGATCTCCTCTTAACCTCCTTGTCTCTAGAGTTGTTAAACCACATTCTTTCAGGCGTTCTTCATAATTAAGGTCTCTCAGTTCTGGAATCATTTTAGTTGCTCTCCTTTGTATGCGTTCAAGCATATCTATACCCTTCTTACGATATGGTCTCCATGCTTGTATACAGTATTCTAAATGAGGTCTAACTATTGCTTTATAAAGAGGTATAATTAACTTTTTTCCCTTGTATGTTATGTTTCTTCTAATCAATCCAAGAATTTGATTACCCTTTGAAGCTGCAATACCATACTGCTCTGAAACTTTCATATCAGCGCTTATTGTAACTCCTAAGTCCTTTTCTTTTACAGTAGTACCCAGAACAGTATCTCCCATTTTATAGTTTACATTCAAGTCCCCATGTCCTCTATGTAGGCATTTACATTTCAAAAAATTGAACAACATCTGCCATTT
Source organism: Lamellibrachia satsuma (assembly GCA_033239005.1). Lineage (NCBI taxonomy): Eukaryota > Metazoa > Annelida > Polychaeta > Sabellida > Siboglinidae > Lamellibrachia > Lamellibrachia satsuma. The sequence goes on along the minus strand of BSQZ01000042.1, from coordinate 361,286 downwards.
CTCAGAACATTTCACTAATATGTCTAGATCGTTTTGTAAATGTTGTTTATCACCATCAGTATTAACCTTTCTAAACAGTTTTGTGTCATCCGCAAATATCAGTACGTTACTTGTTATACTGTCGTCCAATTCATTGATATAAATTAAGAATAATATAGGTCCTAATACTGATCCTTGAGGTACCCCACTCAAAACCGATTTCCAATTTGAAACTTCTCCATCTACTACAACTCGTTGTCTTCTGTCAGTCAGCCATTGTTCTATCCAGTCAGTTATGCTATCCCTGATACCATGGGCTTTTAATTTAAGTAGTAATCCTTGATGTGGCACTTTGTCAAAAGCTTTCTGAAAATCTAAGTAGATAATATCTACTTAGTGATTTCTTCCAAAAAACATAACATATTTGTTAAGCATGACCTCGCTTTGAGGAATCCATGTAGAGATGAATTTAATAATTTATGCTTAACGAAGAAGTCCACCATATGGTCTTTAATTAACCTTTCTAATAATTTACAAATCACTGACGTTAAACTCACTGCTCTGTAATTCTCTGACTTATTTCTCGAACCCTTTTTAACTAATGGTATGATGTTTGCTTCTTTCCATTCAAACGGAACAATTCCCTCTTTTAATGACAAGTTGAATACTCTTGCAAGTGGTATACTGATTTGTTCTACTGTTTCCATTAATAATTTTGGAGGAATCCCATCCACTCCCGGTGATTTGTTATCCTTCATTGCCTTTATTTTCTTAGCTACCAATTCTGGAGTTACAACTAACGGACCTAAATAGTCACATTTAGCCCCCTGAAATTTAGCATCAGCAACTGGTAATGAACTAATATCTACTTATACCCGAGTCCTACGTTATACCCGAGTCCTACGTTATACCCGAGTCCTGCATTATACCCGAGTCCTACATTATACCCGAGTCCTACATTATACCCGAGTCCTACATGTCCTTCCTCTATGTCTGTCTACACTGTGCGTGCATACGTGTGTATGTCATAGTTGTATGTGTGTATTTTTTGAAGCGTGTGTGTACAACTGTATGCCTATTGTCTGTATGTGCACGACTAAGTTTGTATACATAATGGAAGAAGGTAGTCTTAACTGCTTTCAAGTAATTTTACCAATTAAAACTATAATGGCAATCGTGAAAATGTTCATCAAGGTGGTAGAAATATATGAGTAACGGTTTTCTTAAAACCACAACTAATGAGATTACTTAAATCCCTGATGAAGGTCGTCGATGGCAGCCGAAAAGTTGAAAGTAAGTAATCTCAATAGATGTGGTTTGAAAAAAATCTTTACAGATAATAAGAATATACTTACTCATGCAATTTACCGCCATTACAGCAACAAGAACAGCTGGCTAAGACTCACGCGTCGGCGGAGCGGCTCTCTCGGACGGAGACTGACTCAAGGCCGGCATCGGCAGTGTCGCGTTCCTATAGCGACGTGGCAGATATCAGGTTTGTACATTTCGATAATGCTACATCTTTCCGTACCATGTTCGTTGTCGAGGAACCATGTCACAAAATTTCGATACACATAATGGCTACTAATAATTAATAATAATGATAATTACACTGTATTAAGGACACATAAACGTCGGACGTCGGTAACTCTTCGTGTTGCATTCACATGACTCGCAAAGGTCACTGACAGACCACCACTGTAGAAGTAATGGCAGTTCGTTCACATTCACATGACTCGCGAAGGTCACTGACGGACCACCACTGTAGAAGTAATGGCAGTTCGTTCACATTCACATGACTCGCGAAGGTCACTGACGGACCACCACTGTAGAAGTAATAGCAGTTCGTTCACATTCAGCAAAACGTCGGTGTTATGGATTTACAGCGTTATGAATGAATGTCCTACGGTGTCGTCTATAGGCATTTCGCCCCGCAAGACGACCCTGACGCCATCTACACGCGACCGATGAAACTAAAGCGACGCTCGGTCGAGAGCAAGGGTACTCCGCCACGGATACCAGAGGAGTCGGTTATGTTACCAGGTGGGTACTAGACCTATGTGAACAGGCAGTTGAAATGATAATAATAATGACTTCGTATACACAGCGCCGATATCCGCCCAGACACGACGCTCGTGTCGCCTTGCTCCGTTACCAGAGCTAGTTCAGCTAGTTAACAACAGCTACTCCAGCACCCATCCTACACACAGTTGGCGCAGTGCGTGTTAGTGGGGCCACGACAGGTTACACATTTACCTCCTGTCTCGGATCTTTTACCTCCCCTTGCACAGACACCAGATTGCACGGACCAAAGGCTTTCAGAGGATATATACATATATCATGGTTGTAACATGTCGTCTCGTAAAGAGTCGAGTCGTGGTGGTAATATGTCGTCTCGTAGAGTCAGGTCGTGGTGGTAATATGTCGACTCGTAAAGAATCGGGTCGTGTTGGTAACATGTCGTCTCGTAAAGAATCGGGTCGTGGTGGTACTATATCGTCTCGTTGAGTCGGGTCGTGGTGGTACTATATCGTCTCGTAGAGTCGGGTCGTAGTGGTAACATGTCGTCTCGTAGTCGGGTCGTGGTGGTAACATGTCGTCTCGTAAAGAGTCGGGTCTTGGTGGTAACATATCATCTCGTAAACACAGCTTTAGCGTGCATTAATTTAGTAAGATTACTAAACACAAATAAATATGTTGAGAGGCTATATCTGCCAGGAGTTTATTCGAGGCTATACCATAGTTATCACCAATATTGCGTATATTCGTGGCATTGTCAATTTCATGGCCGTTATTTGACGTAGTCACCCGAGACTCTTGGAGTATGCCTCCCCCCATTTAGCTCCTTTGTTCTTCTAACTTGTCCTTGGTGTGTATACCTTGACGACAATCCCCAATAGGCCTTCTCGTTACGTTTAACGTACAACTGGTCTGCCTGTCAACAGCCGGAATGTCGCCTGTAGAGTCACCATCATCTCCACCGCCGCCAGTACCACCCCCAGTGGCACTGTCACCCATCGACGAGGGCACCACCCAGATGACAGTTCACGCAGTCATCGAGAATCATGACGAAAACTCACCGTCTGATGACGTGCGGACCTCCCCCCCGGCGTCGCCAGCCAGGACAACGTCGCCTGACCGACTGTCGGCGGTGCTGCCACACGACGGCCGCACGTCGAGACGGCGGAGTGTCGACGAACTAACGACAATGAGCGAAAAACATCACCAAGGTTCGTCGCTAGTGCGAGTATAAATGTCAATGTTTGATGATGACTTTTGCGCGTCCATGTTCACGGTATCATGTTTAACGAATCTAATTTGTTGCGGCTCTGAGCTCTGGTTGCTGAGGATTTATGCGCTATAGAAGTATTGTTATTATTGTATATAATATTATGTTGTAAACTTGTTCCATTTTATGTCATTAGTGTTTTGTGTTTATGTAATGTTTTGGAATATAATAAAACTAACCGAATGTAGACATATACATGTTATCTTGTTACTAGAATTAACATAGTTACACAGCTATGACATTTTGTATTTTAGGTAATCTCAATAGCAATGTGATTCTGACAACAAGATTGATGTAATAAGGCCTAATAATAATAATAATACAGAATATGGTGATCTCTTCAATCTTGCATTACATGTTTTGCCACAAATTGGTCAGATTCCAACAGCCCTGTAACTCATCGTCCGTCGTTAACAGGGGAAGTGATGGACGCCTTCAAGTTCCTGGAAGACTTCGATGACGTCATGCCATCGGGAAAGGATTAAGTTGCCGCTGTCCAGTTATAAGCAGCGCCACAAATCGCGAAACAGCTCGGCGTCTCGCGTGTAGGCACGAGACGCGATGACGCCAGCGACAGTCGGTTACACGGTTAAAGGGAAACAACAAGCAGCCGGTGCGCGAATCACTGCCACTTCAAAGACACGGACGAGAGAAGCGTGGGCAATGACGTCACTGGCGTCCACCAGAGACGGCTTAAACGGGTTAATTGAAAAAAAATGGGAAAACGCTTCCACATAATATGAAATCCTCCCCAAAACCACCAAACTGGGAGTTCGGTGTCAAAATCCACGGAGTACAACTTTATGTAACCTGTAATCACAAGGTTGTGACTTGACGAGGAAAGAGCCCGGGGGGGAGGTACTGCCATACCAAAACGGTGGGGGTGTGCCACCAGAGCCCCATGGAACACATGGAGAGAAAGAAATCAAGAAATTTAGGGTCACTAAGACAGAATTATTGAACTATTTATCTAATATCTATAAGTGTAAGGTAAGCCCGGGCGGAACGTTTTCATTGGAAAAATTCCTCTTCGATGAAAGAGAATTATCAGGTTTAATTGGGGCACAAAGAGAGAAAATGTACATGTTTTTTTTCGGACAGAGAGAGAAAAATAGCCAAAAACAGGGGCATTTGCGCGGCACATACATGTACCTCAGTATAGGGAGTACCCCCCCTCCGGGGAAAGAGACGCGATGGCCGTGTAATACTGAGCGTATATACCTCAAATAACATATCTATATGACAGATTGTTATGCAGTCAAGATTTACGTCACGTGTGTAGTGACAATAATGTTATTACGATGTAATTTAGTGGCTGTACAACGCGTTTAGTTCGTGTCATAAAAGGCATGACGCGCAGTTGCGAGTGCACACTATATGCTTAATAACAAGTGCTTTTTGAATCTTAGCGTAAGAGAATTGGCTAGAACGTGTTATTCTGCTGGTAATTCGTTGTGCCATCGGTAATTTATCGCACGTTGACTTTTAAGGTGGCACGTTTACTGTTTACGCGATATTTAAGTTAGGCACAGGAGTATGTAGGTCTACATATCGTACATTAACAAAAACATAACACATAACTGATCGACTATATTATGTCACCACGAAAATTAGTTGCTAGTGAGGTGATCACAAGCGTGTTACGTTTAACGCAACAATCGACAAATATGTAAATCAACACCTTCATAAACTAATAACACAATTAAACGAATGCATTATTTTGTAATGTAGCGTTCAAGCATATAATTAATAATGTGTAATTCATTTCTCCGAAATATAACATATTGTACGACGTTTTGTTAATGAGTGTGATGCGTTTAGTTCGTGTCATGAAAGGCATATAGCAACACCGTTACGTAATCGACGAGGTGATGCGCCGGGCTGCTCTTGAAAGAGGTTCAGCCAGCTGTTTTAGTTGTATTTAAAAAAATTATTGCATGCAAGCTGTTTTAGTTGTATTATACAACATTATTGCATGTACATACATATCAATGGATAAACCAAATGTACTTAACTGGCTGAACAACTACTACTGTCAATATTTGTTGGCCTGCATGCTTCGATAAACGTTCGACGCTGCTTAACTATTACGTAACTGTTTTAAAATTCGAGGCTAATGTAACTGATTACCTCAAAATTATTTAATGTGTACCTGAGTTGGAAATTATTGAAATAACGTTAGAAGACACACTGCGGGAAGTGACCATAGAGAAATGACCATAGTGTTACATCTAGACTAAGAAAATACGCTCTTACGACAATTCCGTTTTGCCAACTCTAACACTGTGACGCTACTTTAACGGAAAATATGGCATATATCTTGGTAAATACGCCTTTCCATCATGCTAAGCGATGTCCAATCAACACCAGGCACAGTTCTTAATATGAGGGTAGGAAATACCATGTGACTATATATGTTTATATTTATTGGAAATGTTTGTAAAAATAAACTACATCCCAAATTATGACATGAATACAAATATTATGATATAAATACGTTCTTTTACTAAATACGTTCTTTTAATAAGTTTTATTAGAGTTCCGATGTTTTAATAGTTTCTGTATCTATCTTGTTGTACATCAAAGGAATAAACTTAAATGGACCTGGCATTTTGTTTTTATATTATATAATACTACGTTGTTCCCTGCAGCCAAAAACTAACGCGTGTATTTCGCACTTCCGATGCAATATTGTATCGGAACTAATAACGTCAAGAAGCAGAATAAATGTGCTCCTAATAATTATAAGTAAGTCTAATAGTGAGCGATAGTCAACGCGCGGACAATGTCACGTGGCTTTCATCACAAAACGTCATAACTGTATATTAACATTTTATGCATGGTTATTGTTAAATAACTTTAATGATACATGTATAACAATGATTATATAGTTTGCTGTGCGTGTTTATTGCATTTTGGTAATGTTCAAAATAGCACAGACGAGTTTTTAGCGACCTGGTTCCTAGCCTTTCATTAACTGGAAAGGGAAGCGTCTTTCCTAGCGCAGAATGCGAGCTGTTCAAAATCAACACGTTCGCCACCTAGTGAGAATGAGTTTATAAAAACGCGCGTGACGCCATCTGGTGAGTATAAACCAAGCAAGCTGGTGAAAGATGCTGCCACATCCCATCGACGCAAGGTACCGTCCAAGATCAATTTCGAATACAAACACTAGTGTATTACGGTGCATCACCAGAGTGCGGAGTAAAGTAAAAAATAGGCTAATATACTTAGATTTGCACTGAAATTGACAGGTGCTCTGAGTAAAACAATGACCAAACTGATGAACATGTTTAATATGTATACAAACTGATGAACATGTTTAATATGTATACAAACTGATGAACATGTTTAATAGGTATACAAACTGATGAACATGTTTACTAGGTATACAAACTGTATTTATTGACAATACTTGAATAGTACACACACTAAACAACATCAGAAACAAACACTATAACCATAGCAAGAAGCAGTAACATGACTTTGGTAACATCACCTCAGTGGTCATAAACAACACAACTAGTACAAACAGTACAAAACCCTTAGAATACAAACATTACCGAGTAAACCGACAAAAACGACAAGGTAGATATCTATAGCATATGCTGCCACCTGCCACTACAGTTTGCATATATCGTAAAGGTTGCATTATAAAGTACAAAATATTACACTTATGTACATTAGTCACAAGCAGTGATGTGTTGATCGTCTTATTTTCTTTATTCAAATTATGAATCTTGGTTATAAGCATCTTAACATTATCTTGGATATTCATGATTCAATGCAGTTTTAGTAACCAAGACTGGAATGGTTTCACCTTGTATTCCCCAGGTATTGCTAGTGACATTTAAAAGGTGATATAGGCGTACAGAAACATGATTTTGGCAAAATTCTACTGCACGTGATAAATAAAAACAATTTGTTTGCCTAAGACTAAAAGTGCAATAACAACAAGAACAGTGTGTTTCTGTTGGTATCTGAAAAGCGTATTTGCTCTAAGTCGTATTAAGTTGTACTTGACAAGACTAGCCTCTTACCAACACAATAAATGTCCTGTCAAGGGGCCTCAACCTGTAAAAACTACCCCAGGGGTAATACTCCAAAATGAGGATTACAAAAGAATTTTTCCTCCACTCACACGGAGGATACACTTGAGGACACAAGAGGAAGGAATGTGTAGGAAATTGGCGTCATCATCAACACTTGAGGTATGTTCTCACCTGAAACCAAAGACAAGTCTTAGTACAAGGTCATAAAGACAAGTCTTAGTACAAGGTCATAAAGACAAGTCTTAGTACAAGGTCATAAAGAGCTTCTTTAAACTATACTTGCCAAAGACTGATTTTGGTTAGACTATGTCCAAGTCTTAGGAAACATTGAAGGTGCTTTTCCCAGGTGGTAATAATTTTAACTAGACACTGGTGGCAGCATAAAAAACACCCAATCACTGCACTCACTGATCGACATCCTATATAGACATGACAGTAAAATTCCAACATGGCCAACAATAACTGTGATTTCTCGGCTGGACCTACTGCTACACTTTGAAGCTTGTCGCTTTTTTAATTAAATGGATTTTTTTGCAGAAAAGGTATTGTTGTTGGGAGGTCTTAATAGCGGACTGGGAGTGGAACAGTGAAATGAGACCCCCCCGAGTTGGCATCTCTGCAGTGAGTGGGATGTGTCCAGGCCCCAGCGTGTGCAGAATATTACATAAAACATTTGTCATTTTTGGATTGAACTAAACAGCTATGCCTATGTCCCTGTCTTCTCTAGAGCATGTGGCTGTCAGTTCAGTGTTAGCAAACATCACACAGACAACAGTTGGGTTCCTAAATTACAATGTACTCCATTACTAGGTCCACAGAGCAAGGATGCAGACCACCACAAGATATTCTTAAAACACACAAAATACCATCACGGTTCAACCAAACCACTTACTAACATTATACATAAAAGTATTTCTCAGATTTAGATAGAACGCTGTTCAGATATAACAATTCTGCATGAAGATTCCACAAAAGGAAACTTACCACTGATTTCACTGTTTAGAATCTGTCTGTTTTTTTTCAGGAGTAGTCACTGCAGCTACGTTACCACTGTCTAAGAATATATTGGGGATACTATTTCCATAGTACACTTTGTTGTTCTTCGACAATGCCTCAAGTTTCTTCAGCTCTATGTACTGCGGTGTCAGTATCATCTGTAACAAATTAAGACACTTGATACAAAATGTCATACAAACCAATGCATCTTAATTAATTCCTTCAATATCATCAATGAATTCGTTTTGCTCTATTAGATACTGTTGTCAGCAAAATGGCTTCATTTTGTCAACAAACTTATGAACTGGCATTCCTGTCTCGTATCTGAGCCGTGAGGGTTGGATGGTATCCCCGTTACAACAACATTGTAACCGTAATGTTGAGGCACTGGACACCCAGGTAATTAAGTGGGCTATTTACTGTGGCATTTGTCCACGACATAAACCAATTTATAAAAACCTAATCATAATTATCACTGTGGCTGGTTTTAACATAAGAATATTTACAATTTAGCTTAGAAATGAAAATTTAAAACTATATGTATGTTATTAGATACTTGAACATATATATATAATCAAGTAAAATGTGCTGAAAATACATTAAAATTTAGGACAATTTAAATTATAGATAGCAACTTCTGTTTCGCATATTCAAAATATTTAGATTCCTGACTGAGTGCGTGTGGGCCTACACGGAGGAACCAAAAATATTCTCGGCTTTAGTGTAATTAATGTTAAGTTTTAAGGCACTATCACATGCCAATTTTAGCAAACTGCTCTATGAACATACAGTGATCGCGGAGAAGATAAAAGTTTCCGTATTTACGAAGGAAATCGCTCAATTTCGAACACTTTGACCAAGCTACAGGTGGCACAAACAGTAGCAGACGATTCAGTCAAGCATGATGGCTGCCCTGCAATATTCAGCGAAGGCTCTCTACCAGTTGGCCGGCTTTGTGTCAGGAAAACTAGTCAGCAGTTCATTGTAGAAAGCTCTGACAATCAATGGCATTTCCTGCAAGCAGCCAACCAGAAGAGGTCAATGAGGGGGAACAAAGCTATGCTGACCCATTCAAGTGGTATTGTCTGGCTTCAGGCATGTTCAATGTGTTAACACCACAGTTGACATTGCAATGACAATTGTGTCAATCTGAACTTTATGACACATACACAGGCGGGCCACACACGCGCCCTAGGGAGCAACATGCAACATGATGTTCATGTTAGCAGAAATGGGGCTAATTACAACAACCTCATCAACGTACAATCGAACAAGTGGGATCTACCAACCATCATCAATACTAACATTCGGGGTGCCTTTGCAAGCAAAATCGATGAAATCAAAGTAATTAAAGATAACTACGGAGTGGACGTCCTAGCAGTCACTGAGACATGGTGTAGCAGCAGAATACCAGACGGCTCGCTCAGGTTACCCGGTTTCAACCTCTACAGGAGGGACAGGCAAGATGGCCGTCAACATGGGGGGGGATTGTTTGCTATGTACGAGATACAATCCCGACTAAGCAATGGACAGAACTAAACCAACCAGAACTTAAGATAAGATACGTTTTATTACCAAGTAGCAAATACAAGGAATTTGTAGTGTTGTGGCGTTAGCACAAACATACACTCATGCACCCAATCACACACGGAACTAAACATTACATATCACAATCGTAATACTAAAAACAGTTGAAAACAAGCGAGAGTAATATAATAGGTTGCAAGATTAAAAAATAAAAAATTTTAAAGATTAAAAAAATAAATAAAAAATTAAAAAGGCGACATTGCAACTACCTACCAGAGGCAAGACATTTATGATGGCTCTCCGTTTAAAAATCTCAGCGCTTGAGGATAGAAACTATTGTTAAATCGCGTCATTTTAGTTTTTATGCTACGGTAGCGCTTACTGGAGGGAAGGAGTTCAAAGAGATGGTTGGCTGGATGATATACGTCTTGTACAATGCGCTTGGATTTGCGCAAACTGCGAGATAGATAAAGAGATCTGATGGACGGCATATTTAACCCGATTAGTTTAGAGGCGTACTTGACGACTGATTCAATTTGATTAATTTCATCTTGGCTGGCGCGACCAAACCAGACAGTGATAGAAAACGACAAGACACTTTCAATAACTGCGCAGTAGAAACGTGTTAATATTGCTTGAGATAAGCCGAATCGTTTGAGGAGTCTAAGGAAGTACATGCGTTTTTGTGCTTTTTTAATGATGTCAATCGTGTTATTACACCAGGAAAGATCTTTAGAAATAGTCGAACCCAAAAATTTAGTCGGCTTGTAAGACTTCAGTACCGTCAATGACAAGGGGTTGGATGGGTGTTTTCTTTTTGCGAAAATCAATGATCATTTCCTTCGTTTTGGATATGTTTAGTACCAGGTTGTTGTTCTTACACCAGCCGACCAGTCTTTGAACTTCGTCTCTATACACAGACTCGTTAGCATTGTTGACACAGCCAATTACAGTGGGGTCATCCGAGAACTTAACCACACGAACAGATTGGTTACCAGATACACAGTCGTTTGTAAAGAGAGTGAAAAGGAAAGGAGAAAGCACGCAGCCTTGTGGGGCACCAGTGTTAAGAATAACAGGTTTGGTGAGAGTTTTTGACCTTGACAGATTGAGACCTGTGAAGAAGAAAGTTGAGAGTCCCGTGACAGATGGCAGGATGCACATTCAGAGATACAAGTTTATCAAACAACTTCACAGGAATTATGGTGTTAAAGGCCGAGCTAAAGTCCACGAAAAGAATCCTCGCATGAGTGCTCGGTTGTTCCAGGTGATTCATAACATAATATAAACCTAAGGCAACTGCATCGTCCACAGATCTGTTAGTTTGATAAGCAAACTGGTGAGGATCCAATAAACTGGCCGTGGAAGATTTCAAATAACGGAGCATAATATGTTCGAAAATTTTCATCGCAACTGAGGTAAGTGCCACTGGGCGGTAATCGTTAATGGTAGAGACTTTAGCCTTCTTGGGAATAGGTATAATCACAGATTTTTTAAAACACGTTGGAACTATGCACTGTTGTAAAGATGAATTGTAGATGTCAGCGAATACTGGAGCAAGCTGATCGGCACAATTCTTGAATGTATATGACGAGATGTTATCAGGATCCGAAGCCTTGCGTGTACTCAGTCGCTTGAACAATGTCCGCACGTCAGCAACGTTAACGGTGAAAGGCGGCGACAGCGGAGTGTCTGTGGGTAGGGGGCGCTGTTCCGGCGATGTGTTTAACTTGTCAAATCTGCTGTAGAAGTCGTTTAGTTGGTCGGGGAAGGACGGATCGGCGTTGTAAATGGCTGAAGCGCTTGGTTTATACTGTGTAATTTGACGTAACCCTTGCCATACAGATCTGGTGTTGTTGGAAGCAAATTGGTTTTCAAGTTTGCATTTGTATTTGTACTTGGCCGAACTAATCGCCTTGCGCACTGCATACTTGGCTCTCCGAAATTCTTCCCTGTTGCTGCTAATGAACGCTGAGTTTTTCATGGCTAGCTTCTGTTTAATGTCCCTGGTAAACCATGGTTTGTCGTTGCCATATACTGTAACTGACTTACTTTCGTAGCAGGTTTCTTCACACCAGCTGATGTAGGCAGTAACTGTGTCAGTGTACGCATCGAGGTCGTGGCAGGAATCTTTAAACATTTGCCAGTCCGTGCTGTCAAGGCAAGCTTTCAAAGCAATCGTTGAGTCAGCAGTCCGCTTTCTCACTGTCTTGGAAGTCGGTTTTATTGTTTTTAACTTCTGACGGTATGTAGGAATCAATACAACTGTAGCGTGATCTGACTCACCCAACGGAGCCCTGGTGGTGGCCCAGTAAGCGTCCTTGAAGATGGTGTAGCAGTGGTCCAGAGTTTTATTGTTACGAGTGGAGCAATTAACATGCTGTTTGTATCGGGGTAGAACTTTCTTCAGATTAGTGTGATTGAAGTCACCCAGGATGATGATGACACTATCAGGGTACGTTGTTTCTGCTGCCAACACGCGGGTAGTTAACTTGTTAATTGCACTGGTTGCGTTCACGTCGGGCGGAATGTAAACACCCATTAAAACAACACTGGAGAATTCCCTCGGCGAGTAGAACGGTTTGCAGTCACTGTGAGTGATTCAAGTTCAGGAGAACAGGAAGAGGACACAATAGTTGAGTCATTGCACCACCGATGATTGACAAGGAAGCATATTCCACCACCCCTTTCTTTGCCCGACAGTTCACTTGATCTGTCGGCTCTAAGCAAAGTGTGGCCCGGTGGGGTAACGGCAGCGTTAGGTGTCAGTGGGTCAAGCCATGTCTCAGTGAAGCACAAAATGGAAGAGAGAAACTTGAAATGATACGTCCACCAAAGATGCCTCGCAACCACCCGCAGATAACAATCTGCATAGTGTACCACCCTCCCGGGGCAGATGATTGGACATTGCTAAACCACACTGACCAATCTGTTGACTATGTACGCCGTCACCATCCATATACTGGCGTCATCATAATGGGCGACCTTAACAAGTTGAGAGATTCTCACTTGAAAAGAAATCACAACCTAAAACAAATTGTTGACATACCAACATGAGGAACTGCGACACTGGACAAAATCTATACAAACCTAACGGATTTATACCACTGTCCAGTAGTCATAGCACCGATTGGCCTATCGGACCACATGGTGGTAAAATGCACTTCGTCAACGTCCACGAAATATAGAGAACCAGTCGTTTCAAAGACGTCTTCGCGCAGTTGCAGGCCTGGTGATCGAGCCCGTTTTGCAGCAGCGCTCAACCTCATCTCGTGGAAAACCTTATTCCACCTGCCAAGCTGCGAACAACAACTGCAGTTTTTCAATTCTACAATCAGAACTTTACTCGACACACATCTCCCTGAACGAAAAATCAGAAGATGTTCCAGCGACAGACCTTGGATAGATGACAATTTCCGCTATCTAATACGTCGCCGCCAGATCGTGCTTCTTTCTGAGAACCAACCATTGTACAGGCATTACAGAAATAAAGTTAATCATGCCAGAAAGTCCTTGCAACGAAAGTATTACCAAAGAAAAATCAAATCACTTGAGAACGAACATCTGAAACGATGGTGGAATAGCGCGAAGGAACTTGTAGGGGTAACCTGCACCCAATATCTCTCACGCCAGTTTTATCAAAGTGCTTGGAGAAATTCATGTACACGTGGATAATGGACATTACCATGGACCAGATTGATCCTCAGCAATATGGATCAATCAAAGGAACATCAACCGTACACGCACTGGTCGAGCTTGTACACAACTGGAAATACGCGGTCGAGACCCCTGGAACCATAGTACGAATACTTCTCGTTGATTTCAGCAAAGCGGTTGGCCGAGTCGACCATCACATTTTAACGACGAAATGTGCATCACTCGGACTTCCAACTTTTATCACCAAATGGCTGACATCCTTCCTGTGTCACCGCAAACAGAGGGTAAAGATCAGGAGTGTGAAATCAGAGTACACCACTGTCAATGCAGATGTCCCACAAGGCACAATATTTGGACCAATCGGCTTCCTACACCATATTAATGATCTGCAAACAGTATGCGAACATATAAACTATGTCGACGATTGCACAATATGGGAAGCTTCTTCATCCTCCGGAATGGACAGCTCACTCCAAGTAGCGGCAGACGAAGTCGGGCAATGGACAGCGAGTAATAAAATGGCGCTGAACTACGACAAGACGAAAGAACTGCGGATATGTTTCAAGAAATCAACTCCGGACATCGCACTGCTAACCATCGACGGTAGACCAATCCAACAAGTTAACAGCACTCGTCTACTAGGTGTGACTCTATCTGAAGATCTGAAGTGGCAATTGCACATAGACGAAATCACTACAAAAGCATCGCAACTTCTACATTTCATCATCCTTCTCAAAAGAGCCGGCATTGACCCTCACCATCTCATCAACATATACACTTCAATCGTCCGATCGGTATTGGAGTACGCATGCCAAGTGTGGCACACGAGCCTCACAAAAAAGCAAACGAGACAGATAGAATACATCCAGAGATGGGCAATGCGGATCATTTTCCAAGATAAGTCGCACACCGAAGCCATCACCGCAGTCAATCTACCAACGCTGTCAGACCGGAGGGAGAAGTTGTGTAGAACACTATTCATAAGCATGGAAAAATCTACACATAAATTACACCATCTTTTGCCTCCCTCCGGGAAACTCCGTATACAACTCGAAACACGAGGACTTACTGTGTGCCGCGTTGCAGAACTGCAAGATTTCAAAACTCTTTTATACCATATGCTTTAAGACACTGGCAGTAATTATGAACTCATTTATAAATTAGTTACATTTTACATAATAGTAGTAGGCCATATAATTTATTTTACTATAGTATTGCCTGTTTTAAGTTTTAATTTATGATTATGTCCTTCATATTTACCTTGTTTATTTACAAACATAACTTTAAACATGACGTACATGCACCTTTTAAATTTGTTATATTTTAAGTCATATTTTTGTCTTAATTTACTATCATTGGTTGTTTTACTGTGCCAATCGTATAATTCAACTGCTATAGTTGCCGTTTTAACAACAGAGACTTAGCACCCTGACCCACCATCAACAGAGACCTAGCACCCTGACTCACCATCAACAGAGAGCTAGCACCCTGACTCAGCATCAACAGAGACCTAGCACCCTGACCCACCATCAACAGAGAGCTAGCACCCTGACCCACCATCAACGGAGACCTAGCACCCTGACCCACCATCAACAGAGACCTAGCACCCTGACCCACCTTATTTGCCTCCGACTCTTTGGACCATCGATAAAACTCTGCGTCAGCTTTGTTCTTCTCGCGGGCCAAATGTGTTTCGTCTGGGCAGAGAACAGACACATGAACCAGTCACACGAACCAGCGGCCAACAATTACAGCTCAAGACAACAAGGCCAGTATGTTTGAGATTTAACGGTGTACACATTTCTATAGTTTCACTACATTATCTGCATTTGTAACAACTATTAGCATGATTCTTTATTTTTAGCACCTCTTTGAAATTCACAGGGCTACATAACAACAATCACTCACACAGTTTGTGTTACCGAGTTAGTTTTCTGCCCTCCTGTAATTTGTTTCATCTCCTAAAACTTCATGAACTTGACACACATATCTTGCTACACTATGTTTCTGTTTACCACAATGAAAGATGTAATGCAATTAAAACTTTTGTAAGCGAGAGGATTAAATATTAAAAATGTGGTGCCCCCCAACGATGGAAGTCAACTTTAAATTCCAATCAAATGACTCATAATCTAAAATAACATTTAGAAACACCCACCTTCTATCAATGACATCTTCTGTAAGGATTCCTTCTCCATAATCTTCTGGTCCCACTGGATCTTAGCGACCTGAGCCTGTTTCTCCGCCTCTGTTCAACCCCAAACACTCGGTGATTGTAACAATTTACAACATCCCACGTTATCACACAGCATACCAGACCACAAACATTCTGAAGCAACTCATGCATAAAACCCAGCATCATTCAATAAGTGCAACATGCAATGTAACACAGTCCACACAATGTAACACTCCACAATACAAACAACATGCAATACATCACAGTCCACACAATGTAACACACTCCACAATACATACAACATGCAATACATCACAGTCCACACAATGTAACACACTCCACAATACATACAACATGCAATACATCACAGTCCACACAATGTAACACACTCCACAATACATACAACATGCAATACATCACAGTCCACACAATGTAACACACTCCACAATACATACAACATGCAATGCATCACAGTCCACACAATGTAACACACTCCACAATACATACAACATGCAATGCATCACAGTCCACACAATGTAACACACTCCACAATACATACAACATGCAATGCATCACAGTCCACACAATGTAACACACTCCACAATACATACAACATGCAATGCATCACAGTCCACACAATGTAACACACTCCACAATACAAACAACATGCAATGCATCGCAGTCCACACAATGTAACACACTCCACAATGCATACAACATGCAATGCATCGCAGTCCACACAATGTAACACACTCCACAATGCATACAACATGCAATGCATCGCATTCCACACAATGTAACACACTCCACAATACATACAACATGCAATGCATCGCAGTCCACACAATGTAACACATTCCACAATACTTACAACATGCAATGCATCGCAGTCCACACAATGTAACACACTCCACAATACATACAACATGCAATGCATCACAGTCCACACAATGTAACACACTCCACAATACATAAAACATGCAATGTACCACATTCATGATATGTGACCCATCTTAACAAAATGAGTCACATGTCGGAAATGTTTTTAATCGAGTTATTAGTAGCGTTGGATAGAGCAGAAACTTTGCTTTCACGTGATATATCAAGCAAGAAGATCGCTCAATTCTAACTTAAGTTATGGCTTGACAAACACGTGTGGGGTAGAAACCTTGAAACGTAGAAAACGGCCGTCAAAGTTTATGCAAAATATTTGTTATATTTCATGAAATGTACCTTAGTTACCATGAACAGATCTTGCTGAAATTTGGACTACTCGAAGATAATGTAATTCTCAAGATATTCTGTTAATATGAATACATCATCTTTGTTAGAAAAAAATTAGCAGATCAATTAACATATTATGTAACTATCACCATTCTTAAGAAAAGCAAACAACCTGTACTAATATTATACCTTGGTTAGCATGAACATATCTGGCTGAAATTTGGACCACTCAAAGATAATGGCATTCTCATGATATTCTATTTGTTAATAACAAAATCTTTATTAGAAATAATTAACAATAAAATTAATTGCTTATGTAATTAGTGCTTTTGTTATGACAAGCGAAAACCTGCATATAGCATGTACATATATGGCTGAAATTTAGACCACTCAAAGATAATGGCATTCTCATGATATTCTATTAATATGAAAACAATTTGTTTGTTAGAAATTAACAATAAAATTAATTGCTTATGTAATTAGCGCTTTTGTTATGAAAAGCGAAAACCTGCATATAGCATGTACATATCTGGCTAAAATTTAGACCACTCAAAGATAATGGCATTCTCATGATATTCTATTAATATGAAAACAATTTTTTAAAGAAATAATTAACAGTAAAATTAATTACTTATGTAATTAGCACTTTTGTTATGAAAAGCGAAAACCTGCATATAGTATGTACGTATCTGGCTGAAATTTAGACAACTCAAAGATAATGGCATTCTCATGATATTCTATTAATATGAAAAAATTCTTTTGTTAGAAATAATTAACAATAAAATTAATTGCTTATGCAATTACCGCCATTGCTATGAAAAGTTAAAACCTACACTATTATACCTTAGTTAGCATGGACATATCTGGCTGAAATTTTGACAACTTGAAGATAATTGTCTTCTTGTGTCACTCTATTAATAGGAAAAGAAGATTTTTGTTAGACAAAATAATTGCTTGTGTAATTACAACGTTAAGAAAAGTTAATTCTGGCTACACTATTATACCAATGTATACGTCACTTTTTAGAGATAATTATCATTACTATCTGTAACACAGGTGGGTCAGTAAGAATGTTATAATTATTAAAAACAACTTATTCAAATGTATGAAAACATGTCAATATGCTGAACGTTGTTTTCTCTTCACAGCAAACACCAGAACAGACTATCACATTTAACAACTTTAATACTAATCAACAACGTAATTACATAAACACAACAGATCGGTAACAACGTCCAGGTCAAGTGTCCCTTCTAGGACGTCCACGTCCTCGCTTGCGTGGTGTTGGCACGGGTGCAGGTGATGAGGCTAGCTGACGGACTCGACGCCCTCGTCCACGTCCCCTGCCTCTTCCCCTACCCCGCCCCAGTGCAGCAGTAGTTGCTTCACACTCTGGTTCCTGTGCACTGGACGGTCCGGCAACAGGGGCAGTATCCTGCTGCCCAGACGGTCCGGCAACAGGAACAGTCCCATCAGCAGGGCAGGGACATAGGATGTCCTCAAAGCCTTCCTTCACAAACTGTCGGATGTGCCGGTAGAGATACGCCTGGCGAGCAAGGTCGAGTCCAGGTGGAGGGATGGCGGCAGGAGCTGAGGCAGGGAGAGTGCCAGCATCAGCTATGAGCAGGTCGATGCATTCCTCGTCATCTTCGGGGGTGACCTTGGCAAACACAACTCCTGGACGAGCAGCATCGAACCTAATATCACAAACAGAATGCTTAATAATAAATATTATTATTTGTATGTTTCTGTTATAAACGCACAGGATCTGGTGTACTCCCGCCTGGCAGACTTCATACCAACATGACTTGTATTCTATCACTATGTAATTACTCATTTAAATTCACAACTATCAACAGCAAGATCTTCATTTACACAGTTGAATAAACCAAGACAACGTGGAGTGGTTGAAATTGTCAATTATAATATAACGCCAGCAAGCTCATTTGAACCATGTTTCTGTTGACTGAGATGTCAACGAGTGAACAATGCTGGCTTTCTCACAACAGTACACATACAGTATCATTGACGTTAATTGACTTTGCTCTCATATACATCATAACAGATGGTACAATTATAGGGAAAAAAATGGTCATACCTGAAGTGCTGGTACTTCTTGATTCCCATCAAGGGCCTGAAGAATGGCCTCAGGTGGCTCTGCCAGTTTCCCACAGGGACGAAAGACGTACCGTCTTCCAGGCCGATGAGCTGTGCTGAATTTACACAGGCGCTCCCATTCACGACGGTCTCGAACTCTGACAGAGACGATATCGCATGGCGTTTGAATGCCCGCTTCAAAAGCTCAAAACATCCGTCCGGGGCAAACTTTGTGTGTCCAGCAAGCATAAAGTTGAGAGTAATGGACTGGTGGAGACCAATGGCGACCCTCCATGCACAATACCACAGGACATAACGGTTCTTGTTCTGTCCTGCGCAATTGTCACAATGAAGGTCGGCATGGGTCTCACCCAGTCCAAAATTCTCAAAAAAGTAATGCAAGTAGGACAACACAGCATTTGACCCCTTTGAGATGAGATGGGCTTCATCAATGAGGAAGTTCACCTGCTTAGGGAGCCCCTCGCAGCAGACCCCAAATATCCCACACTTCCTAGGAACTAGGAAGTACAAGGGGCCTGGCTGGAGAGGGTCACTTGGCAGGTGAACTTGCTGCGCATAATCGAAACTGTAGTGCATTGAGACCTGTCTGCTGCAGGGAGCACTCCTGTGTAAATCAGACACTTGCAGCTGCTTGCATGTCTCCTTGGCACGTGCCAGCATCTCGTTGTAGTGCGACCGAGCTAAGTGAGCAAGTCGCAGGTGGTCCTGTCAAAACAATGTCACCAACTAAACAACTGCATGTGTTTGCATAACATTATACCTATCTCATATAAGCCAGTCAGTGTACTCCAGTAAATAATTAATTGTCTGTTACTCTTCATTTTGAATGACATGAATTTTATTGTTGAAAATTAAGTCATTAACTGAAGGCCGATATTATAACTTTATATGAAAAAAACTAATGTAATTTTTTTATTTATAAATGTAATACTTAAACATAAACTATAAACAAAATAAAAGTGTACAGATACTGCCATGATGAAACGATTCGTCTTTCATTTGTTAACACTGTTAGTATTATCACTGTTCAAACCTCTTGCTTCTTCAACCGCTGGCTCTTCTCCTCCTCTATAAGGTTCACTCCTCGGTAGATCATGTGATTGTTGGACTGGCAGGTCCAACACAGATCGGTCATAGGCCGTGCAGTTAGGATGTGAGGAACCAAATTCAGCCAGGTAGTCCGGAAGACCGACATGCTCATCACTGCATGATCTGCAAACATAAACACAGTTGGTAATAATGTACAAAGGAATCCCATCAATCTGAACACAAGACCAGTATTTTGTACTGTGGAAGAATTATTTTTATAGTGTTACCGTTATTTAAAAAGCATGGCTACTTGTGAACAGATGCACTTTATTGTTAAAAGGTGGACAAATTAGTATGACCATCATCCTGTTTGATGCCACAGATTCGCTAGCCAGTCTGAAAGACAAGACAAACTCCATAAAATAATTATCATTATAGTTAGACCAAAAAAAGTTTCAAATACCTTTCTGTTCGCAGGCAGACTTGTAGCACTCGTAGACCTTTGTCTTGGTCTCTGATGAAGGCAGCAACTTGACATCATCGCGCTTGTAGCCGGGGATGCGTCCGGGAAGTACCAATGCATTGTCCTCCGCATAGCTGCAGATGAAGGACACTGCTCGCTTGGTGTCCTCGAACGTGTGCGCCCTCACGTTGCTCTTCTGGCCACCTGTCAGCTTTTCTTTAGCGACTAAGCCGTTGTCCTTATACCAACTGAGCAGAGAACTCAATCGGTTCTGGCTGATGCTGTAACATGATTGATGGAAAACATTCTACAATGGCAGGCTGTTTTAAATGTAACAGTCTAAACATGTTCACAATGGGTATTTCAGGACATCATGTTTGAAGATTAACTCAGGTGGCACGGACTAATCATCAGTAGGCAATAGTGATTCCACACTAATCTAATTTTAAACATAATTGACATTAATTATTGAAAAAATAATTAATACTATATTAAATAATTTTATTAAAGATTAATAAGCTTGCAAAGTAATACACAACCATTAATGTGGTACTTAAACATAAACTAACAGTGCTTACTCATGTATAAACTTGAACGTGTCACGGCACAACTGGTGTCCCTCCAGGAAATACAGGGTTCGCTGATGTTCTCGAACTTTCTGTTCCAGTGACTTTTTCTTCCCTGTCAGTCGCTCAGATAGGTCAATCATCGTTGACAGCTTTCCCAGTAGAACTAACATCTGTTCCCCTATAAATTATACCCAAAAATAAGAATGCAAATAACATATTTATTGAAAAAGTAAACAACTGATCACTGACAATGTATGAGCAACTATGTTCAATGACATTGTCAAAGCTATGCAAAATAATAGATTTATGTCCATTCGATGTCAACCACACTTGTAACAGTACATACTCATGAATGCTAAACATAACTGTAATAAATAAAATTAATCAACAGTTAGGAATGTTCAAATTGTATGTAATTAGTGTTAGTATTTTTTTACCAACAATTACCATACAATTAAAATTACTCATACAATGAGCAATAATGAAGTGAGACATTATCTGTGATTACATTTTACTTACTTGGAGTAAAATCAGCCATCATCAACCTCCTTTCGACAAGTTGTTGCGGTCCAAAAATTGTATAACATGGGCCGCCTTTGTTATACTTACAGGAACATCTATAAATCAAGAACACAAAATGAGATGTAGTGTAATGCATAAGATTTCAGTTTTTCCTACAAATACAAAATCTTTATATTTGGCCATGACAAGATAGTATGGGTCACGTGACATGTTTCTTTCTCTTTGTTCTCAACACAGGTCTAAACATTAATTATTTTAACTCCATCGCTAATGTCACTTGTCACGTTTGCTGTTGTAGTGTCACAACCTTAATTTCCAAAGCAGTGACTAACTGGAATATAACATGTAGTGAAGAAGTACAGTAAAACGGGAAGCCAGGGCAATGGTAATTAATGGGATCCCGTAATCAATCATCAATGGCGAATGTCAGATTGTCAACAAACAAGCATACAAGATAGTAAGTTTATTTGCGAATTCAAGCACCAGATATAACCGGGTATCGGTAACTGGATTTACTACGCGATTGCAGATAGGAATACATTATTAAAACAACAGTGACAAATACCTGAACTTTTTCGCTTTCCGCAATTCCTCATCCGGAGAATCTGATACCGTCTCCACCGATCTGTTGGCCACTTCCATTGCCGTGTCATAGTCATTCTGACGAAAGTCGAAGTCATCGTTTTCATCAGTTTCATAATTCGCAAAGTTTGCATCCTCGTCCTCCTCGCTTCCATCCGTCAAATCTTCCAAAAAATACTCTTCGACCAAACTGTCAATCTGCGCGCGATCACTTTCATCCGAATTTAACAACCTCGCCACGTTAAACGCCATTTTTTCTTCTTCTTGGTCGCTATCTGGGTCAGCACGACGCGGTGGAAATACACGCTGCGCATGCGTGTGTTTAGAGGATTATGTAAATGACCCATCAATGAACCAATGAGAACAGCTGCCTGTGTTGTGGAGGTGCCGTTGCTATCACGTGATTCGATTTGTTTACACATCTAGCCTATACAGGGGGTGTATTCCTCGCTCTCTGGAGGTCTTAGAACGAATATATTAGCATATCTATGTCCATATATGGAGAGATGACGCGTCAAGCTTCGTGTTGATGCCTGATTTGTTAGGGATCGTCCCAGAATTAGCGGCAACGAACGCGCGCAATTACTGGCATTCTTGGCTTTGTTTTAAGGAAGTAGAGCGGAACACTTCGCACAGCTCTACAAAAATCACTTTAAAATACACGAAACATAGTTAATTAGAGGCCAGCTAGAGTGGCAATCGATAAAACGAATACTAAAGAATAATTTTGAGGGAAAATCTCAAAGTCGACGGATTCACGATTTTTTTCACATCAGCGGCATTTACGGAAAATCAGTTTTGCCGACATCCGACTCATTTCGTTAAGATGGGTCACATATCATACTCAAACAACAATATATTTCAGTTATCTTAACTCAAAATACACCAATGTCCACAATATACTAATTACCAAAAACTGTGCCATGGTCCACAATATATTTAACCCACAGGGAACCAACCCAAAATGCATCACATAATCCAAAATAATGAACGTTTACAATCTCTATAACATCTCTGTGAGCCACGCTAACTGATTTAACCTTTTAAAGAAAATTCGGCAACGTAGTGGCTGTGAAGAATATACATTCAAAGTGTTCGCTGTCAACAGCAAGAACACGGGAAACGTAGTGGCTGTGAAGAATATACATTCAAAGTGTTCGCTGTCAACAGCAAGAACACGGGAAACGTAGTGGCTGTGAAGAATATACATTCAAAGTGTTCGCTGTCAACAGCAAGAACACGGGAAACGTAGTGGCTGTGAAGAATATACATTCAAAGTGTTCGCTGTCAACAGCAAGAACACGGGAAACGTAGTGGCTGTGAAGAATATACATTCAAAGTGTTCGCTGTCAACAGCAAGAACACGGGAAACGTAGTGGCTGTGAAGAATATACATTCAAAGTGTTCGCTGTCAACAGCAAGAACACGGGAAACGTAGTGGCTGTGAAGAATATACATTCAAAGTGTTCGCTGTCAACAGCAAGAACACGGGAAACGCAACTAAGATGTGCTGTGACAATAACTTGTGTTTTACATACATTTGGTGCCTCTGTCGAACTGTAAAATGGACAGTGACACATGTCAACAAAGGTGACAGTAGCCCCAGTGGATAAGGCACATCACACATGGTTCTTGTGTCTTGACTTACTATGCCATTATGTAACAATGCACACACCTATTATAGCCCTTTTTCTGTCTGTCTCCGCCTCCTTCTCTACTACTTTCTGTCGTTCCTTGGCGATCATCACCTTCGTCTTCTCAGCCTCCCTGATATGACCAACATTACACTTTCAATTTATTAAAAATATCATCTGGTGTAAAATACTGACAGCCCAATGGAGTAACACAAAATGTTTTCTATTGTTTCTGTTTACTTAGTATCCAATATAACCTGCTAGGTTTACTTAGTATCCAATATAACCTGCTAGGTTTACTTAGTATCCAATATAACCTGCTAGGTTTACTTAGTATCCAATATAACCTGCTAGGTTTACTTAGTATCCAATATAACCTGCTAGGTTTACTTAGTATCCAATATAACCTGCTAGGTTTACTTAGTATCCCATATAACCTGCTAGGTTTACTTAGTAACCCATATAACCTGCTAGGTTTACTTAGTAACCCATACAACCTGCTAGGTTTACTTAGTAACTCATATAATCTGCTAGGTTTACTTAACATCCCATATAACCTGCTATTTTTTTTTACTGGATCTGGTAAAAAATCAGCCAAAAAAGGCAAGTGGCTCTGCCTCTACATATTATAATATAAGGCTATTATCATGTTCATAGGTTACCCGGTCTAATGATCGCAAGTTACACGGTCTATTGATCATAAGTTATCTGGTCTACTGATCTTAAGTTACCCAGTTTAATGATCGTACGTTACCAGGTCTACTGATCAAAGTAAATTTGTTTATGATTAAAAAAGGATTATTAAACTGCCTGTACATAATACTTACAAACTAATCACACACTACATATTTGAAGATCACTGAACCGGATTCACAAAGGGTTAATTCTACGTTCTCCACAGCCAGTGAGATCACACATTGCACTGAACTCACATGGCTTCGTAGTTCTTGCGAATCTGCTCTGGAATCTTGGGCTTGGTGACCCGGACGGCTTGGACAAGGAGCCCTGGAGCCATCATGGTGAGGTCCACCTGTAGAGCTGTCCTCAAGTTCTCATCTATCTGGTCTGCAACACAGCACCATCAATACGAAATATTAAAATGTGCACACTATCATTCCCAGTTTTGCTGCCAAACCTCCCAACCTACACAACATGACGTGACATATAACAACATCACGTGTGAATACCTGCACCCACCCCACATAACATCATGTGAAAATAGCTGCACCCACACCACATAACATCCTGTGAAAATACCTGCACCCACCCCACATAACATCCTGTGAAAATACCTGCACCCACCCCACATAACATCATGTGAAAATACCTGCACCCACCCCTCATAACATCCTGTGAAAATACCTGCACCCACCCCACATAACATCATGTGAAAATACCTGTAGCCACCCCATATAACAACATCATGTGTGGATACTTGCACCCACCCCATATGTGACCCACCGTGCCAAAATGAGACACTTCTCTAAAAAATGGCATTGTGGTTTATTGCATATTCGAATACAGTAGTACCTGCCTTCAGCGACCCCTCTGATCAGCGACCACCTGCTATGTACGGACACTTTTACAATGTCCTGATCGTTTTTCAACGGATATGTCCCTTAAATCAGCGGACACCTGCTCAATGCGGACGATTTTTTATTATTATTCCCCTGCTAGGGCGGACAGTCATCTTTATTTGTGATTTTTTTCTTTGAAGAACATTTTAAAGATGGCGTCGGCCATTTCCTGCACAGCACCGTGCATGCTGGGAGCGGTGGTTTTTTAAGTAATGCGAGATCGCGAACTGTACGAGATCACTGCACAGCCTGTGATTCAAACTCACAACAGTTTTACATTAGATCGATCCAGACGTGTTTTAGTAGTGAATAGAAGTTATGGCGAGTATGTAGAGCACATTCAGAGGAAAAAATTATACCTCAACGTTATCCATATTCAAATTATTTCCAGAGATACAGAAATTTGAATGTTGAAAATGTGAAAAGTATGGTTTTGAGAAAAACAGCTTCAAAATGTTCACTCTGTATTTGTAATAATTATGATACAAGCACAGTTTTATTTGCGTTGAAGCTACATGCTTGGCATTTTTATTAGTTCACAATCACTAAAGTCGCTGCATAATTGACATAAATTTTGGTATGAACATTAATTTTTAAATAGTAAATAATTATATTAGTTAAAAATATAGAAAATAAATAAACCATGTTCAATAACACTTTTACCAGATGTTGCTAGATACACTAACATCCATAGTATCAAACGAAAGAAGAAACACGGACATTTTAGAAAAAACACATTTTGCATAAATTATGTAAATTGTAACGATGTTGTTTACTTAATAAATATCGCTCATTCAAGCATCAGAAAAGGTGATCAAATGCAGTTTTTTACACTCAAAATGTTTAATAATTTACACATTCAACATATATTGCTATTCATTTGACAATTGTATGTGATTGCTGTACATATTGCATCTTTATAATGGTGAAAATGAGGTGGGCACAGATTCTAAAAGTCCCAAAAATACTAACCCTGTCACTGTCATGTGTGAAATAATCACCACATCTCTAAGGCTTGCATCACGAAGTCCACAGCGAGCTGTTTCATTTAGCAAATGGGAAACTCTATTCCCTTTGCTCAGATCCATATCAAATTAGTAAAACAGTTGGTTTCGTAGCGAAAATGGAAATGGCAGCTGTGTAAACAAGTAACCGGAAGTTGACCGGACTGTGCTTTCTGGGGTAATTGGCCAATCGGAGACATGAAATGTGGTCATGACGTAAAGCTTAGCTCAACTAAAATCTACGATCGAAAGTTTACTTGAAGAAAAAATGGACCATTTTCATGCCTAAAACAATGCCAGTCAATAAAAAGTTTGATGGGTGTCACAAAACACCAAAATAAGCACATTTGAGCAGCATATATGACATTTACACCACTAAGACATGAAAGATTAGTCTACTTGGGATTGTTGCCCAATGGAAACTCATTTATCCTTGGGAGTGACCACTGGGCCGAATTTGGCCTGCATGGTCAGTGCGAAAAGAGTTCTGGCTGATTCTTATATCACTCTGTAGGAAAAATTTTTTTTTCCATCACCAGTGCCTCACATGGGAACAAATGGTATCACTGGAAAGCTGAATCACTCTTCATTCTGTTTCATATTTATTCATGAGCACAGTCAGTGATAGCTAATGACGATCTAGCTTACAAAATGCGTCACACAGTTGGTGCCCATATTTGATTGCTTTTGAGCGATCATTATTAGTGATGTTGATTTTCTGGCTCGTAGCTCATGAGTTTAGCTGAGGAGCATCTCATTTTGGAATGGTGGGTCACACATAACATCATGTGTGAATACCAGTGCCCACCCCATATAAGAATATCATGTATAAATACTACTACATAGCATAATGCTTGCCTACCCACACAAATGTGTAGACACATATGCCCTCCCACACAAACATACAAGCCCTTCACTTACCAAACAAGTCAATGTAGACCTCCTGGAGACTGTGGATGCTACAGAACTGGTTCAACTCATGGTGGACCTTGTTGTAGATGAGAGTGCGGTCGTACTCGGCCGTGTAGTTCTTCACTATGTTGTGCACTAGAAACAAATATGCTGTGTAAGCATTGTCTATCAGTCTGCCACAGCGCCCACACAACAAACAACTATGTAGCGTAACCACTGGCTTCCAAATGTAACAACCAAACCTTGTGAATACTTGGTATAAGTTTGTCATTACCATGTACATTTGCTATACTATAAATCTGTTCACATATAAAACATCAGCATAAATGTTCTACTAACTAATGTGACTATATACTGGCTTTTATTTTATCTACAAATAACACATATAAAAAATTTACGGTACACAAACTCAATGTGTTCAATTTACTGCTGTATTCGGGTGCCTTTTAACTTAGATTTACCCAGACTTTAATGTTGGTTAGTAAGCCTTATTACTTGTGTAAGTGTCCATTATAGTGAGGTTGTATTATAAGTCACGGTGTGTAGATGTCACTTGTACCTGAACTAATCGCCAGCATGTTGACAACCTCGATTCGGTCAAAGTAGATCATAACGCCACCACTGAAAACCATATCAACTGTTTTCACATTTTCAATATTCAAGAGACATAAATAGCTATAATTTAATTGTTCACATTATGCACATTTCAATTAACTACAGCAACATTTCTCTTAAACAATATTTTGTTAATTGTTGTTTCATCATCAGTTAATTTTTTTTAGAACGATTAGTTTTTACAAACCACTGGGTCTTACCTCGTCCCACATGGTACGTTTTTCACTTCATCTGTTTGCAAAGTTGTCTGAATTTAAGAGAAACACACAAACATTTAATGCTCTGTTGATGACTGAAATGAACAGCTCAAGATCTGATGATATCACATTCTTCTAAAACATACAGGACTAGACCACAGGATATTTATCAGGTACAACGAGATGTCAACATACTGAAGAATACAGAGGTCTCGTCTAGGGGTGTTACAGGTCACTGAATACAGTGGTCTCGTCAAGGGGTGTTACAGGTCACTGAATACAGTGGTCTTGTCAAGGGGTGTTACAGGTCACTGAATACAGAGGTCTTGTCAAGGGGTGTTACAGGTCACTGAATACAGTGGTCTCGTCAAGGGGTGTTACAGGTCACTGAATACAGTGGTCTCATCAAGGGGTGTTACAGGTCACTGAATACAGTGGTCTCATCAAGGGGTGTTACAGGTCACTGAATACAGTGGTCTCGTCAAGGGTGTTACAGGTCACTGAATACAGTGGTCTTGTCAAGGGGTGTTACAGGTCATTGAATACAGGTCTTGTCAAGGGGTGTTACAGGTCACTGAATACAGTGGTCTCATCAAGGGGTGTTACAGGTCACTGAATACAGTGGTCTCATCAAGGGGTGTTACAGGTCACTGAATACAGTGGTCTCATCAAGGGGTGTTACAGGTCACTGAATACAGTGGTCTCGTCAAGGGTGTTACAGGTCACTGAATACAGTGGTCTTGTCAAGGGGTGTTACAGGTCA
Organism: Lamellibrachia satsuma; assembly: GCA_033239005.1. NCBI lineage: Eukaryota > Metazoa > Annelida > Polychaeta > Sabellida > Siboglinidae > Lamellibrachia > Lamellibrachia satsuma. The sequence goes on along the minus strand of BSQZ01000042.1, from coordinate 332,401 downwards.
TTGAATACAGGTCTTGTCAAGGGGTGTTACAGGTCACTGAATAATTTCTACCATAAACAACTGATCCTAGAACAATATGAACATAAAATCTTCTGACATTGAGATATTGTAGTTCTATGGGTACATCCACAATAAATGGAGCCTGTGTTTTTTGCATCGACATTTGCTATATCCGTGTTATATTGCAACAAGTCTTTAATAGATACTCAGATGAGATACCTGTACAGATTTGTAGCTGGTGAGGAAGGGCAACATGACGTGGAAGCCTGGATGACTGGTGGACGACAACAAAGCTCCTCCCTGACAAGGTAACAACATAAGATAAAATGCAATATACAATGTTAATGTCTCATAACGTACGTATAGTATGCTCAAAGTGCCAACAACAGCAGTCATTTTATATATAGTCAATAAAAGACTGACACCGGGGAATTTTTTAAATATAAGTGATCATTTTGTTCAGTAGTTTGGTGGGTGGATGATAAGTGAAGAAATGTGCAAATATGTAGTAAAAAAAACGTGAAAATATCCAACAGTGACCAGCTGGATAACTTAGCCATTGTAACTTGGATTTTTGAAGGCATGTCACTGAATTACCACAATATAAGTGAGAAAGGTGATATTAGATTAGAATTTATATTAGATTTACATGAATATTTACAAAATATTTTATGTGATAATGAAAAAATATGGCAGACCTGTTACAACTTACCCTATAGTAGACTCCAACATGACCTACAAAGTCAAACAATAATATAATTTAATAACATCGAGAAATTGTGCTACATTTAGTTATTCACATATTTATAGAATATCAATTGCAGTATTTTTAAAGGTTCAACTCATATACAGTCAAAACATATTTATAAATTTTTTTTTTAAACATATCTAAAACGCTTTATTAGTTTATTGGCTACTGAGCTTCATGAATTAACTTTATGTAACTATATGACCGGGTAATTATATTTAACACCTCATTTTTAAAATAATTTCTTCAATAATACAACGGTGAATTTAATATTATATTAAAAGTAAATGTTACATTTAGGGTAATGTGGGTAATATGTTACATTTAGGGTAATATGGGTAATATGTTACATTTAGGGTAATGTGGGTAATATGCCCACATAATACGATGACAGGCCTTATAAACACTGTGCACAAACTAACAGACTGCTAGCAATATATCGCAGTACTTACCTTCATCTATATGATGCAGGCAAAAGTTTAATATTGCTCCAAGTATAAGCACCACTACGCCCAAAGCACTCAATGCTTGTGTCATCCTCAGATCTCAGTGACACACTGCAGAACAAACATGACACTTAATATTTATGTCAACATAACACGGTCATCCAAGCAACGAGGGATGCGCAGTCCTCAATGTTGAGTACCAAGTTTTACATCAAATGAACAGTGCCTGGTCTGGGTCTTGAACCCAGAACTCTGGCATGTAAAGCAGATCTACCTAACCAATTAATATTATTACCTAGCTGCAATTAACAAGTCTACGTGAGGTGGCACCACTGTTTGTCGCTGTCAAACACCATGTCGAATGAAGAATTTGAATATAATTACTTAGCTTTAAAATGGACAAAATGACCTAGTGCGCGCTAATTTGTAACGTTTGGTGTCTGGAAGCCACCAGAGACAGTGTTGGTGGCTACCATCCCATTGTAATATGTGCCCATCCATACTTTAACAATTACTTACTGGCATGTTTTGCCTATGTGTTATTATACATGGTTTATTTTTGTTTAAGCATCAGTATTTTTGTTAGAAATTATGAAAACTAAAATTTTCTTTGATGATCTAAATCATCTGTTGTACTCGATCTGTTGGGCTTGTTAGTCACTTTCTAGTGCTTGGTTTTAAAATACAAGTAATCAAATTTTTTTTAAAGCTGCAGAAACGTTTCACTTTAATAGTTCATCATGCATATTTTATACTTATTTATCTGCCACTATTTTTATGCTTTGTTAATTGTAATTTGCAGAGACCATTTATGTCAACTGCAATACACTATCAGTATGACCTGAATTGTTGTTATTTTATTTTACAAGTTATGATTTTACATCTTGATTTTAGAAGATCCAGTTTGTGTTCGTGCAAGATTTACTTTTTTATAATGCGTTTTTGTTATCTGCAAATTTTATCATCTGATAATTATTTATTCAGTTATTCAAATGTATTTTTTTGTGCTTTGACAAATGTGCTGGCGACTACAATAACCATACACTCTTACAAACGGAAATGATTGCTATTGATACACCATACACTCATCTAACATAATAAACAAAATCTTGAACTTGATGCTGAGACAGTGTGCTTCTGGAACATTGACACACCATTGCATTTGCATGCAAGAATTTCTAAAAATATGATGAATGTTGATAGATATTGAAACTGTCTGAGGAAATGTATGTACACATCAGAATAAATAGTTATATCTCGCAGAATCTGTACCCAGGGCTCGACATTAATGCTTGTAACTACCAGTGTAGGACAAGTACATAATCATGGACACTTGTCCCACCAGACAAGTTCATGCTGTTGCAATATAAAACATGTACTGTTCATTTCTGATACAAAGACCGAAAGGTTTTGACTTGTTGACACCAAAAATAAACTACTGCCAATGTAGTCACCATGTTGCGTATATACTATGTAGTATTTTAGAAACTAGCTTACTCACTAAGACAGCAACGCTGTTCCGTTGAAAACAATAATGCGCTGTCATCATTCCTCATTTAAATGCCATCTTACATAGCCACACTTCTGACATTATATGCCCGCTTTATGTTTTGAATTTCTAATTATTGCTACACGGGAATGCATAAAATTTTAATCCAATGTCAGAAAAAGATCGCGATTGTAACAAAGGCCGACGTAATGGCCACTCGGCTTCGGCGCAACGACAAAAGTAACATGTATTTCTATTACTAAGTAGGTTTTGCTGTACATATTAACGCTGACTATCACTCAGGGTTTGACTTGTGTCATTTAGTCTAGCGGCATTCGCAGTATACGTAGGTGATAATGAAAAGCACATTAATTGCTAAATATGCACTGTTGTTATTTGTAAACATGATAAATTTGTGCATAAGTGTGCATTGTAACTCTGTTATTTCCTTTCAGTCAGAATATTTAAATTTTATAGAATTAGTTTTTAACACAATAAAATTTGGTAAACGCCATCTTGTTTCTTAGAATTACTGAAATGTTTCCTTCTACACTCTGACAATGCAGTAAATACATTTGTTAGAAACATCATCATGGATATTATACAGATCCAGGTGGGTGCCATAATAATTTGTAGTTTTCAGGTGGGACAAGTATAGTTTTGATGGGAGAAGGTAAACATGACTCACTACTTGACCTACTACAGGACAAGTGCCTTCTAGGAGTTAGATTATCCCATTAATCCACATATACAGGTCAAATGTAAAATGAACTAATTAAGTAATTTCTAAAATATATATTTACAAGGTCACATAATATTCAAGTTGACATACTGTAATCCCCACAAATTTAGCAGACCCAATTCATTATAAACCACAGCTAAATTATCCAATTAAGTCACGTAAATAAGTCAAACATAAAACGTAGGTCAAAATTTCCATCCCTAAAAGTTTAGTAAGCCCATTTACTAATTAATTACAACCAAATAATGCCATTAGTCCCTGTAAATACGTCAAATGTGAAATATAGGTAAATTAATTAGGCCACATCAAGGTAAAATAATATTAACATTCGTTTGTGGGTCACACACCTTTTTACTTCACATCAATATGTTCAATACATCAAAAACTATTGCTATTTTTATATCAATGAAAAAGTCCTCAGAATTCCACGTCACAAGAAATGGACTTTAGGTGGCTGGGGCGGCTAGCGTGTCGCCAATCCATCCTTTAAAAGTGCAGTCCTTTTGGAAATCCCCTTCAGTTCCAGAAAAGCAACAATGTTTCCATAGTAACGTCCGCATGCGATACGTTGTTCGAACCAGCTATATCCGTTCGCTGTGAAAGCGGAACACATCGTCTTGTTTAAACTGTAATGCTAGTACACATCAATATTATATCTACCTAACTAAATCATGTACTTAAACCAGCAAATATCAGCGTTAACGTAGTTTATCTTTCCTTTGACACTAACGGAAATGCCAACGCATATGTGACCTGGTGACCCCACGGGATAACAGGCCAATCAAAATGACCGTAAACACACCCGCCAAGTGTTTGTTAGATGGCTGGCCTAACCTGATACCGTAGAAGACAACATGTTACAAGTACAGATCCAAGGGCTATTGTGGGGACATGTCAGCAATACATAAAATGCCAGTGGAAAACCATAAATTTCAACACAAAAACAAGCATCTGTTGAGATTGTGTTTTCATTAATAACCAGGAAATGATGTTTCAAATATTGTTTGAGAAAAACTACAACACTCACGACATTGCAATTTTGCGTATCAACACATCTTCCGTGCACACAATGTAATACAGCAGTAAATTACTATTGGTGATGGGTTTGTGTAAAAAATACACTGCCACTTTAGGCTGTCATTCAACTTTTGCTTAATTCATTCACGGTGGTGTAGCAGACATAATTGGTTTATGTTAACCAAAATCTGCCATAAAGTTATCGGTTACACTGTCATACTTATATGTATGTCATTTATTTCTTTGGGGATTTTCTCAAAACGATTAACCTTAATTTTTAGTGGCTATTTTTCTGGTTAATTTATCTTAAAAACTTCTACTGAAACTAATAAATTCAAGACACGCATATAATAGCCACCCCAGCTACTTTAAATTCAACAGTTGTTTTTCAAAATTTATTATTTCCCACATGTATATGCTAATTTTCTGAGATCAAAAAAGTGGAATAACTTTGGAAATAATGAAGATATGAAGGCGACATACGGCGCCTCATCACGTAGCCTGGATAATCGAGGCTACCCGCGGCTGCACTGTGACCCGGTGTAGACAGTCTAGGTATAGGCTATAGCTAGGGAGGTCGGTAGAAATCACGCGAACGCGTTGCCATTCGGACGCTGTGTTAAATCGCGTATGTTTACTAATTTGTAAGTTCACAATTTTCCAAAGAATAAAAATAGTTATGATATCAAAAGAAAGAGAAATATGTCTTGTTTATGATAAAAATACGTGCTATTGTGAATTCGTTATGCTTCATGCAGATATCCACGATGAAGCAACGACACCAGCAGGAATTTCGTTTCCTTTTGGGCGCGGCCATATTTAATCCCGTTGAAGGATGGTGTTTTGCTTATATTCTTGTGCTGCGTTATTACCCGTCATGCAATGTTTATTGGCATGGTTGAAACCACAAAATAATACTCTTTGCGTTGGTGTTTGTCTCGTACGAATAGTAAGAAAATTTAGAAAGTTATTTTATTTTGAAAGTTTGCCATATTGGGAGAGCAAATAAAGTATTAACAGGTTGCGAAACCCTTGGAAACCATACATATGCAATAAAGTAATGTCTTAACTTAATAAAATTGGAAGTTTTGTGGAGAAACACCTTTGCCCATTTTTGCCCCAAGCTTGAACGTACAGGTACCCCGCGTCCGGCGATGACGGCTGGCTGACTATCTTCTATTATCGCCCACAGAAGCCGCACGCATTTATCGTGGTCTCGTATGTGTTGCTATGTTTTAGCCATGTATTTGTTATTTGTGTGTACACACATGTAGGTATGCTTGCACATATTAAATGTTGGAATTTTTATAGTTAGGCCAATATGTAATTTCAAGTAATAACCCATGTCTACGCCATACAAATGAAATTGCCGTATTAATATTGCCATTAATGGCATTAAGCATATAAATATATTAATTACTATATATGAATGCCTTTATTTCAGGTTAAATTACCCATAATCATGTAAAAGCATAACAAAATTAATAATTGGAATATAATAAATCATATAAAAATAAATAAAAATGTAAATAAATAAATTATAATAAATAAAAACCCTCCCCAAATCCAATAATACCTATAGTATCTACACTAATACATACTCATGTGCATTAAAAATATCAAAATCGGGAAATCACCAGGTCCTGATGGCATACATCCCCGGGTACTAAAAGAGCTTGCTAAAGAATTGAAAATGCCACTGTTCATCATATTTAGGAAGTCACTGGATACAGGCATACTACCAAAAGTCTGGAAAATTGCAAATGTATCGCCAATATTTAAGAAAGGCAGTAGACACCTAGCGGCAAACTACAGGCCAGTTAGCTTGACGGCAGTGGCATGTAAAGTCATGGAATCCCTCGTCAAAGATGCCATAATAACACACATGGAAAAAACAAATTAATTGCAGACCACCAGCATGGTTTCATTGCTGGGAGATCATGTACCACACAACTAATCTCAACATTGGAAGACTGGACAAAAATATTAGACGATGGAGAATGTGTAGATGCAATATACATGGATTTAAAGAAGGCTTTTGAGTCAGTACCACACCAGAGACTGCTAGCAAAGCTAAAAGGATACGAAATAAAGGGAAAACTTCTTACATGGATTGAAACATTTCTCACCTGTCGCAAACACTGTGTATTAGTAAATGGAGCAGCATCTTCGTGGACGGAAGTAGTAAGTGGGGTACCACAGGGCAGTGTCCTTGGACCTATTCTTTTTATACTATATATTAACGATTTAACAAATGTTGTAACATGTGACATGAAGATTTTCGCAGACGATACAAAAATATATCACAAAACTTCAACGAGGCAAGATTGTATAAACCTACAGAAAGACATAGACAGATTACAAGACTGGGCTGAAAAGTGGCAGTTAAAATTTTACCCAGATAAATGCAAAGTTCTAAGAATTGGACATGGGCACCCAGAATTTACTTATACTTTGACAACAGAAACAGGTGCAAATCCTCTGGAGTATAGCCATGTAGAGAAAGACCTGGGCATCCTAGTTGATGACCAGTTAAAATTTACACAACAGGTACAGCAGGCAGTGTCAAAAACAAATAGATTGCTGGGTGTAATACGACGAACATATCAATACTTGGACAGGACAACCTTTCTACATTTATATAAGGGACTAGTCCGTCCTACTTTGGAATACGGAGTGGTAGTCTGGTCACCGCAGTACCAGCATGATATTGATGCTCTGGAGGCTGTCCAGAGAAGAGCTACTAGGATGGTCCCAGTACTGAGACATTTAGATTATGAATCTAGATTAAAGGCATTAAATTTACCAACACTGACCTATCGTCGTTTACGAGGAGATATTATTGATGTGTATAAATACTTGCATGGCATTTTTACCTTTTCGCACGATATGTTTAACAAAGACTTGTACGAAGGCACACGGGGTCATTCTCTAAAGTTGTTCAAGGACCGGAGTAGACGGGAATTAAGGAGGCATTTCTTTAGCCAGAGAGTCATTAATATTTGGAATTCACTTCCGGACACCGTCGTCACTGCACCATCAGTAAATACGCTTAAAAATCGACTAGACAAACACTGGCGAAACCAGGCAGTCAAATATGACTACAAAGCCACACTAAGACTAGCTAAGAGCGGTACATAGGCAGATTTTGCCTGAAGACCGAAGAGGATATGTATGTATGTAAGTAAATTATATACAAGCAACCACCCATGCACCCACCCATCCACCAACACATACACACACAATCACATTACAAATATAAATGTGTTAAATAGCAATAAACAAATAAAAAATATACTTAAATACAAATTTTAATAAATGAAATTTGTAGTTGTAATGCATTAATACAACATTGACTTGGTAGGGCCTAGTGGTGGTATTAACACTAGTTAATAAAAGTACAGTATTTAGCATTTTAAAGGCGGGCCTGAGTATGCATACTTTTGTAAGCTTTCTGAAAGGTTAGTTGTTTTAATTATATGTATAATTCCTTTTGTAAATAGTATGTAAAGGAAACACATAACATATAATTTGTGTATACAAACAAATATTTCCATTATTACACAAGTTTATTTCATGTTTTCTTCAGATTAGAAACCCGTCAGAAAGATTTAGTCAACAGCTGTTACACAAATACCCATAAGTCGGTCAGTTTTCATCCCAGAGAGATCAGTCATGTATGGTTGTCTTTCCACTGAAAAGACCTTTACAATGGTGTATCACATGTCCTATTTGATGAACTTTTGAAAATATGACCGACCTCCCTACTATAGCGTAGCAGGCTTCCGGTGTATATGATTTCGTTGTACCGTTTCTGATGCCATGCATTTATTATATGGTTCCATTTCATAGAATACATATATCAACATATGAAACAACTGCTGGTGTCCTTTTGCTCTGTAATGACAGAAAATGCGATACATACCACTTTATTGCACGTTCACAAAAATCACCCCACACCGTAAGCGTCACCACACATATATTCGCATCAGTTCGATTCGCATTCTCAAAACTTTTAAATCAAAACCATATTGCCTTTCAACATATGACCATTTATTGAAATTTATATGTTTAATTTTGAAACATACTACGTATCAAGTTGTTTTAATATTGTTAATATTTCATAAAGGGAGAAATAATTATTTCATTTACACGGGACGTAATCTCAATTTGGCGTTCTCCATACACAGTCGCGTACGTGCAACCGGTTTTCTGCCTTGGTGGAATGAGTGACAGTTATCGTTCTTTCTGGCATTGAGAACGAGCGCTGAACCTCAGGCTGAGCCGTTGTGATTGGCAATTTATTTGACGATCAGTTGAAGCAGTAGGGGAATGCAGTGCTAGTTGATCTATAGCCACTGGGTTGGTTGAGCCACCCATGTTTCACGGCAAACTTCAACAGCGACAGCTACATGGTACCACCCAGTGATTGAACATGTTATTAGAACACGATTGGCGTATAATAGGTTACATTTGTCACAACAAGATTCAACAATATTGCCATCCAAGGTAAAGGACCATATGGCAAGTGGACAAGGAAGCCATTGCAGGCATTGGCTAATCGAGAGTCCAACATTTTTAATCTGTGTGTAATCCGCCCTACTGAGATATGTATCAACCTTGTTTTTATACATATTCACGCTGCTAGCAGTTACACAATCTGTAGATAATTTGTTCCATTCATTGATTGTCCTCTGTGAGAACGAGTACTTCCTGACATCCAATCTACACTGATCCTTTACTAATGTTGCCTCATGTCCTCTAGTTCTATTATATTTCTTGAGTGAGAAAAAATATTTCTATCAATATTTTCATACCCATTCAATGTCTTAAAACTTCAGTTTGATCTACTCTTAAACGCCTTGTCTCTAGGGTTGTTAAACCACATTCTTCCAGTCGTTTTTCTAACTAAGGTCTCTCAGTTCTGGAATCATTTTTGTTGTTATCCTCTGTATTCTTTCAAGCGTATATATATATACTTCTAACGGTCTCCAAGCTTGTATACATTACTCTAAATGATGCCTAACTATTGCTTTACACAGAGATATAATTAGTTTTTTCTCCTTATATACTATATTTTTCCTAATCAACCCAATAATTTGATTACCAATTGAAGCTGTATGCCACCCTGCTCTGAAACTTTCATATCAACGCTTATTGTGACTCCTAAGTCCTTTTCTTTTACAGTACTACCCAGAACATATCTCCCATTTTATAGTTTACATCCAAGTTCCCGTGTCCTGTATGTAGGTATTTATATTTCCCAAAATTGAACAACATCTGCCATTTTTATCAGACTATTTCACTAATTTGTCTAGATCGTTTTGTAAATGTTGTTTATCACCATCAGTATTAACCTTTCTAAACAGTTTTGTGTCATCCGCAAATTTCAGTACGTTACTTGTTATACTGTCGTCCAAGTCATTGTTAACCCTTTTAAACACGTTTGTGTCATCCGCAAATTTTAGTACGTTGCTTGTTAAATTATCGTTCAAGTGATTGATATATATTAAGAATAATAAAGGTCATAATACTGGTCCTTGTGGTATCCCACTCAAAACTGATTTCCAGTTTGAAACCTCCCCATCTACTACAACACGCTGTCTTCTATCAGTCAGCCATTGTCCTAATCCAGTCAATTATGCCATCCCCGATGCCATGGGCTTTTAATTTAAGTAGTAATCTTTGATGTGGCACTTTGTCAAAATCTTTCTGAAAATCTAATATATATATATCTACTAGTGATCCCTCGTGTATCCACTTAGTAATTTCTTAAAAAAAACTGATTTATTAAGCATTACTTCGCTTTTAGGAATCCATGTTGAGATGGACTTAATAATTTATGGCTAACAAGGAAGTCCACCATATGGTCTTTGATTAACCTTTCTAATAAATTACAAATCACTAATGTTAAACTCACTGGTCTGTCATTCTCTGACTTATTTCTCGAACCCTTTTTAAATAATTGTATGATGTTTGCTTCTTTCCATTCAACAGGCACCACTCCCTATTTTAAGACTTGCAAGTGGTATACTGATTTGTTCTACTGTTTCCATTGGTAGTTTTGGAAGAATTCCATCCACTCCAGGTGATGTAGTTTCCTTCGTTGCCTTTATTTTCTTAGCTACCAATTCGGGAGTTACAATTAACTGCCATAAACAGTCCGATTTCGCCTCCTGAAATTTAGCATCTGGAACTGGTAATGAACTAATATCCTCTCTGGTAAACATTGAACTAAAGTATCCATTTACGTCTTCCGATATTAAAAAACCTTGTGATATTATATTTCCAGCATTGTCTTCTAATGGTCCAATCTTGTCTCATACGTTTTGTTTACTCCTGATATATGCATAAAAACGATTGCTGTCATGTTTTATGTGCATGCTAATTTTTGCTCATAGCTTCTTTTAGATTGTCTAATTTCATTCGTAGCTGCATTAAGTGCCTCTTTGTAATTTGTGTTGTCTTCATCCTTTCTGGTACACCTATAAACCCTCCACATAGTTTATTTCTCATCACCTTCCCACACTTTATCATCCACTGTTCCCCCACCGGAACCACGGACACAACCCACCTCTTCCCTTCTCACAAATGCCACAACGAGCTGTCTCAGCTGTTCCATCTCCACCTCTAGTTCCTTCATCTTCGCACATCCCCTACACTAAAAACTAAAACTATCCGCCTGAACCTCAGCCCAATGTCCAGAACATGTGAGCTAATAGTGTGTTTTTGGTGTTTTTCGAAACTTGGTAATTGTAATTAATATCTGCTGGTGTGTAAACTATAAACGCATGTGACCAGGCTGTATTGTTTGTGCACTTACAAATGGTTTATGCACTATGCACAGAGAAGAAGATTATTTACACCACTTCGCGCAATAATGAGAAGTTAATTAAATAAGCTCAATTGTCGAAACGGTGCTAATTGAGCCACCCAAGGCCCAAGGGAGGGTTAGTTGAGCCACCCAAGGCCCAAGGGAGGGTTAGTTGAGCCACCCAAGGCCCAAGGGAGGGTTAGTTGAGCCACCCAGGGCCCAAGGGAGGGTTAGTTGAGCAGCAGTTAAAGAACGAAGATGAGTGTTCTTTACCCCAAAATACAACAAGGAATTATTTTTTTCCGAATAAATTGGGACATCAGATAAGCTACAAGGCAACTGTTAGCAGTTAGTTGCGGTTGCGATTGGACTATATAAGTCTATATTAAGTGTGTCATTAAGCGCGTAAACTTGTCAGAGACGTGTTGTATCCATTGAGTAGATGTGTTAGCTGAGTTGTTATGATTTTTTTTACAATAAGTAAAAATATACAAATAAAACATTTACGCAACTTTAACAATATTAGCCATCCAAGCCAAAGGCCCAGATGGCAAGTGGACAAGGAAGCCATTGGTTTATCGAGAGTCCAACAATGTTCATCTACGTGTAACCCGCCCTCCTGAGATATGTGTCAACCTTGTTTTTAAACATATTCACGCTGCTAGCTCACGCTACACCGTGGCTCAACTTACCCCACATCAAGTGTTATTTGAGCACACCCTATTTGAATCGACTCTATATAATTATCTATATATGCTAGATATAATAATTATCTATACATGCTAGATATAATAATTATTTCCTTGGTATAAAAAATAATAATCATAGTTTATGTGAGTAAAAACAATTTTGACTCATTAATATGACATCAAAAAGAATGAAAAATGGCCCAACGTTGCTTTCCTCTATAATATGTTCGGGAAAAGTCTTCCCCGGTGATCCAGCGCAGGTAATGCAGCGGTCGGCCGGTTGTCAGCTGCCACTCTCTCCCACTTCTTCCGCCACAACATGATCTCTCTCTTGCCAACTTCTTGTGACATAGTCACTTGTCGGTTCGAGTATAGTTACCCACCACATGATGGCAACACCCAGGGTAACGCACTCTCTCCCACTTCTTCCGCCACAACATGAACTCTCTCTTGACAACTTATGTCGGATCCTCAAGAAGCAAGATGATTCGTGACAGGCATGTTTTTTTATACTGAAATTCAGGGGCCTGGTGTGACCATCAAAATATGAAAACTGGCCCAAAGCATAAGCTTAGCAAACATTGCACTAAAAGCGGGATAAAAAAACAAGGATGGATCAATAAAAATATATACAACAAAAGAAAGAAAGAAAGATAAAAAAACATGATTTATCTGGTGGTCATGGTAACCAGGAAATAACGCTAGGCCCTACCAGATACATCACCTGACTAGGCGTGCCGTTCACCCACATTTTATGGGCTCGGGCCCCGTAGGCTGTTAATTCGCCGCCAGGTATTACCCTACGCTCAACATCATGACCACCAGATGATGAAAACAATCACATTTGATCTGATTAAGACCGATATGTTTACTTTAAACAGAGATTTGTAGAAGCCAAGATTAGCCATCAGCTTATTACCCTACCAGAGGACATTTCCTTGTAGTGCCTAGGCCATTCAATTTACCGGTGCTTGAATGACCAGCCCATCACGGGGTTAATTTCAGTTGTCAATTGAATAAGCTAAAGTTAATTTAATTTAATTAATTAACTTTACCAAAAGGGGTTAATTTAATTTAATTGACAAATTCCCAAATAACCATCAAGCGCTCATTTAACAGTTCATATTACTGGATATTTCACACCCATATTATCCAAACATTTTCAGAAGGCATGCAGTCATTATTCCAGTCATTAACCTGAGAGAGATCAGGTTCAGGCATGTGTGAATGGGAGAGAGAACATCACAGAGAATATATACAGTGTACCAACTGGGGTGGGCTGGTCATTCAGGGAGGGCCTAGATAGCGCAAACAAATTTCCTCTGATAGGGTGATAAGTTGATGGTTAATCTTGGCTTCTGAAAATCTCTGTTTAAAGAAAACATTTGGGACCGGCAACTTGCAGCCAAGTGAACCTATGGGGCCATTAGAACTATGCATCCATAATTTGTTCGCATGTACATAATTTAGTAACCGTTAATGAGAATATAGCTTCAGGTTGGGATCTTTTTTACTGCGCAAGCTTAAATCAAAAGCATGCCAGTTCTAGTGATGCATAAACAAGTGTATATACATATTTAAATGCTAGTGTGTAAAGAGGAAACCTAATGATTTAGAATAAAACTATGTATGTATAGTTGCCCGGTTTTGTTAATGTTGTGGTTCACGAGGTGGCAACGCCACACATGCAAATCTCCAGCCACAATTTTTCAACCTTTTCAGAGTATCTACAACTTTTAAAATGTGATTAAATGCCCCTTGAAGAAACGTCTTGGCATGTAAATAGTGTATCTCTTTCCAGCAAAGTTATGAAACAGTCTTGTGATTTTAGAACTGTTTTTAATTAAATTGTTAATTGAATTAAAATTAATTGTTAATTTAATTTAATTTAAGAATTTAGGAGGTTAATTTAAGTTAATTTAATTGACCTGAGAAATATGCGAGTTTAATTGAAGAATGTCTGAGTTCATTGTAATTTAATTAATTAACTTTTAATTTAGTTAACAAGTTAACTGCCCCATGCCTGATCCGTGTACACGTCTTTTGCACGATGCATCTGTTCCCACTGTTTGTCCGCAGCACCGAAACCCTGCTTGACGCTGGTGAGCTCCAAATCGAAGATCAATATCAAGTCGAGGGCGTTGGATAATAAAAAATTACTATATAGTAGATTTCGATATTTATCCTATCGTCATCTCATTGGGCAACAACAATACCTTCTTAGAAAATCAATACTTTTGTTTCTACCCAAATACTTATCGTGGCATCTAAGAGATCAGAAACTATTGCTTAAACAATATGAAATATCACTGTTTGTAGAATAGGGCCTACGAGTTATCGGCAACATGACACCAGACCCGTGTTTTAATACAACATGACACCAGACCCGTGTTTTAATACAACATGACACCAGACCCGTGTTTTAATACAACATGACACCAGACCCGTGTTTGAGAGAATGAGCACCAAGAGTACAATGTCAGAATTACAAATACAACAATTCATAATATTCGCCGTGTTCTTGCTTCTGATGATTGCTAACTCTTCGTCTGCCCAACAAAACGTGTCTCGCACAGTTGTGACGTTTTTCTTCGATACTCGCGTCATCAGCAACAATAATGCGTGCTTTAAGCAAGTATGTGTTTTAGAAGATAATGATGCGGTGGCACAGTAGTAGGCCTACAGAGAGAAGAGCCTAGCAGTGAAACAGAGAACCCGATACAACAAGAAAGTGTACATGGACGCTCGAGTTGGCAACAGGAGCACAAGCGGCAGCGGAGAGTTGCAACAGAAGCACAAGCGGCAGCAGAGAGTGGCAATAGGAGCACAAGCGGCAGCGGAGAGTGGCAACAGGATCACAAGCGGCAGCGGAGAGTGGCAACAGGGGCACAAGCGGCAGCGGAGAGTGGCAACAGGATCACAAGCGGCAGCGGAGAGTGGCAACAGAGCAAACGCGGCAGCGGAGAGTGGCAATAGGAGCACAAGCGGCAGCGGAGAGTGGCAACAGGAGCACAAACGGCAGCGGAGAGTGGCAACGGGAGCACAAGCGGATGCGGAGAGTGGCAATAGGAGCACAAGCGGCAGCGGAGAGTGGCAACACAAAGATCGTCTACAAAATCACCAAAACACAGGCAGTAAGTCCAACAAATCGACAGTTGTCAAGGGCAAGAATGGAAACGTCCTGACAAAGGAGGATGAACAGCTCAACAGATGGACAGAACACGTTCAGGATTTTAAACAGACGATCCGAGGGTGGCAGCAGAAATACATACTACAGGACAACAGCTGGATACGTGATAGTATCACACACTAAGATATTGAAGATACCATATGAGACAGACCAGGGGAAACAGAGCGCCAGGAAATGACAGCATCACAATTGACATGCTGAAGGTAGACCCCATCCTTAATGCAAACTCACTCGTTGAACTGGTTAACAGCGTTTGGGAAGAAGAGAACGTCTCAGATTCATGGAAGAAAGGAATCAGATCGTTAAATTACCCCCAAGCTGACATCGTGTGGCAACTGGACATGCATCACCATACTGTCTGTACCAGGCAAGATAGATTTTCTTCAGAATAAGCTTACAACGAACCAAGAAAGGCACTGAGAAAGAACTCTAAGAAGAACAGGCTTCAGGAGCGGAAGACCAATCTTTCTGATTCGGACTATAACAGAAGGCACCATGTAGTGAGTGGTGCCATGTAGTGAGTGGTGCCATGTAGTGAGTGGTGCCATGTAGTGGGTGGTGCCATGTAGTGAGTGGTGCCATGTAGTGAGTGGTGCCATGTAGTGGGTGGTGCCATGTAGTGGGTGGTGCCATGTAGTGAGTGGTGCCATGTAGTGAGTGGTGCCATATGAAGGTTGAGGTAAAGCATCGATGCATCATCTCGACATTATTCTTCCGGGTCGTCATTGACTGGGTGATGAGGAAAGCCACCCGTGGTCGACCAAGAGGACTCGTATGGGGACTAACTGCACGACTAAAAGATACAGACATCCCTGACGACATTGGCCTCCTTTCCCACTCCCAGACGGACATCTAAGAAAAAACGTACACAGTAGACCACACAGTAGACCACACAGTAGACCACACAGTAGACCACACAGTAGACCACACAGTAGACCACACAGCAGAAACAGTTAATCTCAAAATACACCCAACCAAGACCAAGCTCATGAAACTGGAGACACACAGCACACAAAAAATACCACCGTACGAGGGAAACTGTTAGATGAGGTGAACAACTTCAAGTATCTTGGCAACTCCCTCTGAGCAGACAGCAACACTGAAAAAAAAGAAATATTTAAAAGGATCTGTGTGACAGCACAAACCTTCAGATCCAATACTCTCCACACCAACACATATGCAACGTCCGCTCGGCACTGCTGCACACTTCAGAAACGGAGGAGCAAGGGTGATAACGAGCCGACTCGTGGATGTTGAGGGAATGTGCCGTAAATAGACGCATTCTCAGAATACTTATGGAGCAGTGAGTGACAAACAAGGGCATCTCAGAACGCACCAACTCCAACAACATCGTCGACGAGATGATGCCACATGCCTCTTTGAAATGGATACCACCTACAAAAGGAGAAGAAGCAGACCACTGGGCACCTAGAGAAGAACTGTCAAAGAAGAAATAAAGCTGGCTGGGAAAACTTTAATGTACTCAACTAGCTCGCGCAAGACCGTTCTGGCTGGAGATTTGTTGGTGCCTTGTACTCACTCCAGTGGCAGTGTAAAGGATTGAGTGAATGAGAGTTCTTTTTAACACTGACATGAAGACACCCTGAAACGACTTTTACAGTAGACTGTGCATGTTTGATTGTTGGGACATATGTCGCTTTCAATGCACGAAGATGCATCATGGTCAAACCATGTCATTGAAATAGCCTCCTTCAAAAGTTCTAGGCATGAATAAACACGTTGTTTGTCGAACTGAAGGCTGATTTACACGAGCGATTTGGACCTCATTTGTTCGGGCAACACCATGTCAGATGACAACGCGCAGCTAATTCTCGTGTGGCGTGTCTAGGCGGTCCGAGCGCGACCAATAGACTCATGCCAATCCCGACTTGAGCTTTGGTTAAATGTTACGACGGGTGCGCCAGCTGTCGGTCGCGGCGGTAACTGTTTCAAAAATGCGACCAACAGTCTGACGAATGAGACCTCGCTAATCGGTCTCGCGGAGGTGTTTACACGACCGATTCTTACACCGCGACAAGTACCTTTTCAATCGGCAAATAATCGCTCGTACGTGCAAACCGGCCTTTAGAATAGTTCAGGATCGACGGGTCATGTTTCTAAATACTCTTTATGTACTTTAAGTGGTATTGCAGCTTCAAATGTTAGTAACATTCTTGTGTTGATTAGGACAAACATAACTTACAAGGATAAAAGGCTAATTATACCTCTATATAAAGCAATCGTTAAACCTCATTTAGAATACTGTATACAAGCGTGGAGACCATATAGTAAGAAGGATATAGATACGCTTGAATGCATACAGAGGAGAGCAACTAAAATGATTCCAGAACTGAGAGGCCTTAGTTATGAAGAACGCCTGAAAGAATGTGGTTTAACAACTCTAGAGACAAGGACGCTAAGAGGAGATCAGATTGAAGTTTTTAAGATACTGAATGGATATGAAATTATTGACAGAAATGTTTTTCTCACTCAAGAAAGATAGAACTAGAGGACATGAGGTAAAGTTAGTAAAGGATCAGTGTAGATTGGGTATCAGGAAGTACTCATTCTCACAGAGGACAGTAAATGAATGGAACAAATTATCTACGGATTGTATAACCGCTAGCAGCGTGAATGTGTTTAAAAACAAGTTGGACACATATCTAACGAGGGCGGGTTACACGTAGACGAACACTGATGGACTCTCGATAAGCCAATGGCTTCCTTGTCCACTTGCCACGTGGGCCTTTGGCTCGGATAGCAAATCTTGTTAAAGTTGCCGTTCTATATGTAAGTTTTAAAACTTGTTTGATACTGTTGTAAATATGGACCGATTTAGTTAACAACAGCGTAACAAACATCAAATGGAAAGACACGACCAAGAAGAAAGCGTGATTGATAGTGAGATGAAATAATAAATAGGGGTAACATCGTGGGGGCGCAAAAAAAAACAAAACTACATGAAGTGGCTTTAATATTATTATTAAACTTGCATTTAATCAAACAATGGTCGCTCCCTGGTAATACGAATTGTTGGTTGCAAATTAGTGTCTAGCTTCATTTGATAACCGTTAATGCGCGTGCTCAGGGGTCAAGCGGGTTCAGTTTCAAAATGGCGCTGAACGCGAAGTGTGTATTTCGTTTAGTTCGATTAAAATATTCTACAAAAATCCAACAACGACGCATTTTCATGTGCTAGAAACTTTTGGTTTTTAATGCTGGTGAGTATTTACATTGCACATGTTAATGTCGATGTCTTAGAAGCGCTGTATACTGTATAAAAGTGAAGTTGTGACTTTGTTTTGTTTTTATAGGCTGACGGGTAGTTGTTTTTCCAGCACCGCCGGCTACTTTTATGTGGTTTTTCGCATCCGTTAAGTGGAGTTGACTCAATAGCAATAAAGACAATTTATTAAAAAAATATTTGACAATGGGCTGATGGGAAAGAAGGCTCGCAATGGCATATAGTTTAAGTTTGTAATAGTGGGTTAAGTGACTTAGGTACAGGAGTTTCATTTTCAGACTTCAGTCCGTATCGTGACGTGAGGATCAGCTAGTGACAGTGTCAGATTATTGTACATTTCCCCTTTAAATCATGAACTCACATACATGTTATTTGTGTGTATGTATAAAAAATTAGGATTATGCAACATTGTCATTGGTCATTACATCAGTTGGTCTTCTTTTGTAATTCTTAAGTAACAAATTTTTATGACATAAGGAAACTGTTATATATCTAATAATCACTGGAACTGTATATATTAACTACCTGGCCGAACGACAATTCTAATCAAGAGTCTTCAAGACTAAAATGACATATCTACAATGTTTTTCAAATGTAGCTGAAAGGTGGCAAATTTTTTTTACGTTGATATTCCAGCTGTTTACTATGTTGGCAGGTAGGTATGTCATAAAGCAAAAGGTTATATGAAAATGGAAGCAAAACCCCCAACCATTTCTATCTTTGGCCATTTTTTTCTAGGTCGTGTCTTTATTTTGGGGGTTTGTGTCTCTGTTGTGATGGTTCATTGGTATGTTTGGGCTCTTTTCTTTTTCAAGATGGTTTCCAGTACCATGCCTGCTTTGGTGTTCTTGTTGGCAGCATTCTAAGGACGTGGCCCAAATATTAAAATTTCTCAATATTTTTTACTTAATTGACTCTGCATTTGCCCTTTTAGGTACTTCCTCATTGGTAATAAATAGGTACAACATATTTTGCTACTAATCCACGTCATATAATTAGAGTCTGAATGAAATGGAAATCACATTGTTATCTTTCATCTTGTAGGATAAAAATGACATCACATTCTTCTAGCATCCTGAACACATATTCTCTGTCATTCCCCTGCCATCATCTGAAACAAACATGTCATTATCCCCTCCTTGGATCCTGTTTAAATCCGTCGTCACATTGTCCACTTTTTCTCTCCCTCTCTCTTTTCACCTGTTTCTTCAGCCCAATCTGCTCCCTTAATAATCCCGTCACACTTCTCTTATCATAAGTTTTCCCACAACTACTTGGACTGACTCATTTCTCTACAGCCTCTAGTGTCTTCCTGCCATCACCAGTGTTCCCTTGACTAGCACAGTGCAGGTGTACGTCACTCTTCCCACCAACTTCCATGGTTCCCACCGCTTCCTTCCATGCTGGGGCACCTGCTCCAACATTCCTCACATTTGCCCAACTGCACTGAACTACTTCACATTCTTTTCCTTTGTTGCAGTTCTCCCTGTGTCTTTACAGTGGTGTTTGGCCAGAACCATTATTAAATCCAGTTTCTTTTCCCCATTGCACAATTTCTGCTCTCTTTGTTGTACTTTTTGCTGCTTTATATACAGCTCCACCTCGACTTCAGCTCTGCCTCAACCTAATTCATTTCAAGATTTAACAAGATTTGCCATCCAAGCCAAAGGCGCAGATGGCAAATGGACAAAGAAGCCATTGGCTTATCGAGAGTCCAACAATGTTCATCTACGTGTAACTCGCCCTCCTGAGATATGTGTTAACCTTGTTTTTAAACGTATTCAAGCAGCTAGCATTTATTGTCCTCTGTGAGAACGAGCACTTCCTCATATCCAATCTACACTGATCCTTTACTAATTTTACCTCATGTTTTCTAGTTCTATCTTTCTTGAGTGAGAAAAACATTTGTATCAATAAATTCATATCCATTCAATATCTTAAACACTTCAATCTGACCTCCTTGTCTCTAGAGTTCTTAAACCACATTCTTTCAGGTGTTCTTCATAACTAAGGTCTCTCAGTTCTGGAATCATTTTAGCTGCTCTCCTCTGTATGCGTTCAAGCGTATCTATATCCTTTTTACTATATGGTCTCCACACTTGTATACAGTATTCTAAATGAGGTATAACTAATGCTTTATACAGATGTATAATTAGCTTTTTTCCTTGTATGTTATGTTTCTCCTAATCAACCCAAGCATTTGATTACCCTTTGAAGTTGCAATACCACACTGCTCTGAAACTTTCATGTCAGCTCTTCTTGTTATTTCTAAGTCCATTTCTTTTATGGTAGTACCTAGAACAGTATCTCCCATATTATAGTTTATATCCAAGTTCTCGTGTCCTGTATGTAGGCATTTGCATTTCCCAAAATTGAATTTAACATCTGCCATTTTTCAGACCATTTAACTAATGTGTCTAGATCGGTTTGTAAATGTTGTTTGTCGCCATCAATGTTAACCTTTCTAAACACTTTCGTGTTATCCGCAAATTTCAGTATGTTGCTTGTTATATTGTCGTCCAAGTCATTGTTATATATTAAGAATAATGAAGGTTCTAATACTGATCCTTGTGGTACCCCACTCAAAACTGATTTCTAGTTTGAAACCTCTCCATCTCCTACA
The DNA here is from genome assembly GCA_033239005.1 of Lamellibrachia satsuma. Taxonomy (NCBI): domain Eukaryota; kingdom Metazoa; phylum Annelida; class Polychaeta; order Sabellida; family Siboglinidae; genus Lamellibrachia; species Lamellibrachia satsuma. Next base: position 311,399 of record BSQZ01000042.1, on the reverse strand, counting down.
ACACGCTGTCTTCTGTCAGTCAGCCATTGTTCTATCCAGTCAATTATGCCATCCCTGATACCAAGGGCTTTTAATTTAAGTAGTAATCTTTGATGTGGCACTTTGTTAAAAGCTTTCTGAAAATCTGAGTAGATAATATCTACTCTAATATCTATCCCTTGTCTGTCCACTTGGTGATTTCTTCCAAAAACCATAACATATTTGTTAAAGATGACCTCGCTTTTATGAATCCATGTTGAGATGAATTTAATAATTCATACCTAACAATGATCTTTAATTAACCTTTCTGATAATTTACAAATCACTGAAGTTAATTTCACTGGTCTGTAATTCTCTGACTTATTTCTCAAACCCTTTTTAAATAATGTTATCATATTTGCCTCTTTCAATTTAAAAGGAACAACTCCCTCTTTTAATGACAAGTGGAACTCTCTTGCAAGTGGTGTACTGATTTGTTCTACTGTGTCCATTAGTAGTTTTGGAGGAATTCCATCCACTCCCTGTGATTTATTATCCTTCATTGCATTTATTTTCTTAGCTTTCACTAAGTCCTTCATTCTTTGGTTCTCCTGATGTTCATCTGCTTATCAGCTCAGCTGTCTCAGACAAACCTTCCTTAAGACCCTTGGGGGATAACAAAGCCACATAGCAAAACTACTTGAATGCCAACGTTGGCTTCTCACTGTCAGCAGGTCACTGGGGCTTTTCACAAAAAGTCACTGGTGGTTTCTCACAGTCGACAGGTCACTAGTTGCTTCTCACTGTCAGCAGGTCACTGGGGCTTTTCACAAAAAGTCACTGGTGGTTTCTCACAGTCGACAGGTCACTAGTTGCTTCTCACTGTCAGCAGGTCACTGGGGCTTTTCACAACAAGTCACTGGTGGTTTCAATCAGTTAGCAGGTCACTGGTGGCTTCAATCAGTTAGCGGGTCACTGGTGGCTTCAATCAGTTAGCGGGTCACTGGTGGTTTCAATCAGTTAGCAGGTCACTGGTGGCTTCTCACAGTGTACGCAATCAGCAGGTCACTGTTAACATCTGCTGGTTAATCTGTCTTGGGACTTCTTCTTGAAGAATTTCACAATTGCCAAATGCCCGCAGTTGATTTATTTGTGTACAGCCATGTTCTGCCTACGTTGTCCCATGTGGTGGGTTTATCTTGCTGGGTTTCCTTCCTGAGGCCCGGTCAACTGCCAGGGCCAATTACTCTGATTTGCCTTGGTTTGTAATCAAGAATTGGCCTTATAGACTTGGAGCATGTCTCTCTGTGGCCAGCCTATGTACCAACACGGGTGCTTATTCAATCATGCCTCTTCGTTTTGAAATGCCAGTTGTCTATTGTTAAAACTACTCCTGTTCTCCGTGTGTGACAGCGCTAGATGATCCACGTAAACCTATTGACACACCATTTTAAAAAATCATCACAGGCATTTACAAAAGGACACGTTAAGATTTTGTAAATTGGAATGGCATTTGACCTGATCAGCAGAGTGCTTACACAAGTAATGCGCTTACACAAGTAATGCAATCAACTAAATTGGTTAAACCAATATAATATGCTATGGTGTAATTATTGAATTTCAGAATTTGTTTTTAAATTTCACTCGAGCTTTCGATGTATTTCTGGTCTACTTGGGTGGGCCCCCTGGGAGCTTGGGACCCCCGGGAGCTTGTGGCCATGGGGCACATGCCCCTGTTTTTCAATGGTAATCCGCCACTGATCATAACTACTGTTATATGCTATAATTCTGTAATCAATGCCTTGTTACTGTACACAGTCATGATCCTGGTATATGGTCATATCAACAACATGAAAGGCCTACAAAAATGTATAGAAAATGAACAGATTACTGTCATAAGGATGCTGTTTACAGTCCGTGCCTTGGGCTGGAAATTAATTTTCTTTGTCTGAGCAGGAAGCTGGACAAACCTGACTTGGTATAAGGAAGTAATTAGAAACCTGTCTCTGTCTCTTGGCTCCTTCGGCTTCATTGTTGGCTGACCACTTGTGTAGCCTAGTTACTTACTTAGGGTCAACCCAGGTAGCTTGTGCAATCACATAGGTTGTCAGTCCTTATGAGTATGACCATTTCTCCAAGAGAGATTTGCAAGAATTGAAGACACTTAGTCCAGGTATCCCCTCAATTTCATTCTTTCGCTTGTCTTGTGTCAGACTCATTTCGGAAAAAATCAAATCTAGTATTGATTATGGCTCGTTAGCTCGTTTTTACAAATTTGTTATTTAGTGATTTCAGTGAAATCATCAGCGAAACTATTAAATTATTTTTGACTGGATCTGGTCAAAATTCCTCAAAAAAGGGCAAAAATGATCTTGTTCTATAACATAGGGTGTTCACACTTTTGCAAGTTATCCGATCTATAACCAAAAAAATCAATGTTTCAGTGATTTAAAAAAAATTATTTATTGAACAGGCTGCGCATATTACTTAAGTTACTAACAATAGCACACTGCAGATTTTATTGTCAATGAACCTGATTTGTAATAGGCTTAATCAACATATTGATTTCCACTAATTAATTCATACTAAATAAACATGTTTTTTGTTGGTTGTTGAGTCAGACTGCATAAAGTGGAATGTGTCCTGTATCACGGTGTGTTATATCTTGTTGGCAGTCTTGCATCATGACCTCTGTATTTTGTTATATCTTGTTGGCAGTCTTGCATCATGACCTCTGTATTATGTTATATCTTGTTGGCAGTCTTGCATCATGACCTCTGTATTGTGTTATATCTTGTTGGCAGTCTTGCATCATGACCTCTGTATTGTGTTGTATCTTGTTGGCAGTCTTGCATCATGACCTCTGTATTGTGTTGTATCTTGTTGGCAGTCTTGCATCATGACCTCTGTATTGTGTTATATCTTGTTGGCAGTCTTGCATCATGACCTCTGTATTGTGTTGTATCTTGTTGGCAGTCTTGCATCATGACCTCTGTATTGTGTTGTATCTTGTTGGCAGTCTTGCATCATGACCTCTGTATTGTGTTGTATCTTGTTGGCAGTCTTGCATCATGACCTCTGTATTGTGTTGTATCTTGTTGGCAGTCTTGCATCATGACCTCTGTATTGTGTTGTATCTTGTTGGCAGTCTTGCATCATGACCTCTGTATTGTGTTGTATCTTGTTGGCAGTCTTGCATCATGACCTCTGTATTGTGTTATATCTTGTTGGCAGTCTTGCATCATGACGTCTGTATTGTGTTATATCTTGTTGGCAGTCTTGCATCATGACGTCTGTATTGTGTTATATCTTGTTGGCAGTCTTGCATCATGACGTCTGTATTGTGTTATATCTTGTTGGCAGTCTTGCATCATGACGTCTGTATTGTGTTATATCTTGTTGGCAGTCTTGCATCATGACCTCTGTATTGTGTTATATCTTGTTGGCAATCTTGCATCGTGAAATGCTGTAATGTTGTAGTCATATTCAACTCATAAAATTATAATGCAAGTCGCTGTAAAAAATTTCAGTATGTTCCTATATGTAGTGATCTTTAAAACTAGCATGGAATGTGTTCAGCCACATTGCAAATATTACACAAAAGCTATCTGTTCACATAATTCCACCACAGCCGGGTATGCGTTTATACAGCAGACTGAACTGGAGCAGTGAGCAGTTTAAAATTTGCCCTTCATCAAAACAGATTTTAATCCCTGAACCTATTGAGTCATAAGGTCTACTTCAATCCAGTAAAAATAATGACTTGTCAGTAATTACCTCAAGTGGTTACAACCCTGGCATGCCTCAAGTGGTTACAACCCTGGCATGCCTCAAGTGGTTACAACCCTGGCATGCCTCAAGTGGTTACAACCCTGGCATGCCTCAAGTGGTTACAACCCTGGCATGCCTCAAGTGGTTACAACCCTGGCATGCCTCAATTGGTTACAACCCTGGCATGCCTCAAGTGGTTACAACCCTGGCATGCCTCAAGTGGTTCCAACCCTGGCATGCCTCAAGTGGTTACAACCCTGGCATGCAGTAGAATTTATTGAAAGCCTTATTTACTTAGGTTCTTCCTGACTGTAGGCGGTGGCTTCGGTGGTCAGATCTTCAACTTTCCCTTGAAATGCTCTACGACTTCCTGGCAAGGCAGCTTTGTAGCTGTAGAGAAATTCTTCAGTACTTAAATGTTTATCTAGACAGTTTCTAAACAAGTTGACACTTTGGGCAATTACAACTACTTCCGTAAACAATTCCATAATTTTGTAACTCTAAGTGAGAAGCTTTGTTTTCTAATGTTTATATAAGCATGTTCCAGAAACAGTTTCAAACTATGGCTCCTTGTTCCTTTCTTTGTATCGCTGTCTTTGTGCAGCTTGATACCTCACTGTCATACTTGATACCTCACTGTCATACTTCCCTTCAAGTAGTTTATAAACCTCAATCATATCCCCATATGTTTGTCTATATGCCCGTGTGGGAAGTTTCAATCTCTCAAGCCTATCCTGGTAAGGAATATCCTTCGTATGAGGAAGCTGCTTTCTTGTACATTTTCTATGGCAGCTTTATATTTGTGTTTATATTGGGACCATATAGATGTCGCAAAATGTAAATGACTCCTAACTAAGTTTTATATAATGGCACAACATTATTTTGATTTAAGGTTGTAAAAGACCTAACATATATATCTATATATATCTATATATATATATATATATATATATATATATATATATATATATGCATGCATACATCTGAAACTATACTCTTCGGATAGGATCGTTCCTAAGACACTGCCCTTTCGAAGGCCTTGACATGTGATCTATTGGGATGGCTTCTGTGTCAAACTTGGCTTCAACAACATGACTTTATATCGACGAGCCTAGAACTGTGGATCTCTTCAGGCTAGTGGTCAATAACAAAGTAGCCTTGTCAAATGGATCTACACATAATTGAAGTGGATAACATTTGGCTACAATTTCCTTGTAGTAATCACAACAAACCGTTTTTTAATAATACTGTTAATTCTTGAAGCCAATACAGGTAAATATGAACAAGTGGTCGTGTTGTTCACTTCTAATGCTATTTTGGAGTACGCAGACAAGAAAAAAGGATTAAATGTCTCCGGACCAAATATCCTAAAACCGTGTGTAAGAGACGTCTCTCATAGGATATAACTGTCATAATAGCATAGCTGCCTTAACAAACACTCAAATCATCGGCAGTCTCTTTCATAATCCTCTCCTCTTGGTCATGTTTCAGGTCTCATCAAAAGGTTCATGTGACATAGTTGCCTCATAAACAACTTGCGTTGACTAAGCCTTAAATAATACAACGATGTCTCGCTATGTTACTAAGACATACAGTCGCTCAAATCAGCGAGAGTCGTTCGCCAGCAAGGCGTTCGACGACGTCTTTGGCAAAGACACAAAACTATCGACTGCAAAAGCTGCATCGACCATCCAGCGATGGGGTAAAGCATCATTTACGTCCACTAGAGGGAGCCAGGTGCATGACACTGACACGAGGAAACGCAAGACTCCTGAGTCACCCACCGTAGAGGAAGAACTGGTTTGTTCGGACATTTTTAGTTTTGATTCCGACGATGACGGTCCGAAAAACCCAAAACGAGGCATGGGCTATAAAATGGCAGACAAGCCAAGCACTAACAATGGTCCTGGAGCGAAGTCAACTAAGCGTATCACCAACGACAAAACGTGCGTGACAAAACCAAAGAAAACCAACAGTGTGTCTACAAACAACACACACAAAACTAGTTTGTTGGATCCTAAAAAGACAGTCCCAAAACAAATGTCTATGGATGCTTTTATGTCGTCCAATCACACAAAGTCAAACGTTCGTCAGACTACGTCAGTGAGATCACAGCCAAGGTTGTTGCAGCACAACAAACCGATGAAAAAAACAAAGAAAAAATTCTTTCGTTCGTCCTTGAACAGCAGCAACGAATCAGTAACTGATCACAATTACTCACATCCAGAGGACAGCAGTGACGACGGCGTGACGCAGCCGAGCGAGGATGAAGATACAGAGAAGAACATCGACAAGGACACATTCGACAGTGATGACCTTGACGAACTAGAGAGTGGGGATCCGGAAATTATCTTCAATTCACCAAAGAAACGATCGGCTGAAAAACAGAAGAACTCTCAGTTACACCTGCCAAAACTTCCAGTGGTGTCATCTAGTGAGAACGATGCTATGGCAGTAAATGACTCGGATAGTGTTTCCTCTGGGCAGTCGCTGTCTCCTGTCACCAGACGGCGCCTCAAGGCTAAAGTCGGGAGTGGGGCCGGAAGTGACACTAGCGCTGGAAGTGACGGAAGTATCAGACTGGAGCGGGTCACCAGGGGGCGCCTTGGTATGTTGGATCGATCCCGTAACAAACATAGAAAACCCCTTGGGAAGCCTATAGTTCGTCGACTGCTCACAAGCCCTAAAAAGGTAGGTTTGGTTGTTTCTGGTACATATCTGCATGGTGTAATCAATCAATGGTGTAATCTTCAGTGTTGCACATTGTTCTTGTGTTTCTGTGTGTGAAGGCAGACAGCTCATGTCATCATGTGTATCCATGATTTGATGACCCACCAAGTCACTAGTGACATTTGGGTGTCCTTACAATTAAATACTTAGCCTCCCCAGTACCCCCACATTAGCCTTCCCAAGAACCCCACATTAACCTCCCCAGCACCCCACATTAGCCTCCCCACAGGTAGTTGTTGCTGCTGCCTATCTTCTATAAATAAATATTCAGTGCATTGCTTTACCTATACCATTCAGATTTGGTTTGCTGGATTAAATAATGGCTGGCTCAGTGCTGCATAATTTGTGTGTTGTTCTTCTTTTAGTAACATCATAAAATGGTTAAGTAAAACCAAGTTAGATTAGAACCATCCACTGTTGGTTTTGATCAAGAGTAGGGTGTTTGCATCCTGGCCAGGAAGTGATGGGTTGAATCCAGGTGTTTCATAACATGTTGATAAATATTTTGCAGAAATGTGTGCAGGGTTGGAAAAAAATTTAGATTTTTTAAATCAGATTTTATTTTAGATTTTTATTTATCTTATGTATAACTGAGTCTAAACAGAGGGTACATGATTTTAGATTGGTAGAACATTATATACCAGTAATAAAATTATAATATAGGTTGACTTTGAGATAATGTCCACAGGTGCCTGTAGTTCCTTAGGCCATAAATATTATTAGAAGGCATGTTGTGACTGACCTTTGTGGTCATTGTTTGTTGAGAGGGTAAAATTGGCCATTTTAACGTTTTGCCTGATTATAAGAAAACTTGACCATCAAAAATTCTGAAAAAAAATTTCAAAGCAACTACCGTCATCTCATTGACATGTTGACCAAGTTTTGTCAATATCACATATCTCCAGCTCTTTTAAAATGCCCCCACATGCGATGCCCGTCAGTGCACGCACACACACAAACACACACGCACACACACACACACACACACACACACACACCACACACCCACACCACACACCACACACACACACACACGACATGGGGAAGGTTAGCAACCGTTTTTATTTATGGGCCTTCATTATATTATCGGAATTGCAAATTATAAAATTATAAGAAATTTGTTGTAACAAACTAATAATTTCATCCAGATTACCTGTGATATCCACAAGCTAAGCTAACAACAACGACCAAAACATAAGCATATAAAAATTTATAATTGTGTTGTGACCATAACATCCATTTATTATTCAGACCACAGTGACGAATTGCATTGGTGGCCATGTTAATGTTTTGCCCGATTATAAGAAAACTTGACGATAAAAATTTCTTAAAATTTGTCACAGCTATTTCTATAATCTCATTGACATGCTGACCAAGTTTTGTCAAAATCACATACGTCCAGCTCTTTTAAAACGCTCCCAAAATATCCTTATATTTATGCACACACGTTCCTCGCAGTGCAGAGTGTCTCATTTGAGTCATACTGAAGTGGTAACAACTAGTACAAGAGATCGCTTTAGGTGAATTTTCTCTCAGGGTTTTTGCTGCCTCTTGAAGACAAGTCTTTGTGGCTTCACTGCATTCAGTATCTGGAAATGTGTAAAATGTCATCAATTGATACCAAATTAGAATGAAACCACATCACAAGACATTCAACTAATTCCAACCCATCTGTGAAGGTTTCGTGGCCAGAAAGGGACCAGTTCAAACACGCAATGTCGCAATAATATTTGACTATAAAAATTTTTTAAATCTATTATTTTTCTGGAATGATTTAAATCAAACAACTGTGAATGTGTTTCTTTCATATGACACTAATAAAAGTAAATCACCGTTCTACTTTGTGTCTATGCCAGGGTGAGAAAAAGACCCCATGCAGGGGTAAATGTGTTACCTGTTCTTGACTCTCCTTACATGCCGCTCTCCAAGGTATGTTGATGGAGACATTAACATTTGGGTAGTAAGAAAATAAAAACCCAGAAAGTCGATTAATTACCAGGTGACTTTTTCATCTGTAGTTTATTATGTCATTTATTGTCCAGGGTCAATCTTACAGTTGCCTGTCATTTTGCACTTGGTTGTCATTACTGAAATGATGTTTGATTTTGTTGAGTTAGCTTAGCCATACAAGCAGCAGCTGTAGCCAAATATAGATTGATGCTATTTATGAATAAAACCTTGCCTTTTGCACTGCATGATAGTGAGTGCATAGAGGTCACCGATGCTGAAAATGTCCACAAATTGGCAGATTCATTGATAGGCTGAATATCCTGAAATTAAATGTTGCTTATATTATTGCGCAATGTTGGTCAATTTTTATCATGTTTGGTGTAGTATTTGTCATATTTAAAAGAGTTTATCATCACGGCGCAAACCATTTATTTAAGACAGAATGAGACAAGGATTTAAAAAAAGGTTGATTTAAAGTGGTAGTGACTGCTACTACCTACTGTCCATGTTTTTGTATAGCTCTGGATTATGTCTTGTGGAATTTTTTTCTGTGAGATTATGTCCCAGGTTTGTTCTGCCCACTGTGGTTAGGATCTACGAGTAACTAAATGTTATTAGACGAGCCTTGTAGGCTGTGGCAAGACATAACATTGTTGTAGAGAAATAAAGCCAAAAAAAATCTTGATTTCTCATCTGAACATTTTCTAAAAAGTAAAAGGATAAGGTTTTTTAATATGCTGATGGACATGTTAGCAACTATCAATAGGGCTGCCCTCGTTCCTCAAGTACTTAAGTGTACCAAGTGTATCTCTTACATCCCTCCTTAGAAATGTACAAAAAGGTGTCTTTCGGCATGATTCAGATCTTGCTTATTGCTTGTTGCTTGGTAAAAACATTGTAAAATGTACTTGTATGTACTATCTGTACATATGTAGATATCATATCAGTTACAGTGGCATCTTATAAGTAGTTGCACTAAAAGCAAAAAAAATACTTTGAACTGTTGAGACACTGTGCTGGTACAGGAGAGTTGGAACTGTTGACACACTGTGCTGGTACAGGAGAGTTTGAACTGTTGACGCACACTGTGCTGGTACAGGATAGTTTGAACTGTTGACACACTGTGCTGGTACAGGATAGTTTGAACTGTTGAGACACTGTGCTGGTACAGGAGAGTTTGAACTGTTGACACACTGTGCTGGTACAGGAGAGTTGGAACTGTTGACACACTGTGCTGGTACAGGAGAGTTTGAACTGTTGACACACTGTGCTGGTACAGGAGAGTTGGAACTGTTGACACACTGTGCTGGTACAGGAGAGTTTGAACTGTTGACACACTGTGCTGGTACAGGAGAGTTTGAACTGTTGACACACTGTGCTGGTACAGGAGAGTTGGAACTGTTGACACACTGTGCTGGTACAGGAGAGTTTGAACTGTTGACACACTGTGCTGGTACAGGAGAGTTTGAACTGTTGACACACTGTGCTGGTACAGGAGAGTTGGAACTGTTGACACACTGTGCTGGTACAGGAGAGTTTGAACTGTTGACGCACACTGTGCTGGTACAGGAGAGTTGGAACTGTTGACACACTGTGCTTGTACAGGAGAGTTTGAACTGTTGACGCACACTGTGCTGGTACAGGAGAGTTGGAACTGTTGACACACTGTGCTGGTACAGGAGAGTTTGAACTGTTGACGCACACTGTGCTGGTACAGGAGAGTTGGAACTGTTGACACACTGTGCTGGTACAGGAGAGTTTGAACTGTTGACGCACACTGTGCTGGTACAGGAGAGTTGGAACTGTTGACACACTGTGCTGGTACAGGAGAGTTTGAACTGTTGACGCACACTGTGCTGGTACAGGAGAGTTGGAACTGTTGACACACTGTGCTGGTACAGGAGAGTTTGAACTGTTGACGCACACTGTGCTGGTACAGGAGAGTTGGAACTGTTGACACACTGTGCTGGTACAGGAGAGTTTGAACTGTTGACGCACACTGTGCTGGTACAGGAGAGTTTGAACTGTTGACGCACACTGTGCTGGTACAGGAGAGTTGGAACTGTTGACGCACACTGTGCTGGTACAGGAGAGTTTGAACTGTTGACACACTGTGCTGGTACAGGAGAGTTTGAACTGTTGACACACTGTGCTGGTACAGGAGAGTTGGTACTGTTGACACACTGTGCTGGTACAGGAGAGTTTGAACTGTTGACACACTGTGCTGGTACAGGAGAGTTGGTACTGTTGACACACTGTGCTGGTACAGGAGAGTTGGAACTGTTGACACACTGTGCTGGTACAGGAGAGTTGGAACTGTTGACACACTGTGCTGGTACAGGAGAGTTGGAACTGTTGACACACTGTGCTGGTACAGGAGACTTGGAACTGTTGACACACTGTGCTGGTACAGGAGAGTTGGAACTGTTGACACACTGTGCTGGTACAGGAGAGTTGGAACTGTTGACACACTGTGCTGGTACAGGAGAGTTGGAACTGTTGACACACTGTGCTGGTACAGGAGAGTTGGAACTGTTGACACACTGTGCTGGTACAGGAGAGTTGGAACTGTTGACACACTGTGCTGGTACAGGAGAGTTGGAACTGTTGACACACTGTGCTGGTACAGGAGACTTGGAACTGTTGACACACTGTGCTGGTACAGGAGAGTTGGAACTGTTGACACACTGTGCTGGTACAGGAGAGTTGGAACTGTTGACACACACTGTGCTGGTACAGGAGAGTTGGAACTGTTGACACACTGTGCTGGTACAGGAGAGTTGGAACTGTTGACACACTGTGCTGGTACAGGAGAGTTGGAACTGTTGACACACTGTGCTGGTACAGGAGAGTTGGAACTGTTGACACACTGTGCTGGTACAGGAGAGTTGGAACTGTTGACACACTGTGCTGGTACAGGAGAGTTGGAACTGTTGACACACACTGTGCTGGTACAGGAGAGTTGGAACTGTTGACACACTGTGCTGGTACAGGAGAGTTGGAACTGTTGACACACTGTGCTGGTACAGGAGAGTTGGAACTGTTGACACTCTGTGTTTGTGTTATTATTAGCTAAAATGCATTGGTTTGTGTTGGGCACATTTATTGTTCCTGATTGCCCTGGGTGTATACAACAAGGTAGTCAGGGCTTTGTAAATGTCTGGCTGGACAAGCCTGCCGTCCACTAACACATGTGCCCAGTAACCACACAGTGTTTTAGAGAACCACCCCACATTGTCTTGAAAGTATGGTCTTGGTGAAGTCAGATCTGTTGTCACTAATCTAGACTGATTAAATGTCAGCATGATGGAAGGTAGAAAAGTACAATGGCACCACAATAAGACTTGATGTTGCCAGCCTGCTAAGCCCAGGGGTGAGATTTAGCAAGTCATGGAATGTAGCCAGTCAGGCTACCAACCTTACATAGTGAAGTAGCCCAACAGTGTTTTAGGTAGCCCACTTGCTGACCTGATTTTTACCTTCAAACATTACTCAAACGGTGTCACGCGCACCACGTATATATATAGGGGAAGGTTGGGTATATTGGGCCACTTATGAACATGGCCCGATATATCAAAAGAAACTATCAATGTTGCGCTTGATTTGAAACCAGTGTAGTGTAGAATGATCGTTCAGTTACATGTTGAGCGTCGATGTAGTTGATTAAAAATACAATGAATGCTTCCTATTTATATCACTTCAGCTATGGTTTGGCAATATTTCTTGCAATGTCAAACATGTCACAAACACAATTTATGGTTAACATAAATGCGATATAGCCAGAACAACACTTGCTGCATCTAAAATATTGCAGCTCCATAAATATTTCTAGTCGCCATGCGGGCCACTGTAGTAAAAAATTGAAGTCGCCCAAAGCAATTTTTGGGTGCCATTGATGACCACTAAATCTCACCGCTGTAAGCAAGTAAATGAGAAATATATTTGAAAAAGTAAGATCTTGTCATCAGCATTTTTCTCTGAAATGTCTTCAGGAACTTATAATTAAATATAATTTTGGGTAACAAAGCTAGCCTTTTAGTGATGCCAACTCCCTTGATAAAGCAAAAGGCTACACCCTTGATAAACTAAAAGGATATTCCTTAATAAATTAGAAAGGATACTTCCTTGATATTAAACTAATAGGATACTCCCTTGATAAACTAAATTATGTGTCACTGTCAGTTATTTTATCATGATATTCTAATAAGTATTGACTTCTACCTTTCAGGCACAAATGGATGGGGAATTTCACCCAGTGCGACATGTATTAAACATGTCGCACTGGGTGAAATTCCCCATCCATTTCTTGCAAACAGTGATAGGGGATTTCTCACAGTCAGTTGTTACCCTCCACGATTATAATTAATAATCAGGATGTGATACTTCATTTCAACTTTTTATAAATCTACAGAACTTAAAAGGTTTAAATTTACTTATTTAACATGTACTTGATGTAGACAAACAATTGCAAGAATTGCTGTGGAATTTTTTAGGACAAAGCTAGTGAGATGTTTGTAGAACAAAAATGATGTCATGGTCCTACTGTATGTGAATTACACCATAATGTATCATAATGTATCATGAATTTGCTGGTGTGTGATAAATATTGTTAAAATAGATATGTAATGTGGTAAAATGGTCATATGGTGACATAACTCTGTAGCATGTAATAATATGTAAATAATATGTAATTAGCAGCCGTCAGTAATTTAGCTTTCCACTCAAGTTTTAATGCAGTTGTCAATGTTTTCTTTGGGTCAAAATTCAATGATGCCCGTGAATTGGTGAATCTTCAAGTGATATTAGTATGTTTGGTTCACTTGAACTTTGACATTGAAGCAATTCACTAACAACAGTCACAGAGTATGACATTACTGGCACACACATTTAGTTCTGGTGTTCCGCAGACATCAGAGCACAGTGTTATGATGCAGACCTCAGCCAATAGAGTTATTATTGTGACATTCTTTGTTTATACAGTTTCACATTCATCATGCTGCAGTTTGGAATGTTGTGAAAGATTTCTAGCAGTAGACTTGGGTAGCTGCAATAAAAACTGCTGTTTTTGTTTGTGTTAATATCAGAGCTCATCATTTTCTTTAAAAATACTGTCCCTAAATAGTAAATTATCCAAATTAATTTATACGGAAAATATAGATTTCTAGTCAGTGTTGTATGTCTGATATGGCCATTTAAAATTATTTAGGTATAAGTGGTTAATTCCATTTTTGCTCATAAATTACTACACCTGTTAATTGTAAGGCAAGTTTACGGTTTCAAAAGTCTGCTGTTAAAACTGTTAAAAGCAAACAAAAAGTATTGGTTTTCAGTCTATGCACCTATTAGAGTTACTAAAACATAACTATTTGTAACTACAATTAAGAATATCATGCCAGTGGTTTACTAGGAAAACATTGTTGAACACACAATTTAATTTCATGGGCCGCGCCATAGTGTTAGATACCCCTACGTCACGAGTGTTGTATTCTAGCAATATTCGCTCGCCAAATGAAAATATATTTGTATACACCTATTCCTATACTTAGCCATGTTATTTGCATTCAAAGTCAACTTTTGTAGCATATTTTGGCCTTTGTTTACTAAACTAGTCCTCATTCTGGCAAAATAACATGTTTGTTTGCATTGGTTCTGTGTATGCCGGTCTCCCTTAATATGTCACTAAGTCTTGTAGTTGCACGTGGTTAGTTTTTATTATCTCTTAGGTGCATAGCCCCAAAACCATGACTACTGTTTTGCTTTATTGAAGACAACTAGAACTTTAGAACTGTTGATGGATCATATTCAAAAGAATTGTACTAGCTGATGCTATCTTAGCCTTGATTTTTTGCGCTAAGCATTTATTAAAACCATCTGATACAAGACTCATAAAACCGATGTATCGTATGGTATAAAATATCAGTTTGGTTCCAGTAATAAAACACTTGTAGTTAATGCTATTTGTAATAAATCAAGCTTTCCCAGCATGTCATGAAAATATGCCGATTGCATCATGAATGCTGAAAATTCAATGGCGGCTGTCATTAATTGCACATATTTACACAAAAAGAACTTTTAAAAATTTTTTTTATAATTGTTATAAATTATCAAATGAGATAATACATTTGTAATGGCCTGGCCTTGAAATTAGGAAAATAATAAGAGCAATAAACAGTCCTAACTAATGCCAAGGAGAGTGATTTGGTCTCCTAGAATGATAACACTAAAATGTGTTGTGCTGACACTGGGCAAAAACGGTGCCGTTCTCGATTCGCTCCAAGTCTTGAAAGTTCACATTCACTATCAAATATAACATTAATCAGAATGTCTTGACACGTCATTATATTGTCAATCAGATTGTCTGCCTCCTTGGTAACATCACTATGAAATAAATTGGCGTTACGATCTGTTCTTATGCCATCTTTGCTTACGTAGTATAATTTTCACCGTTTATATATATATAAATATATATATAATTATATATATATATATATATATATATATATATATATATATATATATATATATATATATATATATATATATATATACACACACATATATATATATATACACACACATATATATATATACACACACATATAATAGCCAAATGGGTTGAAGCCTGCAAATATGCCCTTTTGTTTTATGTAAACTGATTTTTTAGTATGCAAGAAACCCCCGAAAGGTGGTAGTGCGTTAAAGTCACAAGCACTATAATGATTATGTCTACCATGACTGCAGAAGTAAACTATATTAATTATCTTTCCCCAGGCCTGAGTTGGCGGCATAACCAGTGGCGCCACATGGTGGACATGAACCAGCCATCTTTACAAGTTGCTACTGTCAGTAATGATTTGATTGACAGCTGAGTCAGCCCGGTCCCCTTGTGGTTGACCTTGAACTATGTAGGCCAGACTAGCGCACACATCAACACATTGATTCAGTGGTCTCATTACCTTCACATGAATCACAGTAACAATTGTGTTAATACATGTTAATAAAATGTATAAAGAGTTACAGTACAATTTAAATTGAATCACAAGGGTGAATCACAAATTGTATTTGCACAGCCTTTTGCACCCCCCTCCCCACACACTACCAGCTCACAGAGTGATTGACAGGTGCTGTGACTGGCTGGCAGGGGTTGTATAAAAAGGGCCTGGTTATGCTACACAGTTGGAAATTATGTCAGGTACATATTATAGGCAGTGGGGTTCATCCCAGGAATAATTAAATGTAATTAATGCAGGTAGCATTGTGGCATTAAATTAATGGGTATGTTCACGTGTGTGTATATATATGCATAATTTATATATATATATATATATATATATATATATATATATATATATATATATATATAATGTATGTATCTAGTCCATTCGCCTTTGAGAAGATCCCTTGAGAAGATCCCCCTCTGTAATGACATGAGTGTAATGGGCCAGTAAATCCTGCTGTCAGACTCCACCACTACCACCCAAGTAGGGCACACATGTCAGCTGCCAGGCACTATACCCTGTTCCTACAATATCTGTCAGAGGCAGTCATTGCCTTGTAGCTATGTCTAATTTCTATACAGCTGTTTTAACAATGATGCTCCAAAACAATGGATGCACAGACTGTAAACAGGATATACAATTTAATTATTTGTCAGATAATTATGTAGCATTTCCTTTTAAATTGTATGTAATGCTAATCATACCCAGGCAGCTGCAACATACTCATGTTTCTAGTGTCTGGATACAACCTGTTGTTCCTGGTAATGCCTACAGGCAGAGGTCACACTAATGACCTGTGCTGGTGACATGAATATTATTGACAGACACATTGATTTTGGTGACATGGCTGTCAACAAATGAGACTTGGATGTCACTACTGACAGACACATTAGACTTGCACTATAGCTGTTGGTGACAATGGCTGTCAACAAATGATACTTGGGTGTCACTACTGACAGAAACATTAGACTTAGGAATAAAAACAATGATTGCTTGAAATTATATTACATCTTGTAGTATATTTTCATTTCCACAAAACTGAAAAATTTATTAAAATTCAGTTAATTAATAATTCCAAATAATTCTCTGTTCTACCGGCATATTTTCCCCAAGCTTATCGGCAAACTTCGACGTGACATCACTTATGAATAGGAAGTGCTAAAGACTAAGACTTTCCATTCATTCACCGTACCGTTGACAGCGATAGCGGTTGTTTAGAAGCGAATGTCAGAATGGTTTATTGTGTGGCATTCGATTGTAATGTAAACAGTAGTAAGTAAGTATGGTAACATGTAACATTCGATTGTAATGTAAACAGTAGTAAGTAAGTATGGTAACATGTAACATTCAATTGTAATGTAAACAGTAGTAAGTAAGTATGGTAACATGTGGTTGGTTTAAATTCCCTACGGAGCCAGCTTTGTTTTAAAAAAGCAAACGTCAAGCTGACGAAGCACAGCCGGCTTTGCTTGCTTCGAGAAAATTTGTTTCGACTGCGATCTGGACCAGAGAAAGTGGCAGCCCTGGGTTATCTGGGTGCTAAAATCTCTTTGAAAGAGGATGATGTGTCCACATTATTCCCAGTAGTGGAAGCTATGTTGATGCCACCAATCCATAGAACACAGGCAACGACACGCGTCGATGACCACAGTCCACCTTGGATCAAAGTGAGCTGTCAGTGCGGATACAGGTGATGTCGGCTCACAGTGAATTCGGCCCTGTGAATTCAGACAGCATCCTTTGGAGAGTTCAGCCTGCTCTCTGGTAACTTCGGAATGGGTATATGATCTCGGCCCAAGCGATTGTTTACAGAGCACATAAAACTTAATATGTGTCTTACTGTGAATAAAGCATAATATCTATTCTATTATTTGTTAATTGATTTACAGGGCATCATTTTTTAGGCGAGCGATTGCTCGCTCATTTTTGCTTGCACAAATCAATAATCTAGGGAGCGATTTATCGTTCGCGTCAACTGCTAAAATCGCTCGCTGTCTGCAAGTGTTCGTCTTGACAAGGAGTTTCTTGAGTATTAGAATCACTTATACAACATTCACATTAGCAGTTTTAATCCGGTGCAAAGCTGGTTTCGCTCCCGTGAAGCGTTCACACTACAAAATCTAAACCGGATCAGTGAATTAAACCGGATTAAACTACTCAACCTCCTTGAGGTGGTTTTGCACTGGTTTAGTTTTACTCTGGTTCAAATTGCTAGTGTGAACGCAAAGGGGATTAGTGCCAAGTCGCACTAAATTTGACCTGATTAATGCCAGATGTTGCGGCTGGTGATCGTTGCCGCCCACTGAATTGTGGTATAGTTACCGGTGCAGTTTTTAAG
The DNA here is from genome assembly GCA_033239005.1 of Lamellibrachia satsuma. NCBI lineage: Eukaryota > Metazoa > Annelida > Polychaeta > Sabellida > Siboglinidae > Lamellibrachia > Lamellibrachia satsuma. The sequence goes on along the minus strand of BSQZ01000042.1, from coordinate 293,654 downwards.
CTACTCCAGTTTTCAACCCATTGAAATCTCGCTTGATATCGCATTAGAGACGTCATAGCATCTGTTTACGACACTAACGATTCAGAGTCTTATCTGAGCAAAATATATTTTGATATATAATATAACATGGAACACGTTTATGATATATATACCTTGATAAAAACCAACTTTGCATGCTTACCAGACATTATTATTGAGTGTCTGCTGACGCATGTCTCGTTCTTGGCCACGTGACAATAATAGCTCTTTTTGTCGTAGATGTATGGCAAGCCAGTCTTGTCATAAAAGTAGGAATAATTAAAATGTACTAAATATACGAGACAAATGTACTATATTAATGTTATATATTCAATACAAGTATATGTGTATGTGTTTTATAAAGCGCTATGTCAAGCCTGGTTTTTATAAAAAGTTTAAATAATTGGAACAATGTGGTTAAAAGAAAAAAGATTGTCTGTACGGCTTGCCATAAATATAGGTTAAATTCCACCGGTTTGCTCGACTCGCGCGACTTGGTTCAGACGTTCAATATTCGTAAGTTATTCACTCAAAACAACTGTTTTAATAATTTGTTTGCATTGAATAAATGAAGCATCTGTTTGTGATTTGGTATATCGATCTCTTACACAAAATGTTAGCATCATTTGACCTAATTAATGCCCCGCCCACTTGCTACTCTGTGGTCATTAATCAAAAGAACTGCATTAGTTGACGAGAACTACTCTGGTTCAGGCTGTTACCGTGTGAACGCAACGGGGCATCAGAACTGGCTTAGTTAATGCGCATTAACTAATCCGGCTCGAAACCTGTTTGTAATGTGAATGGGGTATAGGAAAGTCTACTCTCTTTATAACGAAGTGTTCGGACTCCAATAGTCAGAGTTCACGTATCATCCGTCACCGGGGATGGCGATCGCAGCCCGCTGCACCAAGATTGCAAAAACGCCATTGAAGCCACGATGTGCTGGCCGCGCGGTTTATAAAGAAGTTATCAAATGAATGGACCAGCGTCAATGTGTATTATCTTTAAATGTCACATACTGTTGAATAAAATACATGTACAGTTATGGAATAGATAAAGAATCAACAATATTTTTCGTTACGATCTGATTGGCCAACTATGCTATAATGGAAATCGAAATTAACAACCTGGATCCGAGCTACCGAACATCATATAAGTTGACAAGCAGTGTAAAAGTTGATTAAACATTGAAAACGAGAATTTTAATAATTGTTCCACTTTGTCTTGCAACCCGCTCTGAACACATAAATTCATGACGCACATCTCCGGTACCACTTAACATCAATTCACTGTTTCATGTGCGGATGACGGATTCATATCTTTGTGCACCGAATTTGAGTTGTGCGTTTGGCAGTGTGATGCAATGGAAGTATGCCATTTCACCCCAGTTTATATTGGTGTTCCCTACTAAGCTGCATTTATGACTATACATTTGATTCTTATACGTGGCGTATTTGTGAATCTCAATTGCAATTTTCAAACCGCCTAAGCGAAGTTGCACACCAGTGGCAGTGCCGCATCGTGGTCACTGCCACGGGGCACGGACACAGCACACTGCTACTGCACTGGCCTTGCCTAGGCATCGTGGTCACTGCCACGGGGCACGGACACAGCACACTGCTACTGCACTGGCCTTGCCTAGGCATCGTGGTCACTGCCACGGGGCACGGACACAGCACACTGCTACTGCACTGGCCTTGCCTAGGCATCGTGGTCACTGCCACGGGGCACGGACACAGCACACTGCTACTGCACTGGCCTTGCCTAGGCTACGCCTATGGTGAACTATGACATGTTGCAATTCAAAACCGTTTCACCAATTGCAATGAATGGGGTTTACTAAAGCAAGCATTTATTTCATTGTACAAAAGTCATAGCGCCAGTACCAATTAAAATTTCATAACAAATCGCTCGCCTAAATTAATTTGGCATATTTAAACGTGAAGCAAGGCATTTAGTTCCGCGTTAACCCGAAATTGTTACGTTGTAACCGCTTTTATTGCTTTCGCTTCCTTTTGCATAAAATACAGCGCTTTATTTTTTTCCATTTTAACAAGCAGTCAGCGAGACGATCATTAGAACTTATACAATTCATTGTCTCCCTAAAATTCATATCATAATATATTATACCAAAACCTATAGTACTATATCCCCTCACCAGGGGAAATTCTCCCCAGATTTTTTTTATTAAATCAGATACAGACAGTGATCACTGATTATTGTATTGTGAATATAACGGAGCCACTTGCATATGGTCTTTGATACATAATTACATATACAGTGTTTTTCGTCAGATCATTTTGTATTTGAAGCATGGTCTTTTATTCACACCTGCTCAGTATACAAAACAGTATCTAGTTAAACTTGGCATCCCTTTGATGTACTTAAAGTAAAGGCTAATCCATTACTGGCTAGAACTGAGTAGCTCTTGCGTGTCACCTCAGTCACCGAAATCACCAAAGTGAATGGGCCGAATTCACCGAGGGCCAAAATCACACCACCCATCAGCGCAACTCCCAATATTGCAATGTTTACTTTCTAACATAACAATGAAAACTACCACCTAGAACTGCCAAACTTCTCCTCATATATTTACCATACATATACACATGTCACGTGGTCAGACATTACTCTTACCTCCATGTAACAATAACAAAGTACACAAACAAAAGCTAGCTATGTCTTCTATGACTAGCTCATAGCTAGTTATAGGAGATAGCAAGTTTTATCTTTATTTGGAAGTAAGAGTGATGTTTGACCACGTCACATGTGTATGCGTATGGTAGATATATGAGGAGAAGATTGGCAGCTCTATGTGGTCGATTTCATGGTTCAGTCAGAAAGTAAATAAGTTCGAAATCAAAGGCTACTGGCATTGCTAAACTGCTCCGAAAGATCCAAATTCAAAGATGATTCTGCGGTATCACTTTCCGCTAGCAGTTAAAAATTGTTACATTATACTTTTTATTCTGGAAAATTGACATCGTAATCACCTGCCATAGTAACGCGAGTGAAACTAAACTGAAAGATTGCAAAGAAATCAGTGAATGTAAACCCGTGTCACAAGTGACATCACAAAATCATGTGATTGCCCATCTCATTAACTTCGAATTTTAGTGAGTTAGATGCATTAAACATCTCATTTTACCTATAAATAAATAAAAAAATAATTTTTTGGACATAGTACATACAATATTAAACTTCATATACACATTGAAAAAGCATTTTAGTTAGTGCCTTTCTGTTAGTCTCTTTAATGTGATAGTTTCACCAATATCTGCTGCAGTAGAATCAAATATAAGGACCATGCAGTCATTTGACTATAGGTGTAGATTTCATGCTGGTGGTTTACATTGGTGGTGCCAGTGTCCTGACAGATGCTATGGGTGCAGAGTGTAGGAGTTGATTTAATCATTGACTGACAGGTTGTAGATGGACTGTATTAGTAATTCCAAGGCAGACACTTTGGACTTTGCCAGGTTCAATAGGAACTCCCTGTCTTGGGCCTGTCTGTCAAGTTTTGTCTGAACTATTTGACCAGCTGTCACAGCCAAAAGCATTCTGTCTGCTTGGACTAGTCGGATAAAACATGTACGCTGCAGCCATGCTTAACACATTTAGGTTAAGCTGACCTAAATACAAATGTTAATGTTGCTGTGAAATGAAGAATAATGAGTGATCCATCCATATTCTCATGTTCATCCGAAGTCATGAGAATGTTTCTGCTATGCTGACTTTACCCCAGACTGCATTACCTTACGTGGTAGCTTAAAACTCACTGCACAGTTTATTTATTTAGTCCACTGCGAATCAGGTCTGTTGATGTTTAAATCTAGTGTGAATAGTTTGAATAATATGCACATTCATTGCATACTTTTGTAAAAAACATCGAAAGAATTTACTTTGATCAATAGATCAGGTGACTCGCAAAAGTGTGACTATTCTTATGCTATGGTATATAGAACATTATAATTTTGCAATTTTTTTGGCAGAATTTTAACCAGATCTGGTAAAAAAGTAATTTAATAGTTTGTCTGATGATTTCATCAAAACTAAATAACTCATTTGTACAAACGAGCTGGCCTGTCATTGCTGACACTAGAGCTGGCCTGTCGTAGCTGATACTAGAGCTGGCCTGTCATAACTGATACTACAGCTGGCATGTTACAGCTGATACTAGATCTGGTCTGTCTTAGCTGATACTAGAGCTGGCCTGTCATAACTGATACTAGAGCTGGCCTGTTACAGCTGATACTAGAGCTGGTCTGTCATGGCAGGCACTCTGCTTGTGTTACTAGACTACAACTCAGCCTACTGGAGGACCCAGGGATCTATCTGTGGGGCCTGTACTGTTCTCACTCTATGTCCAACCAGTTGCCAAGGTCATTAGGAAGTACAGCGTAAACTTCCATTATTACGCTGATGATCTCCAGTTGATGCCTGCTTTTGCATTGAATTCTACGGCACTGCTTGAGGCCCTGAAACGTGTTGAAGCCTGTGTCTCATAGATTTGGGAATGGCTGACTGCCTGTTATCTGAGACGGAATGATTAGAAAAGTGAGTTCCTTCCAATTGGTAGTTGGGATCGCCATCATTGTTGGTGGAGCTCTCATCACGGTGGTGGATGAAGTGAAAGACCTTGGTGTCTACCTGGACAGTCGCTTGGACATGTCTGCCAACACGTCTATGATCATCAGGTCCTGCTACTTCCAGCTACATCATATCAGCCAGATAAATAAGTTTCTGCTGAGAATGACCAGGGAGAGGGTAGTAAATGTGCTAATCACATCCAGGCTAGACTACTGTAACTCCCTACTGTTTGGCACAATGGACTATAGTGTTGTAAGGGTGCCCAAGTATGCCAGCGTTACCCCGGTACTCAGAGACCTGCACTGGCAGCCCCTGTACGGGAGCGTGCTCGTTTCAAGGTCCTGGCACTGGTCCACAGAGCGATCAACAAATGTGGGGCCAATGTATCTGTGCAACATTGTCTCGCTCCACAAGTCTACCAGGTCCATTCAGTCAGCTGAAAAACATCTACTTGTCAGACCTAGAACAAGTTGCAAGGTCGGGGACGCGACCTTTGTGGCGGCAGCTCCAGACCTGTGGAATGACCTGCCAGTGTCACTACTTTAACTGACCAGTCAGGCCACTTTTAAAAGGACTTTAAAAACACTATATTTTAACCAAATAGTTTAACAGATAGTAAGACTTTTAGATTTGGCTTTAAGCACTTTTAGTTCTGAACTGTTACATCACCTGCCTGTATTTAAGACAAACTTTTAGATCTGAACTGTTACATCACCTGCCTGTATTTAAGACAAACTTTTAGATCTGAACTGTTACATCACCTGCATGTATTTAAGACAAACTTTTAGATCTGAACTGTTACATCACCTGCATGTATTTAAGACAAACTTTTAGTTCTGAACTGTTACATCACCTGCATGTATTTAAGACAAATTTACTAGCTATACTATTCAATGTATTACAATTTAGTTATTTAATATTAATGTAATTTAATTATTACATGAAATATGTTATGTCCAGGTGTTTTATTTTAATGTAATCTAATTATTTTATTTAACAATTTATTGAAATGTTAATGTAATTTTAATGTAATTTAATTATCTAATTTTTATTTTATTATGTGGTTTTAATGTAAAGCGCCGATACTAGAGCTGGCCTGTCATGGCTGATACTAGAGCTGGCCTGTCGTGGCTGATACTAGAGCTGGACTGTCTTGGCTGATACTAGAGCTGGCCTGTTGTGGCTGATACTAGAGCTGGCCTGTCGTGGCTGATAGTGATACTAGAGCTGGCCTGTCATGGATGATACTATAGCTGGACTGTCGTGGCTGATACTAGAGCTATCCTGTCGTGGCTGATACTAGAGATGGCCTGTCATGGGTGATACTAGAGCTGGCCTGTCATGGGTGATACTAGAGCTGGCCTGTCGTGGATGATACTAGATATGTTACATTTTTTTGCACAATGAGTCTGAAATGAAACAGGGAAAAATCTGATTGTAGATGCACCTTTACAAATAAATAAGGGTCTATCAACTGTCACGTCATCCATGTTTCTCAGTGGCCTCATGCCATTGCCAGGCATACTGACTGGGTCCACTTATGCACATAGCAGCTGTGAATCCCACTGCACACCTGGTCCCACTCACACACACACCACCAATTCAACACATTTTATTGCCCACTGTCAACAGCAGTGACATGCATTATCCAAACACTTTCCCTCATGTTGATTAACACTGAGTAGTTTCTCAGATAGGAATCTAGCATAGTTGACCTCTATCCACTCCAAAGTTACTAGGCTGTTTGCCTTTGGGTTGTAGAATGTTCTCTTCGTTAGACAATTGGTCAGAACAACATTAGAGTAGCCGAAAGTCTTAACTAGTTTAAACTTTGTTTAACCTGAATAATAAAAGTATACAAATATGCAATAATTTTTATTAAAACGCTGAAGATTTGTAATTGGTCACAAACGCTAAATTGGCAGTTCATTGAAAAATTCTAATAAATATACTGATATTAAATGTAGGTCATTATATTTATAAATCAGATCAATGTGTAATGTGTATTTTTTTCGTGTGCTGCTTTCTCAGATTTGGTTGAGAAAATTACTGTATGTGTACCTCTAAACTATCCAATTAATAAATATGAAATTTTAGTATGGCTGTCCAAGTATTGCGAGATATAATAAATGAATAATAAATAATAATAATAAAGTGGTTGATCAATGTTTGTCACAAATGATACATTATATATATGATCCACATTATATATATATATATATATATATATATATATATATATATATATATATGATCCACAATAAAAATGTTATAGCCATCAATGATGCAGTGTGCTAAATTAACAGGAATTTTCAACTTGTTCATCAAACAAGTTGACCTGGATTTAACCTGTCTGCAAAGAAACCTACATGTCCACCAGGATAAATTATTGGATTTTCAAGATGTATACACAAAACAGTTTCACTGATGTTACAAATTGACTAATTGTGTCATTCTTGATGTTGCAGAAAAACAAACATTAAGTTTCATTTGAACGACAGCTTTATCTGGTTATTTATTAAAGAAGAGGGTCTTGTGTCGAAGAAGTGGTCCATTTCTCACACTAGTTGTCTGTATTGTTGTCAGCCAGGCAGTAATGACAACACCAGCCATGTAGATATGCTTGTTATGTATCCATGTAATACACTTGACACTTTACCAACAATATCTGCAATTGCTGACTAGTGCCTAATAAATAATTAATGTTTCTGCTAGCACGTTAGGAATACAGAGATCTGATCTACAGAAAGATCTTAAATTTTCACCATATTTGATATTAAACTAGTATGTGTGTGTGAGTGTGTCTGTATTAAACTAGTATGTGTGTGTGAGTGTGTCTGTGTGCAAGGGTGAGTGATGCATAGCCTGCTCAATGTGTGGTTTTCTGACTGTTTTTGTGACTGTAATAGTTGTAAAAAATGTATTGCTATCTTTGCATACACGACATTACACGTAGACATACAAGCAGACATTCTGTTGTGTGCATGCATGTATTGTGTGCGTGCATGTATTGTGTGCGTGTATGTATTGTGTGCATGTATGTTTTGTGTGCATGCATGTATTGTGTACATGCATGTATTGAGTGCATGCATGTATTGTGTGTATGTGTGTATTGTGTACATGCATGTATTGTGTACATGTATGTATTGTGTACATGCATGTATTGTGTACATGCATGTATTGTTTGGTTGATACATCTCAGGAGGGTGGGTTACATGTAGATGAACATTGTTGGACTCTTGATAAGCCAATGGCGTCCTTGTCCACTTGCCATCTGGGCCTTTGGCTTGGATGGCAGATCTTGTTAAATCTTGTTAAATTATGTTTTAAATTAAATTATATTATTGCAAAGCCTCACTACAAGGCAGCACTGTACATGTTAGGTAATTCTAGATGCCAGATGGACTACATAATCTAGTTTACTGACCACTGGGGACAGTAAAGTGTATGACAACCAAGGAGTGTGACACTGGCCAACTCTATCAGTCAGGAAAGTCTTTACACTGCCTTGTTGTTAAGATCAACTCTAATGGACTAGTTTAGGACATGGGTCCATTCATGGGGTCAGTAATGCATGTATGTGTCAGTGGTGTATTCACTGCACCTCACTGAGTGATTAACATAATACAACTTATCCCTGTCAATAATGCATTCTCCTTGTCAATGAATTCACCCATCTTGAAATAGTATCTCCTTGTTGATCGAACCACTGTGTTGATGTGATGGGTTCACTCTGTCAATAATGCATTCTCCAATTTACCAACTTCAATTTGTAACAATAATGCATTCTCGTTGTAAACATTACCCACATCTCTCATTCTTGGCATCGTTTTGCGATATTTATCTGTCATGGTCACTAATATTTCTGCCGCTGTTTCAAGTGAAATATCAGATTCCATCAATGAATATCGTAATAGTCCTTCTTAGATACTGACATTGCATGTCACAAGGCCACTGTCCCATGAGCATGCAACTGCAGTGAATGAGTGATAGTTTTGGCCATCCAGCCCAGCAGTGTAGAACAAGGAACAAGTGGTGTTCTGTCACAGCCCCTTATGTGATGTCACAGCCCCCTTGTGTGATGTCACAGCCCCTGTTGTGATGTCACAGCCCCTTGTGTGATGTCACAGTTGTAATTTTGGCTGTTGCTGGATGTTGTCATGGTAAATATAGTCAAGTTAAGTATAAAATAAAAACATTGATGAACCATGAAAAATGCATGCTATTTCTGTGTAGAATACACCTGTGTTCACATGGCCTTAAAGTACTCTCGCTAATCAAGTACTTGCCTCATCACTTATGCTATTCAGCCTGACGTCTCTGTGGATGAGAGTTTCCTGCAGCGGTTTCCTTAACATTTCTGCCATGATGGATCCATTTGTAATGTACATAATTGATTCTGCAAGGCTTGCCAGGTGTCAAGTATGGACCACTCTAATGAGACACAGAGTAAATATTGATATGAACAGTGACTGACACCGGCTGTTGGGCTGCTGATTGAAAAGTGCTGCACCTTTGGTTTCTCCTCTGCGTTTTTGCATACCCTGAGGCGTGTAAGGAAGTCAGAACATTTTTTCTCAAACATGTTTTGCTCCATTGCTAATTGGTATTGCAGGCTGATGTGAATTTAACATGCAGCTCTACTGACAGCGAGTAAGGTGGTGTGAGCGTGTAATTTTGTTTTCTTTTTTTCGCTAATGTTTTTGCAGTCACCCTATATTGATGTAACAAACATGGATATGATGTTATCACGATGTTATCACGTCATGACTGTATCCATTACCACAAACCTGAGTCCTACTGAAGTTTCCGATAAATTCAGGTTATGTGACAATTTTAGATTTGTGTGGTTAATGCAAATTTTATTTAGTTATATACAGTTAATTATATACAGTTTGTAGTTGTATGAGGTGAGTTGGGAGCCATTTAAAACATTGGCACATGTATTTGATATATACATCAATGTGCAAAAAATCTATGTTTCAACAGTCATTTGTATCTATTTGTATTTATACATAACCTCCCACATTGTTACAGCATCACTACTAGACGGTACATGTGTATAGTGCTCAGCTTGTAGCGTTGGTTTGGATGGCACGATGTTGATGATGTTGATGATGTTGATGATGTTGATGATGTTGACGATGTTGATGATGATGATGATGTTGATGATGTTGACGATGTTGATGATGTTGATGATGATGATGCTTTAAAGTTTGTGAAACTAATTTAGCGTTGCATTCATCTTGAGTAGTTGACATTCCAAAGTCTTAACAATATTTACAGGTGTGTTACTATATATGTCTGAACAATATCTACATGTGTTATTGTGTGTGGTTTGACAGCGCACCGAGATAAAGGCTGTGTACAACCCGAGACAATGGCAGGGTGACCCAGATGAACAAGACAGGGTGAGTAGAGGGTAGACACACTGACATGCCATGTTGTAGCTACATTCGCAACATAATTGATTTAAATTGGGGGTAGTTCTGCACTTGTGATGGGATGCAGCATTTACATAATTTCTTGTAGTTGTGCACACAATATTTGCAATTTAACTCAAATGATGCACTTTTATTGTACTTATACAAATAATTAAATGTCATTGTTGGCATGTGTGATGTTTATAGCCAGCTGCAGTGTATTTATGGAAACTGTTTTTCCTGAGTGTGGATTGCATAACTTGAATGCAATGATGCAATTACAAAATTGATAATTACAATCATGATGGCTTCTTATGACACAATAAGTTACAGCCAGTTATGACTGCAACCTTAATAATCCTAGACCACCATCTTTTAGACTTTGTAAGTTCTCCTTGTTTGCAGCCGAGTAGTATCTGTTGAGTATTGTCAGCCGAGTAATATCAGCCTGGTACTATCAGCCCTGTCCGAGTGCTATCAACCCAGTACTGTCAGCTCAGTACTATCAATAAAGTACTGTCAGCTCAGTACTATCAATCAAATACTGTCAGCCCGGTACTCTCAGCAAACTCTGTGCTGCAAAATAAGTGATCATCCTGTAACATGTGTGCCTCGAAATATTGTGCTTGTGGGTATGCATTATTTAATTATGCTTAATTATGTTTTGGCATGTTTACTCAAACATGAGTAAGGGTACCATTAGTATTTATATAATCTTTTTGTTTTAAAATGAAAAAATATTAACCAAAAGTTGACAAGGATATTTTTTTAGCTACACACTTATTTGTAGAGGTCAATATATCATGTGACACCAGTATCGGGACTGTTACTTTCCCACCAACAGCCAGCGAAGACTCAGCCGAAATCATCATCAGCACCGGCGGTGACGGCAGCATCAGTGTTTGACGACTGTTTTGATGAGGAGGATGAGTCTCCCTCGATGCTGCTGAAAGAACCGCCGGTGCTGCGGCGCACGCTCACCACACCAGACAGCTGTGATGCGGTGCCGGTCAACACTTACAGCTGTACCATAGCAAAGGTACAGGTGAAACGGCAACATAAACAGGTGAGTGTGGGACTGAGATGGTGCTTCAAACTGTCATGTTTATGTAAGTAGGTTGCCCAGCATTCCAATGTTTTCCTATATTTGCTATATTTTAAGTGCAATTCCTATATAATAAAAAATTTTAAACAATGATTTACCAGCAAGAAAAGTGGAGTTTATTGATGATTTAGGCAGGAAAATGTGCGACAGTGAATTGAGTTTGCCACATATGAGATCAACTTCTTGAAGTTTAGTGCCAGTCAATCTATTTTGTAATGATGACGACAACAGAAACAAGTTTAGTGCCAGTCAATCTATTTCGTAATGATGACGACAACAGAAACAAGTTTAGTGCCAGTCAATCTATTTTGTAATGATGACGACAACAGAAACAAGTTTAGTGCCAGTCAATCTATTTCGTAATGATGACGACAACAGAAACAAGTTTAGTGCCAGTCAATCTATTTTGTAATGATGACGACAACAGAAACAAGTTTAGTGCCAGTAGTATCAGTCAATCTATTTTGTAATGATGACGACAACAGAAACAAGTTTAGTGCCAGTCAATCTATTTCGTAATGATGACGACAACAGAAACAATTTTAAAATGGCCAAATGGATAAATATAAGCCTACTTAAATATAAGCAGCCATGCTTAGCACATTTAGGCTAAGCTGACCTAAATGCAAATGTTAACGTTGCTGTGAAATATAAATTACCATATAAAAAATTTGTTTATTGGCAATCTAGAGAAACATAGTCACTGAACTGTTTGTCAAGACATAATTTGACATCTTACTGCCCACAGCTGTTCACTGTGGTTCACAACGTGAAACAGGCTCACGAGTGTCAAGAACACGGAGAGACACAGGAGTTTGAGGACGACATTGAGTACATCATGGACGGACTGGATGACTCCCAGCCTCTGTCTGTCCGCTGTCTCAGGTATGTCCCTGTAATGTCAGGTCGTTGACAGATACGGTGGAACCTCACTATTAAGTTACATACCCTCTCCACAGTGGGCGTGGTCATAATGTGATTAATAAATTTAACACCCCCAAAGCATTATTGACACTGTTACATTGTCTTAACGAGGCTGTCTAGTTTGGTGTGTTACTAGAAGTCTGCTGAATTGTATGTATGTGAAATTGTGTTAATAATAATATATTTTATAAATTTTCATTTTGGATTAATTTGCATTTTGGGTATTCTAAAATTATTAGCAGATATGTTCAAGTGCTGTATTCCACACAGCTCCTTCTGAGGCTAATATAGGAGTGGGCATCAATCAGGAAGTGGTCATTGTGTTTGTTTATTTTGTCTGAAATGCCAGTGAGTTAGCTTCAATCTGATCTTGGAATATTATTAATAAGAACTACCCCATCAATAATGACCTGTTTGTATTGATACGTTACTAATTTAGTCATCTCGAATGAATGTTCACTCTTCAAACATGACCAATCACAGGCATTTTGATGAAACTAAAATGAATTTACCTAATTATAGGCTAATAGCATCTTGAGTTGCTATATTCCATACAGCTCCTTCTGAGGCTAACATTGGAGTGGGCATCAACCAGGGAGGGGTCAATATCTTTGTTTATTTTGTCTGAATTCACAAATATGTGTCATCTCGAATGTTGATGGTCTGAATAACTAATTCCCAACCTTAAGAAGTGTGAAATGTGGCTGGTCATTCAGCCTGGTCAGTTGGCACTTGACTTATTGTCCAGTTGCTGAGTGTGTGGCATAACTTGTGGCTGCTCTAACAAACCATTAATTGCTTGTCTCACCAGTCATATGGAACTGTGATCTATGGCCATATTTCTGAACAGTAAACTGACCACATTAGCATGATAACTATTATATACTTTACTATGATAACTCATTTGGGATTATAAATAACTAAATAAATAAAAGTACTTCAATGCACCAATTTCTAGCTTACGCCAGTCACTCTGTGTGCAAACTAAAAGTCCATTAAAATATATAAATAAATAAATTAAAACATCATCACAAAGCATAAAAGTCCTCTCCTGTATGGATGCCAAATTAAAATCACGACATTATTCAGTGTTCACTGAATAATATGTGAAAGAGGATGTATTAATTGAGAACAAAGAATAACCGTGAGAACTGAGATGGACGAAGAGCGACCTGTAGCCATACCACAGTAAGCAGGTTGTTCCAGCGTGTCTGTTGTATGAGTGATGTTATCCTCTCTCTCTCTCTCTCACAGCACGGTCAGTCTGGCGACAAAGTGCACCGTGGCCAGTTTCCGCATGCACCTGCGTGCACACAGCACACTCAGTAAGATCTTCACTGCGCTGCATGATGCGTCTCAACATGCGGTGAGCGGCATGTGAATTGATACTTGGCTTGTAGTGAGATAGTCATGGTGTTATCACTTGTACTGAGATAGTCATGGTGTTATCACTTGTAATGAGATAGTCATGGTGTTATCACTTGTAGTGAGATAGTCATGGTGTTATCACTTGTAATGGTTGTACATAACAATGTAAATGGAGTTTGTATTTGGCCTCATAACAGTGGCCCAATGGCAGTGGCCCTATAACAGTGGCCTCACAGAAGTGGCCCCATAACGGTGGCCCTTATTGCAGTGGCCGCATTGTGATGGTCCCATAACTGTGGCCCCATAGAATTCCTGTAACAGTGGCCCTATAGCAGTGGCCCCATAGCAATAGCCCCATAGAAGTGCCCCGTAACAGTGGCCCCATGGTAGTGGCCCCATAGAAGTGGTCTCATAGAAGTGCTATTTCCAAGTTGTGTTAGCTACAGCAGCAAGGATTCAAAGATAGTCTTCCATTGTCTATCTATGTGGGTAACAAATAATGCTGTTTCATGCTTATATGTTTAATGTGTTTGCACATTACTGAGGTCACCAGATGTGTTGTGGTTCCATGACAAAACATTTTGTGGGTATAATTAGTAGTAGAACTGAGTGTAGAACATAGTGGAAGCCTAGTTTTGAACTAAAATGTGTTGTTTAGTTTATGTTGTGTTTGTTCCTTTAACCATGGCAACTGTCGACTATATCTTAACATTTTTGCAAGCTTTGAATTCAGGTAACTCATAAATTGTCTACTTTCTTGATGCGTGACTTTCACATAATTGATTCAGGTTGTCTAGTTAAATAGTTATGTGACTTTGAACCACTAACCACTAGCCTGTGTTGACAGACTCTGGCGCTGTGCACAGCCGCCGTCATGTTCATGCTCAGTCGAGACAGGCTCAACATGGACCTCGAGAAGTCCAGTCTCGAGCTCATGCTCGGCCTAATGTCTGTCGACGACAAGCAGCGCAGTGGCTCCTCCAGTGTCAGCAGCAAGGACTATGAATCAATGAAGGGGAAGATTAAGCGAATTATTGAGTCGGTGCGCAACAGCAACGTGAAAGGTGCTAAGAACTGGCAGGTCGACAACATCTCTGTGAGTGCACGCTGCTGTCTTATTTCAGATAACAATTGTGGTCTTATAATTGTGACCACCCCTGCAATTTCAACATAGTAATTGATACTTGTCAGCACATTTCTGTGTGAAACAGTTTAAATCATTAGTGCCCAAACTACAATGTTTACGTGGTTTTGAGGAAAATCTCCTAACATCGTTTCACCTGTCATTGGTTGTTGTCACTGTGTCCTGTCATTGGTTGTTGTCACTGTGTCATGTCATTGGTTGCTGTAACTGTGTCCTGTCATTGGTTGTTGTCACTGTGTCATGTCATTGGTTGCTGTAACTGTGTCCTGTCATTGGTTGTTGTCACTGTGTCCTGTCATTGGTTGTTGTCACTGTGTCCTGTCATTGGTTGTTGTCACTGTGTGATGTCATTGGTTGCTGTAACTGTGTCCTGTCATTGGTTGTTGTCACTGTGTCCTGTCATTGGTTGTTGTCACTGTGTCATGTCATTGGTTGCTATCACTGTGTCCTGTCATTGGTTGTTGTCACTGTGTCCTGTCATTGGTTGCTGTCACTGTGTCCTGTCATTGGTTGTTGTCACCGTGTCCTGTCATTGGTTGTTGTCACTGTGTCCTGTCATTGGTTGTTGTCACTGTGTCCTGTCATTGGTTGTTGTCACTGTGTCCTGTCATTGGTTGTTGTCACTGTGTCCTGTCATTGGTTGTTGTCACTGTGTCATGTCATTGGTTGCTATCACTGTGTCCTGTCATTGGTTGTTGTCACTGTGTCCTGTCATTGGTTGCTGTCACTGTGTCCTGTCATTGGTTGTTGTCACTGTGTCCTGTCATTGGTTGTTGTCACTGTGTCCTGTCATTGGTTGTTGTCACTGTGTCCTGTCATTGGTTGCTGTCACTGTGTCCTGTCATTGGTTGTTGTCACCGTGTCCTGTCATTGGATGCTGTCACTGTGTCCTGTCATTATTTGTTGTCACTGTGTCCTGTCATTGGTTGTTGTCACTGTGTCCTGTCATTGGTTGCTGTCACTGTGTCCTGTCATTGGTTGTTGTCACTGTGTCCTGTCATTGGTTGCTGTCACTGTGTCCTGTCATTGGTTGTTGTCACTGTGTCCGGTCATTGGTGGCTGTCACTGTGTCCTGTCATTGGTTGTTGTCACTGTGTCCTGTCATTGGTTGCTGTCACTGTGTCCTGTCATTGGTTGCTGTCACTGTGTCCTGTCATTGGTTGCTATCACTGTGTCCTGTCATTGATTGCTGTTGCTGTGTCCCGTCATTGGTTGCTATCACTGTGTCCTGTCATTGGTTGCTGTCACTGTGTCCTGTCATTGGTTGCTGTTGCTGTGTCCCGTCATTGGTTGCTATCACTGTGTCCTGTCATTGATTGCTGTCACTGTGTCCTGTCGTTGGTTGCTGTTACTGTGTCCCGTCATTGGTTGCTATCACTGTTTCCTGTCATTGGTTGCTATCACTGTTTCCTGTCATTGGTTGCTGTCACTGTTTCCTGTCATTGGTTGCTGTTACTGTGTCCTGTCATTGGTTGTTGTCACTGTGTCCTGTCATTGGTTGCTGTCACTGTTTCCTGTCATTGGTTGCTGTCACTGTTTCCTGTCATTGGTTGCTGTCACTGTTTCCTGTCATTGGTTGCTGTTACTGTGTCCCGTCATTGGTTGCTATCACTGTGTCCTGTCATTGGTTGCTGTCACTGTGTCCCGTCATTGGTTGCTGTTACTGTGTCCCGTCATTGGTTGCTATCACTGTTTCCTGTCATTGGTTGCTGTTACTGTGTCCCGTCATTGGTTGCTATCACTGTGTCCTGTCATTGGTTGCTGTCACTGTGTCCTGTCATTGGTTGCTGTCACTGTGTCCTGTCATTGGTTGCTATCACTGTGTCCTGTCATTGGTTGCTGTTACTGTGTCCCGTCATTGGTTGCTATCACTGTTTCTTCTCATTGGTTGCTGTCACTGTGTCCTGTCATTGGTTGCTGTTACTGTGTCCCGTCATTTTGGTTGCTATCACTGTGTCCTGTCATTGATTGCTGTCACTGTGTCCTGTCATTGGTTGCTGTAACTGTTTCCTGTCTGACCCCCCCAGCCTGGCCACCTCGCCATGGAGACATTGCTGAGTCTGACGTCAAAGCAGGCGGGTGATTGGTTCAAGGAGGACCTTCGCACGTTTGGCGGCCTCGATCGCATCATTGACACAGGTCAGTGGACAGACATGCTCCAGACTGGCAGCACTGCCACAGGGACTGTCAGGGTGCCGTATGTTGGGAGAACACCTCCAAGCTTTCTGCCTTGGTTTTGGAATATGGGAACAAATTTATTTAGCTTTGTAAAACTAGATGGAGAGCATGTTCTGTTGTTTGTCAGGGCGAATGGGTTGTCTAGTCTAGATGCATTGACCACCACGTGACACCGACGCAGCGTCGCAAGAACTTATGTGTCATTTATTTTGACATGACCTTTTTGTCCACTAAATTACCCGTAGTGTCATTGTCTTTTCTTTTTTCGACCATTCCAATCAGTGGCTTTGAATTATCCGTTGTTCCAGTTTCCAAGTGCGAGGACCAACTAGATGACTGCGTAATCGAACCAACCACAGTGATGTTGGACAGTCTACAACGAATAGACCGATGTCTCAGGGTGTTAGAAAATGTAAGTCACGTGGAAAGATGTCTCAGGGTGTTAGATAATGTAAGTCACATAGACAGGTGTCTCAGGGTGTTAGAAAATGTAAGTCACATAGACATTTGTCTCAGGGTGTTAAGTCACATAGACAGGTGTCTGATGGAGTTAGAGAATGTAAGGCATATAGACAGATGTCTCGGGGTGATAGAGAATGTAAGTCACATAGACAGAAGTCTCAGGGTGTTGGAGAATTAAGTCACATAGACAGATGTCTCAGGGTGTTAGAGAATGTAAGGCATACAGACAGATGTCTCAGGGTGCTAGAGAATGTAAGTCATATAGACAGATGTCTCAGGGTGTTAGAGAATGTAAGTCACATAGACAGATGTCTCAGGGTGTTAGAGAATGTAAGGCATATAGACAGATGTCTCAGGGTGCTAGAGAATGTAAGTCACATAGACAGATGTCTCAGGGTGTTAGAGAATGTAAGGCATATAGACAGATGTCTCAGGGTGTTAGAGAATGTAAGGCATATAGACAGATGTCTCAGGGTGCTAGAGAATGTAAGTCATATAGACAGATGTCTCAGGGTGTTAGAGAATGTAAGGCATATAGACAGATGTCTCAGGGTGCTAGAGAATGTAAGTCACATAGACAGATGTCTCAGGGTGTTAGAGAATGTAAGTCATATAGACAGATGTCTCAGGGTGTTAGAGAATGTAAGTCACATAGACAGATGTCTCAGGGTGCTAGAGAATGTAAGGAATATAGACAGATGTCTCAGGGTGTTAGAGAATGTAAGTCACATAGACAGATGTCTCAGGGTGCTAGAGAATGTAAGTCATATAGACAGATGTCTCAGGGTGTTAGAGAATGTAAGGCATATAGACAGATGTCTCAGGGTGCTAGAGAATGTAAGTCACATAGACAGATGTCTCAGGGTGTTAGAGAATGTAAGTCATATAGACAGATGTCTCAGGGTGTTAGAGAATGTAAGTCACATAGACAGATGTCTCAGGGTGCTAGAGAATGTAAGTCACATAGACAGATGTCTCAGGGTGTTAGACAATGTAAGTCATATAGACAGATGTCTCAGGGTGTTAGTGAATGTAAATCACATAGACAGATGCCCAAGGGTGTCAGAGAATGTAAATCACATAGACAGGTGTCTCAGGGTATTAGAGAATGTACGTCATGTAGACAGATGTCTCAAGGTGTTAGAAAATGGAAGTAACAAGACAGATGTCTCGTGTTGTTAGAGAAAGTGAGTCACATAGACAGCTTTAGTGTGACTAATTTGTGATTGGCCAGCCCCCTGCCCCTGCCCTTAGCATCCTGGCCCTGCCCTCAGCCTCCTGCCCCTGCTCTCAGCCTCCTGGCCCTGCCCTCAGCCTCCTGGCCCTGCCGCAGCCTCCTGCCCCTCAGCCTCCTACCCCTGCCCTCAGTCTCCTGCCCCTGCCCTCAGCCTCCTGGCTCTGCCCTCAGCCTCCTACCCCTGCCCTCAGTCTCCTGCCCCTGCCCTCAGCCTCCTGCTCCTGCCCTCAGCCTCCTGGCTCTGCACTCAGCCTCCTACCCCTGCCCTCAGTCTCCTGCCCCTGCCCTCAGCCTCCTGCCCCTGCCCTCAGCCTCCTGGCCCTGCCCCTGCCTACTGTCTGTGTGGTTTGTATTCAGAAACACAGCACTACTTTCTCTTTCTTACAGGTGACCTACTTAAATACTGAGAACCAGAAATACCTCATTGAAGAGAAATCGTCTGTGTTAATACGATGTCTGTGCAGGTGTGTACATAGGTTAAGCTGACCTACTTGACTTATTAATTCAAAGACAACCAAACATTTTTGGCTGTGTATAAAAAAACAGTTGTTATTCCATGAAAGCCGTCATCACAAAACACTCCCAAGCAATCACTGTTGCTATGACAATTGTGAAACAGTGTGGTCTCTTTATCACATGATATCACAAATACGTATTGCTATAAAATATGCCAGTTGCCAGATTTGATAATATATTTGATGTCATTTCTATTTTTGATGGCAACATTATAGTCATCATTGTAGTCATCATAATGGACCAATGATTTCTTGTAAACTAAACAATGGTTGATAGGGACAGTTGCTCACGTTGCCATCAGTTAACACTTTACATAACTCTGTGTTGTTGCTGCAGGAGTCTGAAGGTGTGTGAGAACTGTCTGCCATTCAACGAGGTTGGCATGCGAGGGGAGTCTGTGGACAAACACTGCATCGGTTATGGCCTCTACAGCTGCATGCTCGCCATCCTGCGTGTCCTGCTCAACCTCACGCACGAGAACAGTACGTGCATCTAGCCAGTCTTACACTGTCTGTTATTTTGTGCTCAATGATAAATTAAGCAAATTAAATTCCTTAAATTGTTGATCCTTAGACGAGAATGTAAATGAAATCACCATCAGCTGCAGTTTTTTACCTTAGTTTTACCTTTTTTACCGCGATGTAAACTGTCGTGTCCTTGCAAGTGATGTATGCCACATGCAGGTAGTTCCCAAACCAAGTTAATATACCAAGAGATGTACAAACAAATTAGTCTTAGACATGAATATGTAACCACCCATTAAATTAAGCCTGCTCAAGTTCGTGTTGTTTTCCCCCAGAGGTTGGCTGTTCCAAGGTGGGCCAGCACGGTGGCTTTATCAAGATGATGCTGACGTGTATCCTACGAATACCCTCATTTATCCCTGCTAGCGAACGTTTCGACCTACTTGTGTTGGTGAGTTCATTCATCATCTGTCAAGTAATCTACATACCATTTGTTTCAGCGTGAATACTAAGCTACAGTCATCTTGGTTTACATGTTTTGATACAACTATAAACATTCGGCCTGGATTAGAGATATGTAATTTCAATGTGAAAATAAAAACAAAAACATCGAGATTTACCAGATGCTGATAGGCTGTGAGCTATATAATTTTACAGATAGCTGCATTTCTTAGCACTGCCGTGTTTCTTTATGGGTGGCAGTGTGCAATCTATGACAGTGTCCTCAATGGATATTTCTTAGCACTGCCGTGTTTGTTTATGGGTGACAGTGTGCAATCTATGACAGTGTCCTCAATGGATATTTCTTAGCACTGCCGTGTTTGTTTATGGGTGGCAGTGTGCAATCTATGACAGTGTCTTCAATGGATATTTCTTAGCACTGCCGTGTTTGTTTATGGGTGACGTTGTGCAATCTATGACAGTGTCCTCAATGGATATTTCTTAGCACTGCCGTGTTTGTTTATGGGTGACAGTGTGCAATCTATGACAGTGTCCTCAATGGATATTTCGTAGCACTGCCGTGTTTGTTTATGGGTGACAGTGTGCAATCTATGACAGTGTCCTCAATGGACATTTCTTAGCACTGCCGTGTATGTTTGTGGGTGACAGTGTGCAATCTATGACAGTGTCCTCAATGGATATTTCTTAGCACTGCCGTGTTTGTTTATGGGTGACAGTGTGCAATCTATGACAGTGTCCTCAATGGACATTTCTATTTTTATTAGAGAAATGGCTAATAACATTTGTAGATTAATGCTTTCGTTAATCTTAATTGTACGCATGTGACGTTGCCATGGTGATGCTGCAGGGTCTTGGTCTACTCATTAACCTAACGGAGCACTGTGAGGACAACCGACGCCTCCTGGTGGCTACCAAAACAGTCATCTGCTTCGACTCTTCTCGGCCGCTGACAGGGTCAGTCAGTGTGGAGGCCCTGGAAGCTCTTACACAGGTATGCAGGGACTATGGTGGGTTGTCAGGAGGGGGTGGTTAGTTATGGGATAGGGTGATTAGTTATGGAGAGGGTGGGTAGTTGTGGAGAAACATGGTTTGTTATGGAGCTGGATGGTCAGTTATGGGATGGGGTGATTAGTGATGGAGAGAGGTGGTTTGTCATAGTTAGTGTTATGAGTCATGGAAAGGGATGGTCAGGGGTGGGGTAGTAATTTAATGGGGTGGGGTGGTTAGTTATGTGCTGGGGTGGTCATGTAGTTAGGTGGTCAGGTGTTGGTTGCCTAGTCTATTATTGAGATTGTAGCTGGCTAAAAATAAGCTGCCCCGCCTGTAACTGTCAACACTGTGGGCATGGAAATGTCACTGTGACAAACTCACCACATGTAGTTACTGTGTAATGGGCTTTCTACCTGTAAGTGACTTCATCTTGTAATATGGCTATCAAGTTATAGCCATCTGAATTTCTCTTCTTCATGGAGCAACTAAATATTCCTCATCAAAGTCTGGCAGATGCAAACACACTGTTTGTATTACTCATCTTAGTTATAGCTTTATACCCCTTCAAATCATACTCATTTCACTTGAAATGACTCGTTTGCCAAATTATGTGCACCTATTTTTACAAATGTTTGGATTTGGAAAGCAGTAGCTAATCAAAAATAACTACTAAAAGCTTAGAATTGCATGAAGACATTATGATCACATGATGTACATCGTTCCATCATCTGTCTCCACAGCTGTTCATGCAGCACCACGACGCGGCACGTAGAGTCGAAGAGGAACACGACCAAGAGATGGACCAGCGCAACAAGGTCCATTCAAAGAATGCAGGTGGCAGCACTGTGATAAATAGCACCACTGATAACAGTGTGAACGAGGAAGCGGAACAGAGTGGGGTGTGGCAGGAATCGGAGGCGGGGCTCGAGTGGGTTGTCATCCCTAACGACAAGTCTGATGACAATGGCAAGGAGGATGCTGCTGACGATGAGGACGAGGAACTTCGCATACAAACCAGCTCACAGGACGACGACGAGAATGTGACGAAAGGTAGATTAGTCATGTGATTTATTGCAATTAGTTTGAAGACACGGTGGCTTTGTGGTTAGAACGTTGGACTCTCAGTTGAGAGAACCCTGTTTCAAATTCTCTTGCTGCTGTTTCGAAGCTCAGGCACTTTCTTTCACTCCGTGTTGTCTCACTTAACTCTGTATAAATGAGTACCTGGCTGTAGACAGTGGTGGCTATGTGAACGAATGGTCTTTGCGCAGTAATTGCAACATAGCTGAATTCTTCCCAGAGAAGTCGAGTTGGTGTTTGAATGAACAGGTCTGTCAGGGGTGAAGTATAAAGCGCCTTAAGCGGCCCTACAGACTGGATACAGCACTATATAAGAATGTACCTTGAGCAGTCCTACAGACTGGATACAGCGCTATATAAGAATGTACCTTAAGCAGTCCTACAGACTGGATACAGCGCTATATATTAGAATGTACCTTGAGCAGTCCTA
This sequence comes from Lamellibrachia satsuma, assembly GCA_033239005.1. Lineage (NCBI taxonomy): Eukaryota > Metazoa > Annelida > Polychaeta > Sabellida > Siboglinidae > Lamellibrachia > Lamellibrachia satsuma. Next base: position 271,260 of record BSQZ01000042.1, on the reverse strand, counting down.
CAGACTGGATACAGCGCTATATAAGAATGTACCTTGAGCAGTCCTACTGACTGGATACAGCGCTATATATTAGAATGTACCTTGAGCAGTCCTACAGACTGGATACAGCGCTATATAAGAATGTACCTTGAGCAGTCCTACAGACAGGATACAGCGCTATATAATAATGTACCTTGAGCAGTCCTACAGACTGGATACAGCGCTATATAAGAATGTGCCTTGAGCAGTCCTACAGACAGAATACAGCGCTATATAAGAATGTGCCTTGAGCAGTCCTACAGACAGGATACAGCGCTATATAAGAATGTGCCTTGAGCAGTCCTACAGACAGGATACAGCGCTATATAAGAATGTGCCTTGAGCAGTCCTACAGACTGGATACAGCGATATATAAGAATGTGCCTTGAGCAGTCCTACAGACTGGATACAGCGATATATAAGAATGTGCCTTGAGCAGTCCTACAGACTGGATACAGCGCTATATAAGAATGTGCCTTGAGCAGTCCTACAGACTGGATACAGCGCTATATAAGAATGTGCCTTGAGCAGTCCTACAGACTGGATACAGCGCTATATAAGAATGTGCCTTGAGCAGTCCTACAGACTGGATACAGCGCTATATAAGAATGTGCCTTGAGCAGTCCTACAGACTGGATACAGCGCTATATAAGAATGTGCCTTGAGCAGTCCTACAGACTGGATACAGCGCTATATATTAGAATGTACCTTGAGCAGTCCTACAGACTGGATACAGCGCTATATAAGAATGTACCTTGAGCAGTCCTACAGACAGGATACAGCGCTATATAATAATGTACCTTGAGCAGTCCTACAGACTGGATACAGCGCTATATAAGAATGTGCCTTGAGCAGTCCTACAGACTGGATACAGCGCTATATAAGAATGTGCCTTGAGCAGTTCTACAGACTGGATACAGCGCTATATAAGAATGTGCCTGTACCTTTTTTACAAACATTTTGCAAAGTTGCTGTTTATGAGGCATTTTTCTACAGTACTCTTCCGATTTCCCTCCACTTCTACAGTCACAACTATTGCTCATAGCATGACACACAGATTATGTTAAATTTTGGTGGAAATAGACATCTCAGTTCACAGTAGTGCTACCTGGATTTAAATACTTTCTTTACAAAGTCATGTACCAAATAAAGATGCAGAAGTCACTTTCAGAAGTGCCAAGTAACACTGCACATATCTTGGTAGATCTACTGCTTTGTATAAAGTGAAGGTGGTACATATCTTGGTAGATCTACTGCTTTGTATAACGTGAAGGTGGTACATATCTTGGTAGATCTACTGCTTTGTATAAAGTGAAGGTGGCACATATCTTGGTAGATCTACTGCTTTGTATAACGTGAAGGTGGCACATATCTTGGTAGATCTACTGCTTTGTATAAAGTGAAGGTGGTACATGAAGATTTAGCACCGGGGGCCAAATTCCCAATAGGGCTCGTTTTCGGTGTCAAGCCGAAAGATCGCCCCTAAAAATTCTGCTTGACTGGCCAATCAAAATGAGCTGTAACAATTGACAAAACTAAATATAGTGAGGACACTCTCACAGGTGGACAACAGTTTGGCAGTAGATTTTTTCGAGAGAGAGGTAGAGCGGTAGATTCTGTAAACAAAACAAAAAACCTGTAGTTCCACAGGTTCGGATGTATACGAACAGCCGGGCATTTCTGGGATGTTTTCTGGAAAATGTTACAGTTAAAACAAATTCTCAAAAAGGAGGTTTGTTCAAACTCGTGAACTCCCTTGAGGACAGGCATGCTCTACCATCAATGTGGTAAATTTGGTTTGTTTGTACATACTTCCACAGGGCAGTCTAACCATGCCAGGCAGTCTGACCCTGCCGGGCAGTCTGACCTTACCGGGCAATCTGACCCTGCCAGGCAGTCTGACCTTGCCGGGCAGTAAACTAACCAAGTACATCATGCCAGTAACTGAGTCACTCATAAATATAAATGACCTGTGTGTAATAACCAGCTAATCAGTGTCCTTTGCTTCCATTAGATAACCGTGTCACATTGCCTGATTGTGTGGTATCACAAATATTGGACACGCATCCACAGTTTTATAACTACAATGCTGGTTCTCAACTCGATTCATCTGTCAATTACTTTAATCAAATATGCCATAAGCAAGAACAAATAATAGTTTGATCAAATACACAGGTACAGGTTTTGAAGTAAATGAGTGATAATTAAGATTTTAAACAGACACAAAATTAGGATTGCATTTTAGCATTGGCGTTTACATTTACAGGAACGCAGCCTGGTTGTTTTTATTATAGAATCGTGCTATAGTATAAACTTTATAATTATTATATATAATTATTTTCATGTAATGTCACAGCAGTAAACAGTTTGAAAGCCATTTCCACAAAATTAAACATGCTAAATATTATGTTATATAATAAAAAAAATTCATTGTAGACATTTAACCAGATTAAGCTGTTTAAAAAATAATTAGGTTGCTATCATTTTAATTAGATGTATAAACACATCTGGCATGTATTTTATTTGGCTGAATACTACAAGAACCCATTTGTGATGTGCAGTTTATTAACTATAGTAGTCTGGAAATAATTATAAGCAACTGTTTTGACAATTAAAGCCACAGTGGAAGCCTGCTCAGAATCCCTTGATGCACTTGACCTCTTTATTGACCTTGCCACATAGTAGAATCTTACTGAATGATTGGCTCCAGTGCTACCACCTGGTGGCTGCATGGAAGACTAATTTGTAGTTCATCAGCTGCCACTGTATGAGATAACTGTGTATTTATTCCATTCCTGTCCACATGTGCAGAGTGTACTACATGTGCAGTGTGACTACATGTGCAGTGTGACTACACGTGCAGTGTGTACTACACGTGCAGTGTGTACTACACGTGCAGTGTGTACTACACGTGCAGAGTGTACTACCTGTGCAGAGTGTACTACACGTGCAGTGTGTATTATACGTGCAGAGTGTACTACACGTGCAGAGTGTACTACCTGTGCAGTGTGTACTACCTGTGCAGTGTGTACTACATGTGCAGAGTGTACTACACGTGCAGTGTGTACTATACGTGCAGTGTGTACTACATGTGCAGAGTGTACTACATGTGCAGAGTGTACTACACGTGCAGTGTGCAGAGTGTACTACATGCACAGTTTTAATAATTGTAGAAAGCAATAGAGTATCATTATTTCAGTTAGGGTTAATTTAACTGCAACTAGCAATCATACCTTTTAGAAATTTAGGTGTGTAGTTATGACATATTTCTCTATCAACACACATCATATAATTATCCTTTTGATATCACTTTTATGTATTAATGAATTTATTTTTACATGTAATCTTTGCATACTGTTGAAATTTCACAAGTATGTTTTACAGAATCATTCATTTTATTATGTACAAATTGTTGAATATTACCTGTTGTGATGCAAGCCAGGTAATCACTTCAACAGAAACCTTTTGTACTTAGTTTCACACCTCACAGAAGATTAATTGCTGGTATTAAATTGCAACTTGCTATGTTAGCCTACAAAACAGAGTACCACAGTACATACCACAAAAGGCAAAGAAGATATGTGAAGTTGTCTCTTCAGAATATTGTCAACAAATCTTCACCTTGTTGACACCAATATTCTCTTTTTCATATGCAGAATTTGCTTAGAAATAGTTAACAGTACCGGATGTTGTCACCTTGTCCCCTGCCATAGTTGATAGTACTGGGTGTTGTCACCTTGTCCCCTGCCCTAGTTGACAGTACTGGGTGTTGTCACCTTGTCCCCTGCCCTAGTTGATAGTACTGGGTGTTGTCACCTTGTCTCCTCCCTAGTTGATAGTATTGGGTGTTGTCACCTTGTCCCCGCCTTAGTTGACAGTACTGGGTGTTGTCACCTTGTCTCCTCCCTAGTTGATAATACTGGGTGTTGTCACCTTGTCTCCTCCCTAGTTGATAGTATTGGGTGTTGTCACCTTGTCTCCTCCCTAGTTGATAGTATTGGGTGTTGTCACCTTGTCCCCTCCGTAGTTGATAGTATTGGGTGTTGTTGCAGCTCTCCACAGGATGGGCAAGCACATGGAGGACTGTATAGTGGCGGCCTACACTGCCCTGTTGGTGGGCACCATCATGCAGACAGACTCGGTGAGTGATGGTGTTCACAGGCATTGATTTTCATGGGAAACTGGTGGGAGTCTGTTGGACTCCCACTCTGCTCATATTTGGGAGTGCGCATAAAAATTTGGGAATCTGCAATTTTTCAACGCATACCAATCTCCCGCACGTGTACGCAGGCCCAGGCTAGCAATTTAATTTAATTCCAATATTTTGACCAATCACAAGCAAACACCTCCATGTAGCCCGTAACCCAAGATGGATCCAAAAGCATTGTGGTGCGCCATGCTCACGAGTATTTTCGAACTGACAGAAGCGAGTATGACCGTTCATTACAGACCAAAACCGATTCAAGATGGCAGCGTACACGCACATAGATGGATCGTTGAAATCGGCCACTTTAGCACTGGATTTATCGTCTCTTAAAAATAGGGAATCACACGGACTCCTTCCAAGGGACATATAAGGAGTCCATATGTGAAACAAGGAGTCACGGACTCCCATGAAAATCGAAGCCTGTGTTCAAGTAATCACAGTAACAATTCAACTGCAGTTGTGTGATAAGACATTGTATAACATGTTGAAGTGTCACCAAGACTAGACAAATAAGCAGACATTGTAACAATTTTACAATGGGCATTACTAAATGATATAGTTAACAATATGCGGAAAATCTGTTTAAAATCTGACTTATGTAAAATGGAAGGACTGCTTGAAGAGGGATGTAGGAGGGGCAGAGGAGGAAGACAGATGGAGGGAGAAAGCTGCCGATAGGGAGAAGTGGAAAGGGAGAACAACTGGGGTGGTGCAGCAGTATAAGAATTAACTTCACCTCTTTATAAAGGGAAAAACGAGGAAGAACTTTTGTGTTACGACTGCCGTGGTTGTTGATATTAGACGTGTTGTGGTTGAAGGATCTCGCTGACCGGGTCAAGGATTGGCTGCCTCAGGCGCAGTTTGAACCGATGATCCGCATGCTCAAGAAATTCCTCGGATTCATGAACTTCACGGTAAGATGAGGGAGAGAGTTTGTAGAGAGGGAGGGAGGGAGGAAGAGAGGTAGCAAGAATAAGGCTGGGAGGGAGTGTGTAGGCAGTCAGAAGGAGACACCTGACTCACTGGGAGGGGGCGAACCTGCGGAGTGGGAGGGACTTAGAATGAAAGGAACATGTAATGTTTAAGACCATACTATGGCATCTGCTGCCCGTGGAGCAGTCTGGAGCAGTCTGGAGCAGTCACTCAGTCAGGCGTAATCGCTTGTCAACTGCGATTTGTTAAGTCCCACAGATGGGTAACTCAAGAAGGGAAAAAAACTTGCTGATCCTGTTTCTTCCCCACATGGACTTAGTTGGGAATGGCTGACTTAGTCTACTTTGATGTTGGAAAGGGCTTTGAAATGCGCCAAGGGAGGTCACCTCAAGCCACAGCATTGTGACTGTAGGAGTTTCTTAAGTCAATAAAACCTACCCTTGGCAGTTTTGGACAGTTAAAAAAACAATATATATTGGACTTACATCCATCAGTTCCGTTATGGCCTTTCCCACAAGGGAAACCCTTGTGTTCCTTGGGTGTGTGCTTCCAGCTGTAGGCTATGCAGGGATTCCATCTGTTCTATCAGTGTTCTGTCAACTGTGAAACACATTGCCTACATCTTAGGCAGTAGTGCTATCATTCCCTGTGGGAAATTCCCTCCCTTGACTGCTCCCTGTCACTCCCTTGCTGCACCCTGTTACTCCCATTCCTTTTGGCTACACCAATTCCTACCAGGGTTCCAAGTGAAATAAGTTAGTTTATCAGAAGTTGCTCGGTGGGGTGAATGACCCTAGGGGCTTCCATCATGGAAGCTCTAAAGCAACTTATCCAGCTGTGTTCCTCACTGTTTGGTCAATGTAAGCAGCATCATGAGTAGTTATAATACAAAATATCACAAGTTATTAATTTGTTCTTGAAGAAACGTTACCATATTATGATTATGGTGCTTGAATACGTGATATGCTAATCTGCCACATTAAATCTCTGTTGAAGTGTACGTTAAGGCAGTAGATGAACCATTTTAATGACTTTGTGGTGTTGAGAAACATATTGGTGACAACATTTTGTTTGCCGTGTTTCAGTCGACGTCGAGCAGTGCTCAAAACAGTAGCCGGTCGATAGCACACATCATTGCCGTGTTCGAGGACTGCTGACGTCATCTCAGCGTGATCCACCAACCACGTGGGTGAGGCACTGAGGCGATTTGGGTGCAGAGAATCTGTTGATTCCAGCTATCGTAACGTCCGTCCATCTGTCCAGTTAGGGTGGTCCGCATCGTGCGAGGTGATAATGCAAAACTTGTTCTTTGTGTAACTCCAACAACTTTGGCAGCTGATGCAGTGTGGACTGGTGTATGTGTGTGAATATTTGTCGCTGTCTTGGCTCCTCTGTCTGCGAAACTCGCCCAGTCTTGTGTTCACGTATAACAGGAGCAAATCTGGGCTTTGTCTGATCTCCAATGAATGGCCAGAATCGCTGTTACGTTGTGCAATACACACTTTGTTGACAGCAGGAGCAAGCATACAGTGTTTCATTGCAACATCTGATGGAATGCGTGACAGCAGCGTTTTGTAGGCTTTCTTTCAAGTCATGTACAAACAATTCTAGGGTGCTACTGGTGATGAGCTGGTCATATTGTGTTGATTTATCAGTACAAAATCAATTAAGCCGATTTTTAGAGGTGTTTAATCCACTCCGGTCACCTCGGTTCTGTTGCATTGTGTATAGTATTCATTTTATTTACTCATTGTTTCGATTCCAGGGTGATGCCAAGGTATCTTGTCTATCCTCAATAAACAATTTTCTCTTCTCTTTAGAATTACTTTGCGAAGAATCCAACCTGTCTAGTGTCCAATATGACATGCTAGCTCTAGTATCCAGTATGACATGCTGGCTCTAGTATCCAATATGACATGCTGGCTCTACTGGTAGTAACCAATATGACATGCTGGCTCTACCAGTAGTATCCAATATGACATGCTGGCTCTACCGTTAGTAACTAATATGACATGCTGGTTCTAGTGTCCAATAGCTCTCTTGTACAAATGTATGACGTAGTTTTAATGAAATCATCGAACAAACTGTTAAAATATTATGGACGAGTCAAAATTCAGTGGAATAATGGCAAAAGTGGTTCGATTCTATATAAGGCTAAGGCTTTTTACTCTTTCAAGTTACCCAATCAAAGTAAATTCTTTCAATGATGTTAACAAAAGTATGCACATATTTGAACATAAGTTAACCTAATTTGCAAATGAATTAAGCAGGGAGTTTTAATAGCTAGTGCAGCAGATGTGAATAATATGGATTGGACCGTGTGCAAAGTTTCTGCATGTTCATGTGAGGTCACTGGAAGCACATTGCAGTGACGTGTTATGTACGTGTGTTATGCATGCTGATAGACCCATGTTTGAAGTACTAGCATGTAGGTAATGTACTTGTCTATGTAGCATGTGTGAGTGTTGGTAAATAGAGAAACAGGGCATTGTTGTGGCCATGTTGCCATGACAGTCTAGTCAAGTTACAAGTATTTCTCATCTATGCCTAATCATTCCACTAGATCCAGTAACAATCATTGTCATTCAGTGAGATTATTCACCAACATTTTTTATGATTTTTTTGCACGTGGATGTAGTAGTTCACTTCCCTTCTGGGGGACTGCACAGAGTCTCCTTCCCCTTTTGTTCTCTCCCGTGTCTTCAGTTCCTCTCTTCCTACTGTGGTTCCTTCTCCCACCTACCAGGTTTGCAGTGGAGTTACAGGGTGCTGTGCTAGAATTTTGGGTTAAACTTGTCCAAACCCAAATTTCCGTAGTAATTTTTTTTAGGCAGTAGCAATTTCTTGTAAATACATTTGTCTTTTAGTTCACACTGATTCCATCTGTCATGACAAGTTTTGTTTATCAGGAAATGTAGTGTGCCACCTAGCTAATTGTCTAGAATTGGTAGTTGTCATGACTACACATTGGTTACCGTAGAAATATCACTTTGAGATTCAGCAGGGTTTTCATTTGTATATGCAGCATTTGTGTGATACTAAATATCGATAATGTACAGTGATGGGAATAGATTTGTTCATCGGACGTGTGTTCTGTACATGTTCGTGTCGTTTTCTTTTATCTATTGGCAGATTACTGAATAACATTCGCGTGAAATAACAGTTCTTAATTTGCATGTGGAAAGGTTCAAAAGAAAATTTGTTTACAGACGTCAGTTTATATTTCAGATGTGATTAAAGTTTTTCTTGTGTAAAAGTTGAGAACAAAGTCACTAAGACAGGTAGCCATCACACAAAGTACTTGTAGCACATATGTGATTATACAGAGCATTTGTAAGTTTGTGTGTGATCGCACATATTACTAGTAGGTTTGCATGTGATCACACAGTACTAGTAGGTCTCTATATGATCACATAGAGCACTTATAGGTCTTCACGTGAGTACCTGTAGGTCGGAATGTGATCACACAGAGTACTTGTATGTGATCACACATAGTACTTGTAAGAGATCACACATAGTATTTGTAGGTCTGTATGTGATCACACAGAGCACTTGTAGGTCTTCATGTGATCATAACAAGGACTTACAAGTCTGCATGTGATCACACAGAGCACCTGTAGGTCTGCATGTGATCATACAAGGCACTTGTAGGTCTTCATGTGATCATACAGAGCACTTACAAGTCTGCATGTGATTACACAGAGCACCTGTAGGTCTGTATGTGATCACACAAGGCACTTGTAGGTCGGAATGTGATCATGCAGAGTACTTGTGGGTGTGTGTGTGATCACATAGACCACTTGTAGGTCTACATGTGATCACAAAAAGCACTTGTGGTAAGTTGTGATAACATAGAGCTCTTGCAAGTTTGCCTGTGATGCAGCCACTGGAGACTTGACGGCTTATGTGACCAGGTGTGCATGATCTAGTATGTCATTTACAAAATGTATGTTTTACTTTGGGTGACATAAATGACCAAATATTGTGGCCAGGTTTGTCACCAAGTCCATTTACAAGATGAAGCAGCACTGGTTGAATGACACTGAGACAGACTGCATCGATGTCACAAAACATTAATTGTGAGACAATTTATTGAACAGATGACGTTGTCTTTCTGAACGCTAACTCTCGTAGTTCATGAGGAGAATTCACTGCAGCAGTTAATAATAATGTTCACTACGGCGGATGAAATATGTCATTTTTATAAGTGAAACTTGTTCAGGGCAAATGTTGAAGATGAGCTGTGGGGAGTTTCTTCATATCGCTATTGAGTTTAGACATTGATTGACACGGTGGTGTTACCCCTAATTAACACGGGTGCTGCCCCTGATTAACACGGGGTGTTGTCCCTGATTGACATGGGGTGTTGCCCCGTGTCATTATGTTACCTGGTGTGTATATAGTGTACTATGATTTGTAGATAACGTGATGATGATGAGAAAACCCAAAGGTACATAATAATAATAAAGCAACTGATGAGATATATTTTTTAAAGAGTTGTGTTGGTCTTTTAATTTATCTAATTACACGACACTTGCTGGCTGGAATTATGGGTTGTGTTCTATTTTCACAGAATCCTGTATCCCAACTGTGGTTTTTGTAATAAAGAGTGTACATATTTGTGAGGCCCTTTGCAAAAACACGTTGAACAGTTAAGTGCATAGTCATATAAAGCAAAACACGAAACGTTCTTACAGATAACGTATATATATGTATATCAAATATATTATGTCATTGTTTACTTATAAAGCTCAGTTTTCACGTTACTTGAAGCGGAACAGATACAGGCATATATATCTACAAGTTTTCAACCAACATAATGAAGTTATTTTGGTGGTCGTTTAGTTAACTTATGATCTACAAGTTATATACATGTAAATCACATCTGCTATTTATAAACGTTATAAGTTTGGCATGCTGAACTTCCTTATTTCAGGTGACAGATGACAACTGCTCAATCATGACATCAAGTAGCAAACGTATTTTTTCTCGTACAACAGCAATTTTTTCTGGAGTGGTGTCAAGTAGTAAACATGTTTCTATTCTGGTGTTATCAATTATCATATAATAACAAACGTGTTTTGTTCTGTTTTTGTGTTAAATAGGTTTTCTGTGTTTGTGCCTTTTTGCGAGCTGAAATGTCGAGCTAAGCCTTATTCGAGTTGTGTTGGACTGGAGATTAATGAACAATCTCTTGAAATGGTGTCGGTATCAGATGTATACCTGACATTTGTAAATCTATTAGTCGTGTATTTGGAGTCAAGTCCTTGACTGCCGGACTCTTGTTTTCTTCTATTCCATGTTGCTATCAGTTGGTTCGTAATAAATTATTTAATTAAATTAAAATAAATTCCGAACAGGCATTATCATGAATACAAGTGTGGACAGCGAGAAAATGCGCTTTGGTGCACATTTCAAGCGATGTTTAATGCGTGTAATTTATATGACAGTTGTAGTTCGTAACTTGTGCTGATGTCGCCCTTTGTCTCGTAATCACAGATTTATCGAGTCGTCGCCGCTGCTCTAAGTGATATGAAGATATACTTGATTAAAGCACATGCCGGGTAATGGACCTGTGTGGACGTGACCGTTTTAAAAGACTTTTTTTGTTGGCAGTTAATTTGTTTTGTCGGGTGCCGGATGTAGACAAGTAGAATGCAAGCATCATGCACGTTGTTTTGTTTGTATACATTGTTTGTATACATTGTTTGTCGCGTGTTAGAGGCATCCCCTGAATTATACACTGTGTTTAATTTTGGAGCATTTTGGTTTCACCATACATTTCCAATAGTGTATAATACCTAATATTTTCTACATGAGTGCAGGAAGGGTAACAATTTCTTCTTAAACTTCTCCCCCCATGTCTCTTACAGATCAGGGGACACTAGCATATTTCTTTTAGTATCTGTGCTCTGCTTTTTTCCACCTCATGCTCTTCTGTCATCCCCCCACTACACGTATATCAGCTCTTCTGTCATCCCCCCACTACACGTATATCAGCTCTTCTGTCATCCCCCCACTACACGTATATCAGCTCTTCATCCCTGCCATGTCTTCATCTCTCTTCATCCATATATCTCCATCCTTGATATTGGTCTTCCTCTTCTTCTACCACCCTCTTCAGCTTCTACCACCCTCTTCTGCTTCTACCACCCTCTTCAGCTTCTACCACCCTCTTCTCTTTATACCACCATCTTCTTCTACCACCCTCTTCAGCTTCTACCACCCTCTTCTGCTTCTACCACCCTCTTCAGCTTCTACCACCCTCTTCTGCTTCTACCACCCTCTTCTGCTTCTACCACCCTCTTCTCTTTATACCACCATCTTCTTCTACCACCCTCTTCTCCTTCTACTACCCTCTTCTCCTACCACCCTCTTCTCGTACTACCGCCCTCTTCTCCTACCACCCTCCTCCTTCTAGCACCCTCTTCTCCTACAACCTCCTACCACCCTCTTCTCCTTCAAACACCCACTTCTCCTTCCACCACCCTCTTCTCCTTCTACCACCTCTTCTTGTACCACCCTCTTCTCCTTCTAGCACAGTCTTCTACCACCCTTTTCTTCTACCACACTCTTCATCTTCTACCACTCCTACTAACCTCTTCTTCTACCAGCCTCTTCTCTTTCTACCAACCTCTTCGCCTTCTATCACCCTCTTCTCCTTCCACCCTTTTCTACTTCTACCACCCTCTTCTACCACTCTCTTCTACCACCCTCTTCTCCTTCTACCACCTCTTCTCCTTCTACCACCTCTTCTTCTACCACCCTCTTCTCCTTCTAGGACCCTCTTCTCTTTCTACCACCCTCTTCTTCTACTACCTTCTTCCTCTACCATCCTCTTCTCCTACCACCCTCTTCTTCTACCACTTCTTCTAACACCCTCTTCTGCTTCTGTCTCCCTAATCCTTTTACCACCCTCTTCATCTATCACACTCTTCTCCTTCTACTACCATCTTCTTCTTGTACCAGTTTTTCTACCACCTTCTTCTCCTGCCACACTATTCTCTTTCTACCACCCTCTTCTTCTATCACCCTATTCTCCTTCTACCGCCCTCTCTCACCTCTTTTTCTACCACCCTCTTCTACCACCATCTCCATCTGCCACCTCTTCTAGCACCCTCTTCTTCTATCACCCTCGTCTCCTTCTACAACCCTCTTCTTCTAATACCCTCTTCTTCTAACACTTCTTGTACCACCCTATTCTACCACTCTCTTCTACCCTCTTCTCCTTCTAGCACACTTTTCTCCTTGAACGACTTCTCCTACCACCATCTTCTCCTACCACCTTCTCCTTCTACCACCCTCTTCCATTTCTACCTCCTCTTCTCCTTTTACCACCCTCTTCTTCTTCTACCACCCTCTTCTCTTTCTACCGCCCTCTTCTCCTTCTACCGCCTTCTTCTACACTCTCTTTGACAATCTTTCCTCACCCATTATCTGAACATGTCTTGCCCATCTCAGTCTGTTCCCAACTAGCTTAATTTTCAGTTGCTTCTGCACCCCAATTTCTTCGTGTAAGCCTACTTCAGCACAGCCAATCAGAACGCGCAAGTAGTTATTAGTTCATTAACAGTTCCAGATGCTAAATTTTGGAGGATAAATCGGACTATTTAAGGCAGTTAATTGTAACTCCAGTAATGGTAACTAAGAAAATAAAGGCAGTGAAAGATAATAAATCACCTGGAGTTGATGGAATTCCGCCAAAGCTACTAATGGAAACAGCAGAACAAATTAGTATACCACTTGCAAGAGTGTTCAACTTGTCATTAAAAGAGTGGTTCCTTTTGAATGGAAAGAAGCAAAACATTATACCATTATTTAAAAAGGATTTGAGAAATAAGTAAGAAAATTACATACCAGTTAGTTTAACATCAGTGATTTGTAAATGATTAGAAAGGTTAATTAAAATCCATGTGGCGTATTTCTTTGTTAGGCATAAATTATTAAACCCATCTCAACATGGATTCCTAAAACCGAGGTCATGCTTAACAAATATGTTTTTTTGAAGAAATCACTAAGTGGATACAACTATAGATATATATTTAGATTTTCAGATAGCTTTCGATAAAGTGCCACATCAACGATTACTACTTATTAGAAGCCCATGGTATCGGGGATGGCATAATCGACTCAATAGAAAAAATATCAGACTGACAGGAGACAGCGTGTTATAGTAGATGGGGAGGTTTAAAACTGGAAATCAGTTTTGAGTGGAGTACCACAAGGATCAGTATTACAATTGGGACCTTTAGTATTCTTTATATATATATATATATATATATATATATATATATATATATATATATATATATATATATATATATATATATATATATATATAATGACTTGGACAATAACATAAAAAGTAACGGTCTGAAATTTGCGGATTACACAAAAGTGTTAAGAAAGGTTAACAATGATGGTGATAAACAACATTTACAAAACAATCTAGACAAATTAGTTAAATGGTCCAAAAAATGGCAGATGTTATTCTATTTTGGGAAATGTAAATGCCTACATACAGGACACAGGAACTTGGATGTAAACTATAAAATAGGAGATTCTGTTCTAGGTACTACTGTAAAATAAAGGACTTAGGAGTAACAATAAGTGCTGATATGAAAGTTTCAAAGCAGTGTTGTATTGCAGCTTCAACTTGTAATCAAATTCTAGGGTTGATTAAGAGAAATATAGCATATATTATAAGGAAACAATACCTCTGTATACAACAATAGTTAGACAGATAATTTGTAAGAAGGATATAGATACGCTTGAACGAATACAGAGGAGAGCAACTAAATGTATTCCAAAACTGAGAGACATTTGTTATGAAGAACGCCTAAACTAATGTGGTTTAACAACTCTAGAGAAAAGGAGGTTAAGACGAGATCAAATTTAATTTGTTTAGATATTGAATGGGTATGAAAATATTGATGGAAATATTTGTTTTCGCTCGAGAGAGATAGTAGAACTAGATGACATGAGGTAATATTAGTAAAGGATCAGTGTAGATTGGATGTCAGGAAGTACTCGTTCTCACAGAGGACAATCAATGAATGGAATAAATTATGTACATATTGTGTAAATACTAGCAGCGTGAATATGTTTAAAAACAAGGTTGACACATATCTCAGGTGGGCATGTTACACACAGATGAAAACATTTTGGACTCTCGATAAGCCAATGGCTTCCTTGTCCACTTGCCATCTGGGCCTTTACCTTGGATGGCAATCTTGTTAAATCATGTTAAAACCTTGTGATATCGTTTGAGCATGCGCATCGAGTCTTGAATCCACCATCTTGAACTGTCCAATAACATATACATATACATATATATATATATATATATAGTTGCCATCCTCAATCCCGAAACCCCAATCTTAGCGCGGGGTCCACACATCCCTTGTCTGGAAGGAACATCCTTATCCATCGACCCCCATCCCAATGCCCATCCACAGCCTTGTGCCGTGGTTGGGCCTCCTCCCGTTATGTTGTCATTACATAGGTGGCAACTGTCTAGATATGCGAAATAAATTCCCTCATAGTGACATTTGTCGCTCTATCTTGACGTATCCTGTGTATTTGATGTCGCCGAACGCAGTTAACGTTTCGGTCTTTGCCTGCGCCGATAAATAAGAATTAATGAAACCATAAATAACTGGCCGACAGCCACTGCTGTCGACAGAGCCTGACGACACAACCTCGCATGGGTTCCGTGCTGGATACTGACGATGCAGTCACTGTTCGTTGACTACTGGACGAATTGTCTTCAAACCTTTAACAAATGTCTATCTCTGTTTAAAGAGCGTCATCTAGTTTTTTAACAGCCAACGCCATTAGGCAAATCACGTTTTTTCTGGCCAATAACACACCGTTGTGCTGTTGTTGACAAATATAACCCAAGAATCAATTTACACAATTACAATAATATAGCAACATTTGAATCCTGGTTATCTGGGCCCAAGAATAAGTGCTTTATAAAACTGTGGCTTGTGCAGTAGACTCTATACGTACTGAGAAAAAACCCGCTTGCTTGACTTTTAAACGGAAAAACTTAAACATACATATGATTATCTCTGCTCCAATGTCATTATGTTGTATCTTTTCAATTAACTTCCGCGTGTACTATTATAGTTTCCCATAAATAACGAATAAATGTAGTAGTGTAGTTCCTTTGTTTTATCTCACGTCTACCCGCCATCCATTTTCGTACCTGTGTGTGACTTATCAGAGACGCCCGTTCAGCGGTAATTGAGAACGGACCTTGTGGCGTCGGTGTATCTACTGGTAACCATTACAATTTGTTACTTTTAATTAACAGGCAAACAACTGGCGTACGTCACCACGTCGGATGGACGACGTGATGTCGACATTTCCGGTTGCCATGGTTTCTTCCGTGCGTTGTCCTCATTAGTGTCGCAGTCATGAGCGTCACGTATTGTTGGAGTCGACAAGTGCACAGGGAACGCGTTTAGGGAATAATGAAAATGACGGCGTAAAGGTTCGTCTTCAATTCGATTTGTTTTCACTCGTCTCGTTTTGGAATAATTTCACGAAAAACCTCACCTCTCTAGCATCCACTACGACATAGTGGCTCTAATATCCACAGCGACATACTGGATCTAGTATCCACTGTGACATGCTGGCTCTAGTATCCACTGCGACATGCTGGCTCTAGTATCCACTGAGACATGCTGGCTCTAGTATCCACTGCGACATGCTGGCTCTAGTATCCACTGCGACATGCTGGCTTTAGTATCCACTGAGACATGCTGGCTCTAGTATTCACTGAGACATGCTGGCTCTAATATCCACAGCGACATGCTGGCTCTAGTATCCACTGAGACATGCTGGCTCTAGTATCCACTGCGACATGCTGGCTCTAGTATCCACTGAGACATGCTGGCTCTAGTATCCACTGCGACATGCTGGCTCTAGTATCCACTGCGACATGCTGGCTCTAGTATCCACTGAGACATGCTGGCTCTAGTATCCACTGAGACATGCTGGCTCTAGTATCCACTGCGACATGCTGGCTCTAGTATCCACTGAGACATGCTGGCTCTAGTATCCACTGAGACATGCTGGCTCTAGTATCCACTGAGACATGCTGGCTTTAGTATCCACTGAGACATGCTGGCTCTAGTATCCACTGAGACATGCTGGCTTTAGTATCCACTGAGACATGCTGGCTCTAGTATCCACTGAGACATGCTGGCTCTAGTATCCACAACGACATACTGGCTCTAGTAACCACTACGACGAGATGCTGGCTCTAGTATCCACTACAACATGCTGGCTCTAGTATCCACTACGACATGCTGGCTCTAGTATCCACTACGACATGCTGGCTTTAGTATCCACTACGACATGCTGGCTCTAGTATCCACTACGACATGCTGGCTCTAGTATCCACTACGACATGCTGGCTTTAGTATCCACTACGACATGCTGGCTCGTTTGTGCAAAACGTAATGTGTTTTTGGCGGATCCGGTCAAAATTCGGCGAAAAAGACAAACGTATCCTACAACATAAGGCTATATTCTAATTCTTTCACAATTTCGCCAGATACCCGATTTAACTATAAATGTCCATAGTTTCGATGATATTAACAAAAGTTCGCACTCTTCAGTTAAACAGACTGCAAACCTTGCACTTTAAGTAGTTACACACTATACACATTTGAACAGCAACGAACATGATTGGCGATGGGCTAAGTTAAACCTTGCACTTAAGCTAGTTACACGCTATACACATTTGAACAGCAACGAACATGATTCGCGATGGACTAAATTAAACCTTGCACTTAAGCTATAGTTACACACTATACACATTTGAACAGCAACGAACATGATTGGCGATGGGCTAAATTAAACCTTGCACTTAAGCTAGTTACACACTATACACATTTGAACACAAACGAACATGATTGGCGATGGGCTAAATTAAACCTTGCACTTAAGCTAGTAACACACTATACACATTTGAACACAAACGAACATGATTGGCGATGGGATAAGTTAAACTTTGCACTTTAGCTAGTTACACACTATACACATTTGAACACAAACGAACATGATTGGCGATGGGATAAGTTAAACCTTGCACTTAAGCTGGTTACACACAATACACATTTGAACACAAACGAACATGATTGGCGATGGGCTAAATTAAACTTTGCACTTAAGCTAGTTACACACTATACACATTTGAACACAAACGAACATGATGGGCTAAATTAAACCTTGCACTTAAGCTAGTTACACACTATACAAATTTGAACACAAACGAACATGATTGGCGATGGGCTAAATTAAACCTTGCACTTAAGCTAGTAACACACTATACACATTTGAACACAAACGAACATGATTGGCGATGGGATAAGTTAAACTTTGCACTTAAGCTAGTTACACACTATACACATTTGAACACAAACGAACATGATTGGCGATGGGCTAAGTTAAACCTTGCACTTAAGCTAGTTACACACTATACACATTTGAACACAAACGAACATGATGGGCTAAATTAAACCTTGCACTTAGCTAGTTACACACTATACAAATTTGAACACAAACGAACATGATTGGCGATGGGCTAAATTAAACCTTGCACTTAAACTAGTAACACACTATACACATTTGAACACAAACGAACATGATTGGCGATGGGCTAAGTTAAACCTTGCACTTCAGCTAGTTACACACTATACACATTTGAACACAAACGAACATGATTCGCGATGGGCTAAATTAAACCCTGCACTTAAGCTAGTTACACACTATACACATTTGAACACAAACGACCATGATTGGCGATGGGTTAAGTTAAACTTTGCACTTAAGCTAGTTACACACTATACACATTTGAACACAAACGAACATGATTGGCGATGGGCTAAGTTAAACCTTGCACTTAAGCTAGTTACACACTATACACATTTGAAAACAAACGAACATGATTGGCGATGGGCTAAGTTAAACTTTGCACTTAAGCTAGTTACACACTATACACATTTGAACACAAACGAACATGATTGGCGATGGGCTAAGTGAAACCTTGCACTTAAGCTAGTTACACACTATACACATTTGAACACAAACGACCATGATTGGCGATGGGTTAAGTTAAACTTTGCACTTAAGCTAGTTACACACTATACACATTTGAACACAAACGAACATGATTGGCGATGGGCTAAGTGAAACCTTGCACTTAAGCTGGTTACACACTATACACATTTGAACACAAACGAACATGATTGGCGACGGGCTAAGTTAAACCTTGCACTTAAGCTAGTTACACACTATACACATTTGAACACAAACGAACATGATTGGCGATGGGCTAAGTTAATCGACGGAGGGCTACGTGAGTCACGTTCACGTTGTTTTTTTTATGTATAAAACATGTTGTTACTGTTTCGTGCAGAACTCTGAGAGAGAACTCTGAGAGAGAAGTCTGAGACAGAACTCTGAGAAAAAAACTCATTTTACTTCCGGCTTTATAATCGGAAGCATGCCGAGTTATTAGTAGGTAGGGGGCTTCTGTTCCAAGTTTCGTTCTTATCGGGACAAA
>BSQZ01000042.1:75020-247520 GCA_033239005.1 Lamellibrachia satsuma | reverse complement strand
GGTGCAGAAGAACAACGACACAACGTATGTATGCCAAAGCTATTACGTAGCTTCACAGTGACGGCGCCACCAAACGGCGGCTAGATGACTCAATAGTGCATCAACTGTAGGGGGCGTTAGTGCTTAACCGCGCGTTTCTTGTTAGTTGTGGCCAATTTGAAGGCAAACCCATTAAAACTATCAAGGCAGCAGAAGCTACTCAACATTTTTTGCTTAAAGTAATTATCTCGGTATTGTTTATTATATAAGCCTTTGCCAGAATTCCATTTTGGAGAAAATCACAAATGTATATGTTTCGCAATGTTGATATTTCAATATAATTTAGTTCAATATATTTTTTGCCAAAGTAAATATCACGTTGGCGAAGTATTCTGATGCAATCAGTGTCAATTAGGTGCAATGTGGTCCGGTCGGAGGGTCAGAATTAGTTGTGACTTCAGTGGTTTTATTGGTATTTATTAGTTAAGATACGGTTTACCGTACACTCGTATTGAGAGTTACTTGACGCGTGTTTGGCTACAGCGAGAGAGAAAGAGGGGGGAGGGGTGAGGTTAGGGGGAGGAAGGGAGATGGGGGAGAGGAAAAGGGAGAGGTAGTGGGTGAGGGAGAGTGGAGAAAGAGAGTAAATAAAAATAAAGCACAGGGAAAATATACAATTCCAGGTTGACAGCCGAGCCTAGGCTGTGGCCAGTTGACAGCGGAGCCTAGGCTGTGACCAGTTGACAGCGGAGCCTAGGCTGTGACCAGTTTATACATAACAACAGAAGCACAATACTGAAAATAAGCGTCAGTAACTAGTCGCTGTCAACCCTTGATAAAAATATAAAAATGGCCAAAATTATACTTGTCTACATGTCAAAAAAGCGCGGCGCGTGTGTACCTGTGTTTGTACTTGTGTGTGTACTTGTGTGTGTACTTGTGTGTGTACTTGTGTGTGTACTTGTGTGTGTACTTGTGTGTGTACTTGTGTGTGTACTTGTGTGCGTTGTTCGTGTCAGATACGCCTGTTTGACAAGACATGGAATATTCGTTTAGTCAGGTCCTGCTAAGCAGCATTTAGCCAGCGACACATTCGCGACATCGGCGGCTTAGCCGCTGAAACGTCGCGTCACAACGTATTAGTGACACGCCAAACGAAACGAGACAAAGACGCCAGGTCAATTCCCACACACGGGTCTCGGCGCTCATATCCTCCTTCACGGCAGGCCACGTGTGTCATGTGGCCTTTGGTCTGGTCGTATCTCGTCAACAAATCGGTCGTTCACGCGCTGACGTATACCTATCTATCACCATACGAATCTGTATTTTTGCCATCGAATTTATGAGATTCCCGCCAATAGATAATTAGACACCGTAAGTAAATAATTTACTAATTGAACTACGCAATGCTATCCAGACAAATCACAAAATACATTACACTTACGGCGTAATTATAAATGCATTCAAAATACAGGATGTTTATAGTGTACTTTAATTGCAAGGTATCTTTTCTGAATCACCTTTTCTACCACTGCACCAACCTTTGCCATCTGACTGACCACCCAAAAGACGTAGCTGCGTTGCACGCATTTACTTTTCGTTCTAATTCACCTTCAATTTAAATTGTGGTTAGATGCATCACCAGACTTATAGTCAAAATTAATTAACCCAATTTGATTGTATATCTTTTATTTAACATATCTTTTTTTCGACAAACGTATAGTGTACTTGGAAACATACTGCACGGAAATTAAATTCAACCTTTAACTTGTGAAAATGTCTAACACAACAGTTACTACAGTAAGTCTATATGCACCTTGTGTGCTACAACACAGAAAGTTAATAATTGCATTAAAACATTATAACTTACACTATTGTATTTAGAGTTAATGCTGTTCGAATGATTTTTCCTATGTAAAACTGACAGATAACCGTTGATTTTGCTCACAGTGTACACATACTATTAATACTTGTTTAAGGTGTGTCTTCTTTAAAGACTGCCCTGTCACGCCCCTGACGGGATCTCTTGCAGCGATCCTTCCACTTCCTGTTGTGGCACGAGAAGAAGTACCGTTATGAGGTAATGAGTGGGTTATCAGAACTGACGACGACGATAACGCATCTGAATGGTTAACTTTGGCAAGTGACGATCGTGTTGTGGGGTGTGCGAAATTCAACACACGGTATTTAATTTGTATTGAAGAGTGTCATACTCGCGAACTCCCGTCACCCGACGACAGAGTTGTGTTCGCCTGTCACACCGACTCATTCTGCGCGCCCGGCGAAGCGCCCACGACGCAGGTGGCGACTTCCGGCAGATGACAGCCAAGCCGTAAGGGGCGCCGACTTCAAAGTCGCCGACACGGTGTTGTGCAACTCTGACCCCGGGCGACAATTTGTCACACTCCAATCCGCGCACGGCGTGTAAGCTCACGCGTCGATGGACGCTAGTTCGTGAACCCGTCAGGCAGAAAGACTTGTAGAATGCAGACGTCCGCGCGTCTTCGTTTCGTGTTTGCACGAACGCTATCATAATTCAAATGTCTTTTGCAGCAACAATCTTCGTGTCATCTCCAAGTCTGTCTGCTTCGTGCTTACAATAAACTATCCGCGTCTCTTTTGGAATAGTCGGCCGTCTGCCTTTGTTTCGGGATCTTTCAGTATTTCTATTTGGCAACAACATCAAAACAAAGCATGTTATTACTTTTTGCTCTGTACCCTACTCCACTCAGTTATTCAGTTATTCAAACTCACAACTTGGACTGCCGACCACCTATATGCAGATGATACACAGATTTACCTTTCCTTGGCTACCCCGGATACTAATTGCTCCTTAAACAAACTCCGTCTCAGCGATCGTCTCCATGATTTATTTCAGTGGATGACAGACAACAAATTAAAGTTAAATGCAAATAAAACATAATTTCTTATTATTGGTACACAAAGCCAGCGTGATAAACTTGACAGTTTTTCCCCAACACCTATGCTGAGCCAGAATTTCACACCGGCTGTCTCAGCATGGAATTTAGGAGTCACCTTTGATAATAATTAAATTTTAAGACAGCATATTTTACAAACTTGTTGCTGCTTTTATCACATTCGTGACCTTCGTCGTATCCGCCGGTAGGTGTCTCTTGCTGTCGCCAAAACTATTGCAACTGGTCTTGTTAGCAGTAGACTCGACTATTGCAATTCCCTTTATCACAGTATTGTTCTCAAGGACATCTTGAAACTTCAACGTGTGCAAAATTGTTTGGCAAGGGTAGTTACCCGGTCTCCTCGTTTCTCCCACTCAGTACCACTTCTTAAATGATTGCATTGGTTTCCTGTCCGAAATCGCATTACTTTAAAGATATGTATCAATAACTTTCATACAAGCAACCAGCATAGGGAGGGGTAATTTACAGAGTGTGCTCGCTGTCGTGGAAATGAGGTGTGGTCAGTTACTATAGCCCGGTTTGCTGCGGTAAGACGATGTTTGCGCTGTCCCGTCCACTAGCACTACCCATGACCACTACGGGTTTTTTGACCGTTGGTTCATTTCACACCTTCAAGAGTGACCAACGTCACTTTTTGTCTTATCCATGTAGTTTGCAAAACACAAGTTCTACGTAGTTACTATGTCGTTCCATTGGCGCATTTGGCTGTGTCTTCCATAAAGTTTGCGTTGTTCTAATCTCCATTTCACCAGATTCTCAACCAAAAGTAGTGATTCAAAGGTAATCGTCGAACGGTCAAACGTATTACTATAGTCCTCTTGA
Organism: Lamellibrachia satsuma; assembly: GCA_033239005.1. NCBI lineage: Eukaryota > Metazoa > Annelida > Polychaeta > Sabellida > Siboglinidae > Lamellibrachia > Lamellibrachia satsuma. The sequence goes on along the minus strand of BSQZ01000042.1, from coordinate 243,780 downwards.
ACTGTTTAACAGACGCGCGATTTGGGGATAAACAGTTGAATACAAAACCTCAGCAAAGCAGACGTCCCCAACGAAGCAACAAGGCTGTGAATTCAACAATGAACATTCCCCGATGTCGTCTGCCGCGTAATGGCGCTAATGCGTCGTGACGTAATCCTCTGGCGGGAGACGCACAGCTGTCGGATCAAAGGCGCGAAACGGAACAATCTCTAATGGTGCTGACAGTTCGCGCCAAGTGTCCGACGTCTCACCGACGTCGCGGCGCAGCGAAACGTCAAAGACGGCAGGCGCCGGGGAAGACGGCGGAAACGAACGGCGCCACCATCCCAGGGGAGCGAACCTACATAGGGAAACCGAGATCAGTGCGCGTGTAACTAACCTAAAGTCCCCACTGACAGCTGGAACACATCAGTTGATTCCCATGGAGTTAACAAAGTCCCCACAAGGCTGACGGGACACATGTCAGATGTCAATCGAAGTTCTACATTTAACTGTGGGTTTCCGTCTCGGCATTGGGCAGTATAGACTTTGAAACTGTCCGGCCAGTTTTCAATAAGTAAACATTTGCGCACCAAGTAGGTCTATCAACGGTGACATCATACATACTTACCTATGTCATCCACTTAATGTGGTGACATGATGATTTTCTTCCAGTGGTTTCGGTTCTTCGTTGCAGTTAGTACATTTATCCCGCTGAGGTTCGTGTCTTTCTCTAGGATGTCTCGCTGTGTTGTTGTTGGTCGACATCTCCTCCGAGGGCCATCGTGCTTCCAGAGCAGGACTTTGTTGGCTGCTTCGTCATGACGCATCACATGACCTGCCAGACGAAGACGCCGTTGTCTCACGATGGTGGTGATCCGTGGGAGGGAGCCGTACAGTTCTTGGTTGGTCGTGTGGTGGCGCCGTGACACGTTTTGAGTGTTCTGCAGCATTCTTGTGTAGGCGCCATCCAGTGCATTTTCTGCTGTTTGTGTTAGCAAACATGAATCGCATCCATATGTCATAATCGGTTAAACCGTCGTCCTGAAAATCTTCTGTTTGGTGAGTCACATGTGCTCTCATCGTAAGTTTGCATGTCTATCTTTATCTTTGTTTCCCAAAGCTGCAGTAATTTGTTAGGCGTTATGATACTTTACATTTCTCTCTGTAGTAAGTCCGCCACTTATCAAGTTGACATTAAATTGGATGAAACTTGTTGAGGCTAGGCGGAATATAGGAAGAAGAAGATTATTATAATGTCATGACGCGCGGATTATGTTACGGCATATCACACGTCAAACGTATCACTTTACGCCGCGTCTACGCGAGTCGTCGCTGCGATAACGTAATGTTTTTTTGTGGTTAGACAATCGCGTCCACGTGACATGATTGTCAAACTGCGATCGAACCCCTTTGCGGCGATACATCGCCTCGAGTAAACACAGCTTTAGTTGCGCTTAACCATAACAATAAATCTACGGCGGATAAAAACGTAAAGGAGTTCGGCAGACATTCCATTTAATGTGAGCCATTTGCATCATTAGCGATGATGACTCGCTGAAGTCGCCAACAAAGCTCTGCTCTGCTGTGGAAACCCCGGCGAAGGGGTCGACAAACAACAACTCTGCAAAACATCACAGAGAAAGAGTGATAATAATAATAATAATAAAATAAAATAAAATAAAATAAAATAAAATAAAATAAAATAAAATAAAATAAAATAAAATAAAATAAAATAAAATAATAATAATAATAATAATAATAATAAATAGTAAGAAGAAGAAGAAGAATAAACATATTAAGAAGAATACGTCTTACGCGGCTAAAACCTCTGAGGCCAAGTTCGGAGACGCATGAAAACAAAAGAAAAATCAGTATATAACATTTAAATTGTCAAGAGATGGATGAATAAGACAGGGACATACGGAGGCATAAGTCCGGTCACAGATGACGGCGAAATTGTATAATGTTTCCTACTGAATAATCTCTATCTGATCTTTGATTAGACCCACACATATATAACATGTAATTATATACATACAAGTCCTTAAACCCGATGTGTTTATCTTCCCTTTGCTCTCTGTCGTGGAGACTGCCCCGCTGGGACAGTATCCCCGGAGAATTCTAACGAACTGTCGCGTATATCCCCCCCGATAAGATAGAATGAGCGAAACGCAAAATTAACGAGAATACAAGCTTAATGGCGCGGATAACCGAAACCGACAAATAGATTGATTGGCCAGCGACCGGGTGGCAACCCGAACGCAACCAAAGTCGACACGACGGGTCTGCCATGCAGATAAGAGCGCGCTGGTGTTTGATTGGCTACTTAAATTTCAATATTTCATCCGTAATCGGACGAGCCCGACACTTATGGCTGCCGCATTTCTCACGAGTGTATCTTGAACGGGTTCACGGTCATTCATTTTCGTCGCTGATATTGTTTGCGTTCGCGACGTCTAATCTGACACTTCAATATTTGAAACAGAAGTCTACATCGCATTCCGAAAGCTGAGAAAACAAGAGAATCTGTGACGTGTTAAGCGTTTGACGAATGCATGGAAGCATCTGCTACATGTGAAAAACAAAGCCCGTGTAAACGAAACAGTATTCGCCCATGCTTGTGTGACGGTGTTCGGTTTTTCTATTTTTGTAATGCTCTAGTGTCGTGACACAAACTACAACTTGCTAGATCATTAAAGGAAGCTAATATGTTGCTCAACATACATATCACCACATATAATTACTAGGATATTTCATTTAATATCCCAAACCCAACGAGGACTACATGAATACACCTGCACGGAACCAGAAAGAAAATAACCCACATTACATTAACTATAGGTGTGTAGGGTGGAGCACCAGTAAATTGAGATGAACGTTATTGCCGTGTAACATCATTAAAATTCAGGGAGATACGTTTAAAATTCCAAATTCTAAGCTATTAGTAACCCGAACTCTACCAGTCGGCCTACTGCTCAACAGAGTTGCCCGTTGCCGCATATGAAGTCCTAAATCCATACAGTAATTTTATAAGTAACAATGTAATCACTTCACAGCCGTTTGACCTAACCTGGACTATCAACCAACTAATCGGAACAGCATTAACAACGACAATAACAATGATAATAACGGCGACTGAAAACAGAGTTCCATGGTTTCCTGGAGTGTATAGAATGTCTTGCCGGGAAAGCGTGTCCTACAGTAACTCCGGCTAACCTTCCGTAGTACTGGGATTCAATCACGGTCATTTCATTAATAAAAGTCAACAATGTCGACTCTATACTTGATGTCGTTGCAGCTATTTCACGTAATTATTTTTCCCCAACTCTCGCCAAACGGCAATGATCACTCGTCGACGAAATTATAGATATCTATCCATGTTTTTTGGCCATACGTATACTGTCATCATATGCTTAATAATAGTAATCATAATAATAAATCACTGTAGTGTTTCCTACTGCGAAAGATGGTTGGTTATTACTGCTGTAGTTTCTAGTGTTGTTCATTCAACAACTATTATAAAAATAATTTAATTGAAATATTATAAAATTACAAGATATAAATATTGTTCATTCAACAACTATTATCAAAATAATTTAATTGAGATATTATAACATTACAAGATATAAATATTGTTCAATCAACGACTATTATCAAAATAATTTAATTGAGATATTATAACATTACAAGATATAAATATTGTTCATTCAACAACTATTATCAAAATAATTTAATTGAGATATTATAACATTACAAGATATAAATATTGTTCAATCAACGACTATTATCAAAATAATTTAATTGAGATATTATAACATTACAAGATATAAATATAAGATGAAATGTTTTCTAGAAAAAAATCCTACAACACTTCGTCTCTAGCGAGATGATTATTTCTCACGTAAGAACAGATAATTCAGCACTAGAAATCATAAAACGTTCTTTGTAATATCAAACTCATAACACGTAAAATACAGCAGTGTTTGTCACATTCGCTACTAATAAAACGGCGTCACATTTCCACGACACATCTCGAGTGTCACCGTATGAGGGTGTGTACAGTGTTAGACAGCTGTGACAGTCCAATCGTGTCACGTTCGTTGTCAGTCGTTAATTGTGTATGTTCTTCATAACATTTGATAAATATCCCTGATTTGTCATCACTCGTCGTGTGGTCGGTGACGTTGGATGCGCCGTTCCAGGGATGTCGACGCATTATCGATGTCTGCTAGCCGCAGTATCAGTTCGGTCGAGGACGCTGTCACGTCAGACACCGGACGAGAACGACGGTTAATGGCGGTTGTAATTTGATTGATGACTTATGATAGTCTGTTGTTGACATAAATATGTTATTAATGGTACCACTAGAACGTCGCGGGAGGATGATAGAACGTCGCGGGAGGATGACAGAACGTCGCGGGAGGATGATAGAACGTAGCGGGAGGATGATAGAACGTAGCGGGAGGATGATAAATCGTTCATAAGAATTCACAAGAGCAACCGAACAAACCGTGTTGTTTATGCAGATCCATGTAATATTAGTGTCGTCCTGAGCACTATACCACTGTTTTGTTGGCAGTTACATTCTAAGTTAAGCCTTACACATTACCAATGGCTTGCAAACAATGCAAAATATTTAACTGTAATAAAATATTAGAACATAAATAAATTATAACGATGTTTTGTATCCAGATTGATTTAGCAGATTAACAAAGTGAAATGAGCGTGCGTGGTGCGTGCGTGTGTGCATGGGTACGTGCGTGCGTGCATAACTTCGTGTTATCTGGATATCTCTTATGAAACGCACACCATGCAAGGCATAAGTCGTTATTAATTATCTCCGCTACTGCTATCATAAACTTTCGTTAGGAAATTACACGGACATTTCGTCGTTTCTGATAACGATTTAACTACGACCTCGCTCACATATAATTCATATAATTGCCCGCGACGACACAGCTCGTGTAACTTGCATAGACACTTTGTAGCCGCAACAATCAGTCTGGTTTTGTGAACACCCGCAATCAAGTAATTATCGTCCAGTTTTGCCGTATCTTATCGGTTTTGGCGTCGCCCCACCCCGCTCGGTTTCGCTCTCTCACGCACGCCTCAAGAAACCATTGTGCACGCGTAATAATACAGTGCACGCGTAATAACACATGCGGGATGGCGGCGATTAGGCGGCGAACGAAGATCGCAGTGATTAGGTGGGAAGTGAACGCTTTATGGCGTTTTTAAGAGCGCCTGAGTAGTAGGTGGCCTGATGAACACCCTACAATGGCCACACGTGATCGGTTAGACGGGGGCACTTGAACTCAACGCCCGATGTGGGAAAGTGTCGCAGCAGATGACTTGTCGAAGTCACGCGGCGACAAATCTTTTTGTATGGTTTGCCAGGAGAGCTAGCGAGGGTCTTTCCGCCTGCGGATCAAACAGTTCTCCGAGACGCACGTCTGGTGTGCACTGCACAAACCAGAAGCACATGCGCCCGTAGCTTACGGCAATATATTACATGTCTTTACTGATTAAACATTGACAATTGTAGGGGCAGTTGTGGGAGATGCGACGCAACGCCATTCTCGAATATAACCAACAACAGACTCCGCTGTCCAGGTCGTCACCAGTCCGTCAGTCTGTCCAGGTCGTCATCGGTCTATCAGTCTGTCCAGGCCGTCACCAGTCCGTCAGTATGTCCAGGTCGTCATCGGTCTATCAGTCTGTCCAGGCCGTCACCAGTCCGTCAGTATGTCCAGATCGTCATCGGTCTATCAGTCTGTCCAGGTCGTCACCAGTCCGTCAGTATGTCCAGGTAGTCATCGGTCTATCAGTCTGTCCAGGTCGTCACCAGTCCGTCAGTATGTCCAAGTCGTCATCGGTCTATCAGTCTGTCCAGGTCGTCACCAGTCCGTCAGCATGTCCAGGTCGTCATCGGTCTATCAGTCTGTCCAGGTCGTCACCAGTCCGTCAGCATGTCCAGGTCGTCATCGGTCTATCAGTCTGTCCAGGTCGTCACCAGTCCGTCAGCATGTCCAGGTCGTCATCGGTCTATCAGTCTGTCCAGGTCGTCACCAGTCCGTCAGCATGTCCAGGTCGTCATCGGTCTATCAGTCTGTCCAGGTCGTCACCAGTCCGTCAGCATGTCCAGGTCGTCATCGGTCTATCAGTCTGTCCAGGCCGTCACCAGTCCGTCAGCATGTCCAGGTCGTCATCGGTCTATCAGTCTGTCCAGGTCGTCACCAGTCCGTCAGCATGTCCAGGTCGTCATCGGTCTATCAGTCTGTCCAGGTCGTCACCAGTCCGTCAGTATGTCCAGGTCGTCATCGGTCTATCAGTCTGTCCAGGTCGTCACCAGTCCGTCAGTATATCCAGGTCGTCATCGGTCTATCAGTCTGTCCAGGCCGTCATCAGCCTGTCAGTCTGTCCAGGTCGTCATCGGTCTATCAGTCTGCCCAAGCCGTCATCAGCCTGTCAGTGTGTCCAGGCTGTCATCAGTTTGTCCAGGCCGTCATCACTTTGTCAGTCTGTCCAGGCTGTCACTAGCCTGTCAGTATGTCCAAGCCGTCACCAGCCTGTCAGTCTGTCCAGGCTGTCATCAGCCTGTCATTCTGTCCAGGCTGTCATCAGTTTGTCCAGGCCGTCATCAGTTTGTCAGTCTGTCCAGGCTGTCACCAGCCTGTCAGTATGTCCAGGCCGTCACCAGCCTGTCAGTCTGTCCAGGCTGTCATCAGCCTGTCAGTCTGTCCAGGCTGTCATCAGTTTGTCCAGGCCGTCATCAGTTTGCCAGTCTATCCAGGCTGTCACCAGCCTGTCAGTATGTCCAGGCCGTCACCAGCCTGTCAGTATGTCCAGGCCGTCACCAGCCTGTCAGTATGTCCAGACCGTCGTCCGTCCGTCGGTTCAGCTGCCGCTTGTCCGTCCATCTCGCTCGGCCGATTCATTTGTGAACGCTGCCATTTACGGACTGAAACAGCCGCCGCCGCCGTACAAGCGCGTCTCGCTGCTTAGATAAGATAGATGATCCCACCCAGTAACGCATGCAGCGTGATTGATGGCCGTATTACTCGCTGCACGTCAAGCGTCAGTCTTCGGCTTTCACGTTTTTGTGTATCCATTACGAGCGGTGCTTGTCCCGATGTCGACGGAGACGACAGAAGACAAACAGGAGACGAAACAAGCGGCCGTTGTGAAACCCCGACTAATGGCCACTCGAGGCCCATCACTGGCCCTCGTCAAGCCCCCGACTGACGGCCACTCGAGGCCCATCACTGGCCCTCGTCAAGCCCCAGACTGATGGCCACTCGAGGCCCATCACTGGCCCTCGTCAAGCCCCCGACTAACGGCCACTCGCGGCCAATCATTAGCCCTCGTGAAGCCCCGACTGACGGCCAGACGCGGCCTATCACTGGCCCTCGTAAAGCCCCGACTGACGGCCCCTCGAGGACCATCACTGGCCATCGTAAAGCCCCGACTGACGGCCACTCGAGGACCATCACTGGCCCTCGTCTCCGAACCTAGCTTCACACATATGACGAACTCTCTCTTATTTTGCTGCACTACCATTGAAAAAAAAACATTTTATTTATATATGATTACTTCCCACCTCGCATCTCGAAATACATTTTCCAACCTATCGTTTGAAGTTTTTGATATAAACCTTATTTTACTGCACTGCCATTGAAAAAAACGTTCGTTCCCACCCAGCGTATAAGTGTATTTGTGTGGTTTGTCTGTATCCGTCTTCCGCCGTTTCAACCGACTCCTCATGGCGACTAGCCCACAGCGTGAAGCAGTCGGCGATTCTGCGGGAGTCGAACACGGGAGACGGACTTCTGTCCCCTGCTAGATCAACACAGCGGGATCGCGCTATGTGGGACATCCAACGACAACCTCTGTCCGGGGTCAGTCCGTCCTTAGAAGTCCCCGCCCGCCCACCCCCGTCGGACCCCTGCCGTCGCCAGTGATGCATGGGTCCGCCCGGTAGCGGCAGATGCACGATTTACTGCCGCCTGGCTTTGATGTGACGCGAGCCTTTCACTTGATGAATGTTGGCAAACAACGATAAAGTGTGCTTGAGATATGTACAAGGGAAGCGAGGTGGCGCTCTCGGCTCGTTTATTACGCGCACCAAATGGAAGGATGTATTCGTCAGACCGGTGGCGGGCGGTGTGTCATCCATCACTCGACTGGCCGGCCGCGCGCCACTGTCTCCAGCCGTTAAAGATCACTGCAGTCATGCCCGTCGCTTCTGTCCGGCCTCGACGCCAGCGTGATGCATTACTCGACCGGTCGTTGTTTGTCTCGGCGAGTCCAGCACGTCACACGCGGGCTTCTGATCTCGAGGACTCAAGTTTAACGCCACGTTATTCTTGATAATTATACAAATAAAATATAATTTTCCGTGGAACGTTATGGAAGAGCAACACTTGGTGGAGACGGCGCTCCCACCAGGCGGCGCTTCATCACTTTCATCATAGATTTTGTATGGATGTCTCAAAGCCAAACTATATTTATAATGACGTATTCGCCATTTGTGACGCATAAGCTTACTAAGTTTAACAGTCACGACCCAAACTACGGTAGAGAAACGGATCGACAGTGACGACATCGATATATATATATATATATATATATATATATATATATATATATATATATATATATATATATATATATATATATATATATATATATATATATATATATATATATATATATATATATATGTATATATATATATATATATATATATATATATATATATATTGTATATATATATATATATATATATATATATATATATGTATATATATATATATATATATATATATATTAATATATATATATATATATATATATATCATTCGTCACTGTGTTATATATATATATATATATATATATATATATATATATATATATATATATATATATATATATATATATATTATATATATATATGTGTGTGTGTGTGTGTGTGTGTGTGTGTGTGTGTGTGTGTGTGTGTGTGTGTGTGTGTGTGTGTGTGTGTGTGTGTGTGTGTGTGTGTGTGTGTGTGTGTGTGTGTGTGTGTGTGTGTGTGTGTGTGTGTGTGTGTGTGTGTGTGTGTGTGTGTGTGTGTGTGTGTGTGTGTGTGTGTGTGTGTGTGTGTGTGTGTGTGTGTGTTGTGTGTGTGTGTGTGTGTGTGTGTGTGTGTGTGTGTGTGTGTGTGTGTGTGTGTGTGTGTGTGTGTGTGTGTGTGTGTGTGTGTGTGTGTGTGTGTGTGTGTGTGTGTGTGTGTGTGTGTGTGTGTGTGTGTGTGTGTGTGTGTGTGTGTGTGTTGTACTGAGGTGTCATTACGTGTTCACTGTGTCGATGCTATTGTTCTGTTCACGAAGTGTTTTGATCGTAGCGGCTGTGTAGATATAGTTAGTTGTATCTCGTTGTTATGACTTAACATAATCATCATCATCGCCGTTTTCAACAGCATCGCCGGCACCATCATCATCATCATCATCATACATCATTACAAACAACAACAACAACCTTGTTCGAGATGTTTGTTCCCAATAATATTATCAGCTGTTTGCCTAACGTTGGGGGAAGATAGACTGCAACAAACGCGAGCGTCCGTCATACTTAGAAGTATTTATGACTGATGTTAATACTTTGCGCCGCGCGGCCCGCACTCGTGCAAATCCATCAAAGAACCCACGACAGTGATATCCTAGAAACATGCGTGCCGTGCAGTAATCCATCCGTCATCCGCTCCGCCGACTAAAACACGAACGGCACCGTGCACGTAGGCAGTGGTAATGGAGTCAGTCTAGTTCCCTCGCCATAACTTCACGTTTCACGGGTGTTCCTGTTTTTTACAATCGTCTTTCGTGTCGGACTAGACAAAGAAGGTGCATTGGAGATACTAACCATAAGGTTGTCTTTTTGCTATAACAGTCCAGTGTGCTACCTTAGACGTATCAGACACCTTCTGAAAGTTAAACAGCTTCTAATTTGCCTAAAGTTTAACTTTTAACAAAACAAAAGAAGAAAACCAAGAACAAACGGTTTAAGAGAGTTTTAAGTAGTTGAACAGCTTTACGATGTATACATTTCCTAGGCATAACATAATAAGGTAATTTAATTCTGGTTTGGAGTAGATTCTGTTTGATACACTACGTCCTTTGGAGCAGAGTCAATGTAAATACACGACGTGTGTTGGATCAGGTCCTACGTAAATACGCTATATGCGCTGAAACGGATCCTATTTAAATACATTATGTGTGTTGGAACAGTTCCTGTGTAAATACCCCAAGTGTGTTGGAGGAGATCCTATGGCACATAGTATGTGTGTTGACGAAGTAAAACACACCGTGTGTGTTGGAAGCACATTCGGTGTAAGCCAACTGTGAATTGCCATTCGGGTGAAAGAAGCTACCCTAATACACAAAATATGGTCTCATACACATTCATCAACATGTCACTAAAAAATATGGTCCCATACACATTCATCAACATGTCACTAAAAATATGGTCCCATCACATTCATCAACATGTTACTAAAAATACGATGGCGACAAATCGACGTCACCTCGAAACTTAGCCTGAACCGTCAACGTCCCAACTAGTACACCCACTTCCTCTGCCTGCGGTCAGCCCTTAATCGCCCTCTGACCGGGCACGGACGTTTGAGTGGCGGACTCGGTGAATGACAGATCAGGCCGGACTGCCACCCGGCTGTCATACCAGCCCCCGTCCAGCCCGCCCGCCCGCCCGTCGGGACTGACTTGCCTCGCCATCCTGACAGGTGATGTTTAACAGTCAGCGAGCTGTCGAGAGTGCGCCAATAAATCAGCGGTCGACTTTGAAGTGACAGCTCGCCCTGCGGTTGTAAACACGCTCTCTGACAAGGCCAATCGGCGGCCGCCGCGCTAGCTGAGCCGCCCGCCGTGACGGGGGCCAGCCGCCGCGCTGGGTCCGCGCCAGGCTGTCGGCTACAACCCGCTGGAGCCACATCGCTGCTGCCGGCACCACGGCGAGAGCTTGACAGTGACGTCGGCCATACGCCGGGGACGGAGCAGCGCCAACAGCAAACGGAACCCATTGCTGTAAGGAGGAGTCCAACCGATCGCTGAAAAACCGCTTACTAACGAATTCGTGCACACATTTGTAATGCATTAGTGTGACTATGTTTGGTGTATTCTACCCGGACGTGAGACACGTAGACACACGTCTATAAAACATGCTCCAGGCAATAACACACACACAGGCACGCACGCACGCACGCACGCACAATCTTGCAGAATATTTCTCACGCTTATGACAGGCTGTTTTTATAAGAAACATTAGTTCCTTTTTGTTGACTGTCTGATGCCTGCAGCCAAACAGCAATCTCTGGCGTCTTCACACTGTAGGTCAAAGCATTTGTGTAACGTTAAGATGACCGAGGAAATCTATCTGAACCTAGACTTCGTGTATTAGTATGTCCCAGTGAACAGTCATCACTCCCCAAACGCTTCCCCGAGTTGAACCTGTGCAAGCTGTAAGGCGTCCATCCGACTTCAAAGGACGGTTTCCGTCGGCCCTGCCTCCAGCCTGCACTCCTGCCTCCAGCCCTGCCTCCAGCCTGTACCCCTGCCTCCAGCCTGTACCCCTGCCTCCAGCCTGCACCCCTGCCTCCAGCCTGTACCCCTGCCTCCAGCCTGCACCCCTGCCTCCAGCCTGTACCCATGCCTCCAGCCTGTACCCCTGCCTGCAGCCTGCAGCCTGTACCCCTGCCTCCAGCCTGTACCCCTGCCTCCAACCTGTACACCTGCCTCCAGCCTGCACCCCTGCCTCCAGTCTGCACCCCTGCCTCCAGCCTGCACCCCTGCCCCCAGCCTGCACCCATGCTTCCAGCCTGCACCCCTGCCTCCTCGCGCCGTGGCACGTCCCACGCGTCAGTTTTACAAGGGCTTTACGTAAACCACGAAGTGACGCTGGCCCACAGAGGGCAGCCTGCGACGGGCGCATTCCTTGCTTCTAGTTTCTTGCAACAACGTCGTTCGTAGTTCGGATACTTTTAATGCCACATGATCAAATGATAAACACAATTTTATTTGCAACTCAACTAAGGTGGATTCACATTGTTATAATAAAGTCAACAAAGAACACATGCAATGCCTGATGCATATGGTTGATCAACAGCGCTAACTGAAAGACAAAACGATTATTTTCATGTTGCATGTGAATGTAGGTGAATCAAATATCACTACTCTGTCGTTATGGTTGTTTATTAAAAAGATGAGCAAGTCAGTTAGATTGAACACGCAGTAGAGCTGTCTGTGTCTTTGGAAAGCACTGCTCAGTGCATCAATTACTCTGGTGTTTTTCCTCACAGAAAGGAACAAGAAAACGCACTCGAAGCTCGAGTGCTACCGCCACCGTGCATTCCGAACACTAGTCGAACAAACCAGAACACGCATTCACCTTTCACGCTAACAAAACATTCAACGAACTACTGCATTCACGTCTCCGGCCCAGGCAGCGATTGGTACGGCGCATTCCGCAGGAACTAAAAACTAAACAGAACACCTCGCTAGGAATATATTGGCGAGGGAGGTCGGCTTTGTCCGAAAAGTACGTTATAAATTACATGTACATTTATTCTAACACACTGACAGCCCATATGTGTGTCAACGAACCACAATAAACAACATTTACAACGTACACCTATTGGCTTATAATAACATCTCGGTTGCTGGTCGTCATAAAATATAGTGCTAATGCGCATGTGTGTGTATACTGTCTATTGTTATATATATAATTGAACCGTTATATGTTCATGAATAACGACCTTGCAGTTCCGCGGGCTCTGTAAACATGATATTCGGGGCGAAACATTCAAATTAAATAAATAACGGTCAAATTGTATTAAAAACATCAAACGGCCATGTTGATTCAGCGACTTTCCTCGTGAGCGGTGCGGAGAACATAGATACACCAGACGGGCGACGCAACATCGAACCTCCATGACCTGCCTGACATTCTGGCCCACGTGGGGCGGGATAAGATTGGACCGCCGGCGAGGGAACAATCGGTGACCCGCGGGCCCTCGGTAACAAATCACAGCGCAGTGTCTCGGCGATGGGCCGACAAATAAACGTGAACTGCAGTTTGGATAACAGTAGGGCAGTGCGCGCGCAAGTAATCGCTTGTTTTATGGCGTGTTTGGCGGGTGATAGCCCGTATACGCGGGTGTGGAAGGTCACGCCCCAGGATTCCTTTCGTCGATTGTCCTTCGCCTACGTTCCCGAAACATCGTTCGGTCGCTATGAACGATTCTTTCCAGCGACTAATGCACCGAGAGGATGCGTTGATGATTTACCGCCGTTGGTAACCGGTTACGTTACAACATGATCGGTGCCGTTGTTAGGTCGATTACGGCATACACAAACTAGGACGCATATACACTGTAACGTTAATAAATATGACTCAAACCAGCGACTGAAGCCGACCAAGAAGCCGGACGTCTGGTTCATCTACGATGTCTGATAGATGCTACCCGGAGACAATCAATTCATATGTTAGGGCTTTCTCAGCCATACCGAGTGCCAAACTCATGAACGAAGTTGAAGCAAAGGAAGCCACCGGATCAACCGAGGTGTGCCCGACTGGTGGCGGCGCTGCGGAGGGGGGTCGCGCCTTCCTCCCCCACTGACATTTCCCACAAATCACTCAGCCCTGGAGAACTCCGGCTTCACATCGGGCGGCTCGTCAACACTTCCTGTATCTCGATTTGGGAGACGTCCCAACGTGGAAAACGTCCAAATTTGAAAAGTGCACACTTTGAAATATCCCATTCTGGGAGAAATCCCATTCATTCGTCACGATCCTTTTGCAAATGTACCTATTATATTACAGTTGTATGTATGTTGGACAACCGCGATAAAAAAATTCTTTGTATTTTGTTGTAGAAACCCACACTGGCAAGGCTTTCGACGTTCTGCCTCTGCAGACTTCCCTCTACAGCCCGGAAACTGCAATGACAGGTCCGAATGACACTCTCCAACTTTTCTGCACTGTCTTCTCGTGTGCCTGCTGTGGCGGCGCAAGGATTCCACCAGTCCAGATGCGACACCACGGAATCAGTGCCGTCGCCAGGTGGCGGAACGGGCGTCTGGCGGTTAAGTATGGGACACCTAGCGGAGACGTGGTTAATGACGTCTGGCGCCAAGTCGCTGCACTCGCTAAGTCGACGCAGCTGCTCAATCAGGCCGCGCCATTTGCGTAATTAAGGCTGTCTTACGAAAGGCGACAAGGTCATCGCCCGTCCATAATTTCTTCCCCTGTGTTGGACGCATGCTGGACACGCACTATTGTTTCCAGCGTGTTTACTGGCTTTTGTTACCGCCCAGAACGAAACCTCGCGTCTCATCCGGTTATGGAACAGCTATTGCGACGACCAAAGCCGTTCCATCAGAACTGGTGACGTATCGTGTTGCCATGGTTATGACGTGCTGCGTGTACCAAATCGTTCACGTCAAAGTCGTTGTGTGTAATTCATGTTTTGGACACGGACACAGTTGGACACAGTTGACAAAGTTCTCCTTCCTGCATACAGACCTTTCGACCAGCTGGCCGAAATGGCAGGCGGTTGTACGAAATGTAGGCCTTTCATGGGCACAGAACGTATCATGGGCAGATAGTGCAGTGTATGTGTGGTGCGTGATTTCGGGTTTGTGTGTATGAATGTTCGTGCGTGCGTGTATGCGTATGTACGCAAGTGACTTTATAAACAAACAACGATGCCTGCGCAGTTCACGGTGGTTACGTCGACGTCCGCGCGCCGCTGCGTAAATATAGCGACACGGCGGCCATACTTCATCGTTGAAGCGCGCGCCGGCGGCCTGTGATGAGTACAACGGTATAGGGTTGCCCGCGTGGACGGCGGTCGCTGTCAAACTAAACGCGGAGACGGCACAGCTGCGATGTATTAAAGTCAGGCGGCTAATTACAGCCGGCATGATTAAGTAGCCTGTCAAACAACTGTTTACGCTGACGTTGGAGGGCGCTTTTATCTGTCGCTGATGTATTCTACGCTGATGCCTGTTACTCGGGATTTATGCCTTAGTCCGCTGAACCGGCTCCCGAGCGACGTTCCCGGCCCTCCGTGTTGACAGTTATTATTTAACGCCTGACAATCGCTCGGCATATGTCACGCAACAGCCACAATATTTGTGTTCTTTCGCGCGGCAGCGTACCACTTTACGTTGCCCAGGCTCCCGCCTTTGCCAAGCCGGGGATACCCTTCTGGGAGTTCTGAGAATAACTGTTATGACAAGTCGTATACTCTGGGATACGGCGGATAGCGCAAGCTGCAAGACAGACTCTCTAAAACATACCGCGCAGTTGGTATAGACAAGCAGTCTTGACATGCCACGCATTTCGTCTTTTGTACAAATTATGGATGTTCTTTAAAGTACACAACAACAACAACAACAACAACAACAAAAACAACAACAACAACAACAGCAGCAGTAACAACAACAACAACACTACTGCTAATGCAGCGATGTGTAACTAAGAGCGCCACTGACAGTAGTGGACACTGCCTCCTAGTGTCGCTTGTCCGTCTCTGGTGTACACCGACGATTAGGCAAGTTGATGACAGCGTTGGTATTTTCGTTCAGCTGCTACACACTGTGTGCGTGTGTGCGTGCGTGCGTGCGTGCGCGCGTGCGTGCGTGCATGCGTGAACACAGAGGATACACGTGTTAATCAAGTTTGAATGAAATCCGTTGAGCAGTTTTCAACGAGTGGTCGTGGGGAAACTACACATCAGAATAATTCCTTGTAAAACATTATGTTTGCAACACGTGTTATAAATTCCAAAACAAATAGACGAACCGTATATACTATCTGACATCTGTCGGCAAACGATGCATTTTAATGAAATCACCTCTACTCCAAAGTAACATTTCCGTCGACAAGGCCTCACTTTCAACGAAACGTCTTTCGCTCGCACGATACGCAAGGCGGCTTCGTGATTCATTGGAGCGAACCGAGGCGAACCTTGCTAAAGTAGGCGTCGAAAACAACGCCTGCTTTATGATGCACGACATTTAACTACAATAAATAAACAGGGTGTATCATTATCGCGCTATGTTCATTCGCAGCGACAGACATCGAGTCGACTTCTCGTGGCAATTAATTGTCGTAAAATGCCCAAAGTCGCCTGATTCATCACACGCCCCTGCGTCGCTTTGTCGACACGGCGGCTCAACGAACGGGGCGATTTATTACAACGTGAAAAACATGCGTGTGAATTGTAGGATCGTTTAACATCATTAGTGCAGTGTGTAATTATTTCTGTTTAATCTGACACGTCAGCTCTTTCACCGATCCAATTATGTTCGTTGTTGTTCCCGGTTATTTGGCATCGATGGACGCTGACTAACCTCCCCAGGGTTCTGGCGGTTACTGGGTAGTGTTGCCCTAATTACGGTGAAGGGCACATTTCAGTCATCTTTATTAGGTAACACGGAATTTAAAATACCGATTCTAGTTGAGAGTGGCTCACAAACGTGACACGATAGCACCACCCGCTACACGAGTTATATTATATTACTTATATACAGTTGGTACATGCAAGACGTCAAGTACAATACGCCATAACATACACGTAATGTAACATTATACAAAGCCTATTATGCAAAACATCATAGTTTAAAACAAATGATGACATATAAATCATGTTGTACATTCAGAATCGGCTGAATAGACGAGGTTATCACACACGCAGCACAACGATACCTGCTTGTTCACGTACACAGATTTGTTAACGTTGACACTGGCTGCAGCAGTGCAATGTACACCGTATGATGCTGTTGAACTTCCTTCTCCACTTCGCTCGAACTCTCCGGAATAACACAAGAGAAACTCCCAGAATTCCTCTCGGATCTTCTGCTTTTCATCTTTCAGGACATCTTTCAAAGCTTATAAACCTTCCAGGCCTACAGGGGCTTGCACGTTATTGTTTTGTGACGCCAAATGCTTCTCCAGAACCACACCACCGCGATTTTCACCAGTGTCGAGATGAGTGACGTCACGGCAGTGGCTTCTCACACAGTCTACAATGGGCTGCAGCTTGATTAAAGCGATTGCCTCTTACACTGGTTTGCAGGATTGCAGCAACTGCTGAGGAAATTCACATAAAAATGCACTGACAACACAAATTCATTTGCATTTAGTAATAGGTACTAAGAGGATGTGACAGGATGGTGGAACAAATCACAACGACAGGGCCAAACGGCAGAACTGGTGGAAATGCCCTGAGTTTGTATACGTATATATATTGTATAAGCCCATAGTGTAGTTCCTTCCTTCCTAGTTACCATTGTGTCGCAACATTTCTATTTAGACAAGTCTATAGCATTTCTTGCGTCGATACCATACATATTCGCCTTCCACGGAACGGACCGGACTTCGCGGCCACTGGCCACAATTAATTTCACGTTAAACACATAGGTAAAGAATGTATGTGCCTCAGGACAAACCGTAACAGGCGACAAACACACCAAGCATGCCCTGCTATATCACAGTTGTTCGACAAATTGACGCTAAATATTAAATACTAGTGTCCGATTGTGTGTGCGTGCGTGCGTGCGTGCGTGCGTGCGTGCATGCGTGTGAATAAATCAGTGCCTGGCCTCCAAGTCTTTTGAATTAAGAGGCCATCGTTCATTTACTGCCGAAACCGACGTTCGCCCGCTGATTTGAGGCTGACGAGAGATTGCGTCACAGACGGCGAAAAAGAACGTGTCCACCAACCATTTCCGAAACAGCCACGTTATGAATTTCCTCAGTGCGCTGCTGGCAGATGGGTGATTTGCTGTCAGACGAAATGAACCAACGTCACAACATGCCAAGCACGCCACGCTTTTACAGCGAATGGTTCCGTGCGTTGACACCCATCTTTCACTCGGCGCACGGTCGGAGTCTGTCATGTCCACCAGAGCATTGTCAATCACAGCGACGACGACAACGGCCACTCTGCGCCGTTCAACCACGTTTCCGACATTTTCGCGATTTATAATGGAAGACGACGCAGTTATGAGTTCGCATCACGTGATGTGACTGTCTCCCTCCAGCAATAAGCGCCGACTCCCGCAATATGTCCTGCCGACTTAAAGGTATACTGTCTGACTGGTGTGGTCGTACTGTAAACTCATGTTATATAGAACGAACTGTATATATTAATATATATATATATATATATATATATATATATATATATATATATATATATATATATATATATATATATATATATATATATATATATATATATACGCTAAAACATGTTAAGGTCGATATTCATAAAAAAGTGTTTATGAATATATACCGGTAATTCGTTTCAAACTTGCCCGTTCAGCATACAGTGTAAACAAGATATTCGGGTCGAAACATTCAAATTAAACAGATAACATCAGATAATAAAATAAAATTGTGGTTCATTAAAAACTGTCGGGCGGACTGTGCGTTAGACTATACCTAATTATATAGTTGATACGACATAGCATGTTTTTACGAAACAAAACGTTATGTATATCTTTAAGAGTTCTCGGTGGTCGGCACTACCAGTGTGGCACGACCCACTCTTCCAGCGGGTGAACTATTCCGATCGTTAACACGCGTTAGGTCTGCGGGGTGCGCGGCGCGTTGCGAAGCGTTTATATATCACGTTTCCGAGCCGAGAGCGCACGCAGGCGTTCACGGAGTGCATGTTTGATCTACCGAATGAGTTCCACGTCCGTTTAGTGGTTGCGTCCACGGGGGGTTGTTTCTTGTGGGAGACGGGGGCACGAGGGATGTACCGGGTGACCTCGTATATGGGGACGGGGTGGCGGGGAGCGGACCATTGTTCCCCGCTCCAGTAAACAGTCGTATCAGTGCAACTGACGCTATCGCAACGTCACGCAACAAGCTGCAGCCGTACAGTAAACACCATTCTCATTCGACAGGAAGTGGTGCCAAACAGTATAGGAAAAACTATTTACACCACGCGGAGTGAGACAATTACGTCACGTTAGCAATGGGTGGACATTCTTGCGACCCTTGACAAGTTATCTAATTCCCCGCAATCGTTTCAAGTAACGTACACCGATAGGCACATCATTTGTTATTTCTAGTACCCTCATAGCCGATAGCAGAGCCTCTGGCGGCACCCAGTGACAGCAGGCGTGCGGACTCTCAAGAGTGGCACACTCGGCCGCCCGTCGGCTGGCGTGCCAAGGCCCGTCAATCACCGGCACATGAAAGGGACACTTCGCGAGGCCCGCGGCAGTCTTCACGACGATGTATGGCTCGCGTTATAACCGCCCCTCAACACAGTCGCCGACAGAACGTCGTAATTTAGCTGTTGTTCGCTGACATACGATGCCGCAAGACGGGATTATTGTCGCCAGTAAAAGCTCAACTCGCACGACAAATATCGCATCTTCAAAGTGCGCGCTGGAGATTTACAGCGCGTCGTAAAGTCGTCGCGCGCTCGTTTTACGCCATTACCTCCTAAATAGTTCACACTCAGAATTCTAATGTTTGGAAATGTTGCGCGGGGGACTTTATGACCCCCGTAAAATCGACGATTAAAGCGATGCAGCTTTTGCTCATAAATGTCGGTATTTCCGTATGTACTTGAATTTTTTACTAAGGCCTATCATTGGTAATGACAATGGGTATATTATTTGCTAGCCTTCATGAAAGCGCGACTTTCTTGTTTGTTCACGCCCGTGTCATAATTTTTTTTGTCACTCAGTAATTCCTAAGTAAGCACCGAGCAGTAAGAGTGCAATGCTTGACAACAAGGCGCTGTTAGTGGTTTGTTGCAAGCATACTGGCCAAAGTTACAAAACCAGAGGACACTGTTGGCGTCAAAGTAATATATTTTTAACAAAGTCTAAACAGACGTGTTACACAATTTTATTATCTATGACTATGTTATTTTAATCGCGATCTCTGTCATTTTTCGCTTTTAAATTGTCAGAGGTGCCAAGTCTCTTGCATTTGGAAGGATATTTCCTTCCTTTTTTTGCCAAGTTTCTTCTTCCTTCCGTTCCTTTTGGAAGCGATTCCTGGCATTTTGTGAGCAGAGAAGACGAGACGGCGGAATACAGAACCTGAGTCCTCGCTGTCTGATAATCAAATGAAACCACAAACATCCCTATTCTTTCTATTATTAGAAAGTGCTGTACTCCACCAGTATCCTTTTGGTTTACGTCTTCATTAATTAATTAATTAATAATATAAATACATTTTACATTTTCTATAAAAAGTGGCTACAGAATGGATGATATGTAAAAAATCCAATGCGGTTAAAAGTAGCTATTACAAAATGTATCAAATGTCAACTGTAGGACTTTCATTAAACACAATTCCGCATTATGCATGGGAGGGGGGAGGATGGATAATTACCCCTCCCACGCATAACGTGGGAAAGAAAGTAACAGAAAAAAGGTAACTGAAAAAAAAGTAACATGAAATAAAGTAATGGACAAAAAGTAACAGTTAACTTTGATTAGTATAACTACCCGGGGTAGCCTAGTAGTATAACTACCCGGGGTAGCCTAGTAAGAAAATGCCCATCCTCCGGACGGGATAACTTGGAAGTTCGTGTTTATAAACTTTATAAAATAATTGTTCGCGGTGCGTTGTCTATAACTGTAGCCCTACGTAATTATTCGCGGTGCGTTGTCTACAACTGTACCCCTACGTAATTGTTCGCGGTGCGTTGTCTATAACTGTAGCCCTACGTAATTGTTCGCGGTGCGTTGTCTATAACTGTAGCCCTACGTAATTGTTCGTGGTGCGTTGTCTATAACTGTAGCCCTACGTAATTGTTCGCGGTGCGTTGTCTACAACTGTAGCCCTACGTAATTGTTCGTGGTGCGTTGTCTATAACTGTAGCCCTACGTAATTGTTCGCGGTGCGTTGTCTATAACTGTAGACCTACGTAATTGTTCGTGGTGCGTTGTCTATATAACTGTAGCCCTACGTAATTGTTCGCGGTGCGTTGTCTACAACTGTAGCCCTACGTAATTGTTCGCGGTGCGTTGTCTATATAACTGTAGCCCTACGCAATTGTTCGCGGTGCGTTTTCTAAAACTGTAGCCCTACGTAATTGTTCGCGGTGCGTTTTCTACAACTGTAAACCTACGTAATTGTTCGCGGTGCGTTGTCTACAACTGTAGCCCTACGTAATTGTTCGCGGTGCGTTGTCTATATAACTGTAGCCCTACGCAATTGTTCGCGGTGCGTTTTCTACAACTGTAGCCCTACGTAATTGTTCGTGGTGCGTTTTCTACAACTGTAGACCTACGTAATTGTTCGCGGTGCGTTGTCTACAATTGTAACCCTACGTAATTGTTCGCGGTGCGTTTTCTACAACTGTAGCCCTACGTAATTGTTCGCGGTGCGTTGTCTATAACTGTAGCCCTACGTAATTGTTCGCGGTGCGTTGTCTACAACTGTAGCCCTACGTAATTGTTCGCGGTGCGTTGTCTACAACTGTAGCCCTACGTAATTGTTCGCGGTGCGTTGTCTACAACTGTACACTCTAAAAACAGATTGGTTAAAATGACCAGGATATTGGTCAAATTCAACCAATGTGGTTGGTAGATATGTGTCCAACCAATCTCTTGGTTAAGACAACCAATTTTTTATGGTTAACTTTTTAACCAATCCATATTGGTTAAAATAGTAACCAACATATGTTGGTCAATTTAACCAAGTTATTGGTTAATATATCTAGGTCATGTAGCAACCAATGTAAATTGGTTAGGCAAGGACCAATTATATTGGTTGGAATATGACCAATTGATTGGTTGTCTAGAATAGGACCAATTATGTGGAATTAATACAATATACCATTTAGGCAATGCAATAGACAACAAGCTAGAGTTCATTCTACTATCACTGCATGCATTTAATTTCAGGAACATCATGTCAGTTTTATCCACAAAGTTGTCAGTGCAAGTCGGTGCAAAACATGTAATATGACGGCATTGTACTGAGACATTAAATCATTTAACCTTTAGAGACCCGGATTTTTTTCAAGAAATTGCTATGCTATTCTTTAAACGCATGCCATTTAATTACTATAAAGAATTTCAATACACATGTATACAATTATGGAAAGGTAATATCCTCAAGAATTCAGTCACAGTGAAATATTTGTGTTTATAAGTTGTCAGACATCACACTTTATTCAAAATGGCTGACAATCATTATCGCTGGCGACACATCATCACATTTATTAGACAATAACAAAAAAGTACTACTCACATATGAAAACTGTTTACATATTCAGAAACTGCACTAAAAACTACAGAAAGATGCAAAGTTTGAAGAAAATATCTTCATTGTTTCCTGTTCTATACAAAGTACGAACTGTAGGCCTAGCCACAGGCCTGCCATGTCCACGACCACGTCTTGACTTTGAAGCGGTAGCCCTACCTCGCCTGGGCCTGCCTGTCGTTGCCGTTGCCCTGCCCCTGGCCTTAGTTAGACCTAGTCAGTCTAGCCACACCTTGCTGTTGTTCACTGTAGTGTCACTGCTGCTTTCAGGATGAAGATTACCACTGGTAG
The DNA here is from genome assembly GCA_033239005.1 of Lamellibrachia satsuma. Lineage (NCBI taxonomy): Eukaryota > Metazoa > Annelida > Polychaeta > Sabellida > Siboglinidae > Lamellibrachia > Lamellibrachia satsuma. The sequence goes on along the minus strand of BSQZ01000042.1, from coordinate 221,202 downwards.
CAGCAACTACAACTGTCGAAACCACTCCACGTCCACTCGGGACTGGATCGATCGAATCAATCGTTTCAGTCTCACTGTCCGAATGAACAGGCGTCACAGCGAGCGATATTTCGGCTTCTTCGTCAGTCTCGCTGTCATCTTCATTCAATAATTCACTATCTTCCATATCATCAATAATTCGAAGCACCTCGTGTGGATCTGCGATCAAGCGCGATCGCAGCGCCATTATTTACTTTTACGGCGGAACACAAATTATCAACAACAATCTTCAAAACGCTATAACAACACTAATATCAAAAACGTTGCGACGCCATTACTACAGGGAATGCCTAGGCTATTGCTCTATTGATCAATCCCCTACACCCCTCTACCAGAGCAATGAAATTACCGCAACAGACCACATATGACCACCCCTATGCCGTCGCGCGATATATCATAGAGCAGACGGGCAGTTTGATGGCAACTAAAAACAAAACAATGTCAGCTTCGTATTTCTAGTCCTAACATTTAATGTGGCCGAGAAGTTCCATCTCTCTTGGTGTGACCACGTCATATGGCGGGGTGATGTTGAAAAGCCCCTTCTGTACGAATGTCCACACGTCTGCTGCCTTAGCGGGGTACTCTGCATTGAATATAAAGAAGACCTTGAAGCAGATTGTCCATCAGTGATGACTGGTGAAACTACAAAAATATTACCAAATATATTAATCAATATAATGTACTAATTGGTAGATATCAAGTAGGTCTAAATACTCAAACTACCCGTTATATAGAAAATAGCAACACAGCTGCACAAGTCCACAGTGACTCAATACCATTGTATTGATGTAGTTCACTACACGCGTTTACTTTACTAAGAATGTATGACATAGTATGTAACAGCTAATAAACAGCTACAAGAAGCAATTTGAGTTTGTTAAATCTTGCTGGCTGGTACATGTAGACTATCCTTGAAAGTCATTAACACTGACTGCTGTCTGCCATCTAGTGGAGTATGGCTGTTGCTATGAACCACCCCGCTGGCTTGAGCTGGTCACTGGGTAATTTGTCATTTCTGCATTCCACAGTCAAACACAGGATATATCAGTTTCAAACATTCCATTAAAGCTTTGCTAACTAACTTTACTAACTACTTACAACTCCGCATTTTACAGTTAACATAGAGCAAGATGTACACTGGCTAACAGAGAGTTACTAACTCCTTATGATGATAAACCAATATCTGGTATATTTCATCAAGAACTCATAGTACTGCTTCCAGCTCTATATGAAAACTTATACGTGCGGGCTTGGCCCGTCTCCATCACTAAACACATACAAGGTCACACCCTGAGAATAAAACTAGTCATATGTATGAATATATACTAATACATTACATTAAAGTTACATAAAATAATAGCATATTCCTTTATATACCATATCATGCCAAAATTATATAATATAAACAAACTTTTGGTTAAGAAACTATTTGACACTTACCAAGTGTCTACGCGGTGGCCTCGTCAGTTCAAAGTCATGCTATGAAAAGGAAGTTGCCTGCATCTCACGTGACCACTGCCACTCAGCAAATGTAGTCACCTAGTATTTAACTGAAACTTCTTGGATTGTTTAGTTGTTTTATTATGGGATTCACAAAGTACTAATACAGCGGTTTAAGTTGCTGTACAGCACAATAAGGAAGACATCAGGCAACAATAATAAACAAAGATTGGTTGTAGGCCTAACCAATGTGATTGGTTACCGGACAACCAAACTAATGGTCACTAGTTGACCAATATATTGGTTAAGCCAACCGATATTGGGCCAAACAATTATATTACTAATCTAATGTACTAATACATCGTCTGAAGTTGCTGTACTGCACAATAAGCACGGCATAAGGCAACAATAATTCATAAAACAATTGGTTGTAGGCGTAACCAATGTGATTGGTTACCGGACAACCAACGTATTGGTCACTCGTTGACCAATATATTGGTTAAAACAACCAATATATAACCAATATTGGGCCAACCAATTAGATTGGTCGTTTTCTCAACCAATCTGTTTTTAGAGTGTAGCCCTACGTAATTGTTCGCGGTGCGTTGTCTACAACTGTAGCCCTATACGTAATTGTTCGCGGTGCGTTGCGAACAGAGAGTAAACCGATTGTTCGTAGAATGAGATTTTATACATGATAAAGGTATTTTCTGTTGCAATATTGTAATTAATTAAATGAACAGAATATAACAGGCATACATTTATTGATCAAAATGATATTTGGTTCACTGATTTATGTTATAATGTAAAGTGCTTTTATGGTTAAAATAATTAATTAACAAAATGACATCTAGCTGCAATGGCATCATGGTGATGGCTTCTGTAACATAGGGTGAGGGCAATTACGGAACTCCGCGGGGTATGACGCACTCCTCGTATTTCCAACATTGTACGCGCTTGCTGTCTGTCTCTGGTGGATGACTGCAATGCTGCTGCCTAATAATGCCTATTCTGCCCAACAACACATGGAGATGAAATAGACAGGAAAAATTCTGCATTTACAATTTTTCAGTATGGATGATGTAAAAATTGTATATTTTCAATGTTGAAATGCTGAAACGCACATATTATTTTAAACATCGCGTAACCTGTTTTATATTCATCATTAGTGCATACAGTTCCATTTATTATTACAAAATGTAGGCACTAATTAGTATTAGCGCAGGAATTAAGAATTATCTACATCATGTATACGTTTTGTCCCCCCACGATTTAGTTAATTTATAGTCGTGATTATGAAGTGGAAAATGTTTTACTTTGATAAAAAAACTATACGTGTTTTCAAACGTACGATCTATCATTTCGCATAGATGATATGTAATAATTCGGAGTACACTGTATTACTTAATTAATAAGTGCATATCACGCAGTACGCGTTATCCTCGGTGATAAAAGTGCCACACCGTAAAAACTATATCCATTTAGGTTCTTATTGTTTCCCAATAAACTGGAATTCATCACGCACAAGTTGAACTCGTTGACCGTGAGTCAGCGAACTGGAAGGGGAAGGGGAAGGGGAAGCAAAAAGGAAAGTCAGAGACACAGAACGGAACCAAAAACGCAATGAAGAAGCAACAGAGAAGACGCGTGAGCACCAGCGGCGAGGATGAAGCAAGGACGTCACATGCGGCGATCCCTTCGTGAGCGGGAGGCGTTGGTACAGTGTCAGTCGTTCAATGACTTCACGCCTCGAGTGCGTTGTTTTAGCTGCCTTACAGCGAGTCCGAGAGTAACTAAATGATGTATGTTTGATGCCTGTCTGGATAAAATAAAGCACAATATTTTTTTTTTACATTTAGTAATAGTTTGTTTAATTTAAGTATTCGTATTTCATACAACGGTGAAAGAATGTTACTGTTATGGGGAAAGATGCCCACGGGGGCTTCATGTCCCATATAGGAGTGGGCGTCTTGCCCCCAGGGGTGGGGCAAGACGCCCCCTTTAGACTATTATATTTAATTAACGATAACATTCTTTGGTTTTGTGTTGTCAATCGTCACTAATGTTTTAGTATTGAATACTACAACCACACAGTAACGTATATATATATATATATATATATATATATATATATATATATATATATATATATATATATATATATATATATATATATATATATATATATATATATATATATATATATATATATATATATATATATATATATATATATATATATATATATATATATATATATATATGTCAGCGTAGATACCTCAACATAATACGTTTATGAATAAATGTAGCCATTTTCCTTAAGGGGGGTTCCTTGCCCCACCCATTCTATATGTTTTTACAATGATCCCAGTGGTTTCCATGATTGTGAACAGAGTGGGTCTATACCTTGCCTATCCCACAAATCAGTACTACAGTTTAACTTTTGCAACTTTTCAATAAATGTAAGTTTTTTCTTAGCAAAAAGTGTTACTTTTTCCGGCTTTTTGTTGTTACTTTCTTTCCGATTATCTCCCACACCACCTTATTTCCGGCAGGTCAATCTCGTCTCTCCCAATTGTTTAACTTGACACCGTTTGGTCCGTTGGTGACACCGTTTATAAAACACCATCATCACCGTTCGAATATTAAAAATAATCTCACCTATAAATAATCGCTCATCACAGGTCTAATATTAAAAATATTCTCACTTATAAATATACGCTATAACGCTTTCGTCAGGTTAAGTGTAGCGACAACATATTTTGCCATATGTTCAAATGGTATGATGCTGCAGCTGGTGGTGGGAATAAAAATAAAATAAAGAGTCGTAAGTTTACATTAACAACGAAAATACGTATTTACTGTAATAGTGCACGGAAAACAACACTTATGTTTTGTTACCGAAAAAACCCGTAACTAACGATAGGCAACAAATTACGTGTGATTCCAAATTACGAGATTCCTAGACTACAAACTAGGGCAGTCGACACTGTATAGAGTCGAGACGTGACTCGTGAGACGCAAACATCTGTCGCCATGTCGGTGTCAGCCGCGCCTATATAATTAGTATTATAGCATATAGCCCTAAGCTAGGCTATGCCTATGATTCATATATTATATCAAAGGTGCCAAGTAACATTGCACAAAAAGCGGTAGTTCTATCGCTTTTCAAGACGTGAGGGCGGTAGATGGCGTCGCGAGCCTCGCGCCGCTGTCGCTAGGGGGAGAAGGGTTTCCGCTCGTGACGGAACTGTTTTTAAATTTTATGTAGGTACCTCCAAAAAAAATTAATATCATGATGGAATATTGACAATTGATTTACATTAAAGGTAACACCCCCAGGAACCCAGAACTATTTATTTTAGTAGTATATCTTTATTAGATCCAAAGATATTACTCTTTTTATACTGCAAAAATTCAATTTAATTTTGAATAATTTGTTCAGGGTTTGACAACACATTAATTAGGATCATAATTATACATCACCCAGTCATTTATCAGTAATAGTAACTAAATTAATGCAGTTAATAAGTCAACATTGGCTAATTAGCATGCAAAGTCAACAGGCCAACACATTTCAATAAAAGGACAACTTCCATGGTTATGAAGATATTTATATGATTTGTTCAGGGTTTGCAAACACAGTAATTGGGGTCATACATATACATTACAGTCACTCCATAACTGAACTGATGCAATGAATAAATCAATATTGGCCAATTAGTGCGCAATATCAACAGACCAACACATTTCAATAAAAGACCATCATTTCCATGATTATGAAGGTATTTGTATAATGCGTTTAGAGTTTACAAACACATTAATTAGGGTCATAAATATACATCACCCAATAATTTAATATTAAATCTAACTCAATGCAATTAGTAAGTCAACATTAGCTAATTAGCACACCAAGTCAACAGATAGTATCCCAGCCCCCATTAAGATAAATGTGAAAATTCACATAATACATTAGGTCACAGCAAAATCTTGAAACTGTGTTATGAGAGGTTTCTCTATATCCTTATACAGCAATTTTGTTCAGTGCCTATTTTAGGGTATATTTACTTAATTTTGGTGCATCTTCTATGTGACGTGTTGGTATGTTTGGATTCGAAATGAGTACTTTTAACTTTTTACTCCTGAAATTACGGTTTGACGGTAGATTTCGAAACTAAAGCGGTAGACCGTGAGATTATCCCAAATTGGACAAAAAGCATGAGTTCTACCACCAAAGCAGGAGACTTGGCACCTCTGATTATATGCAACTTGCATCATAATCACTATAAATAAACTTCCACCATTACACACCTGTCAGTTCTAGCCTTCCACCATTAGGCCTACACAGTACACACCTGTTAGTTCTATAGCATTCCACCATTAGGCCTACAAACCTGTCAGTTCTAGTTACACATCTGTCAGTTCTAGTATTCCACCAATAAAATCACATCTGTCAGTTCTAGCACTCCACCATTACACATGTTAGATCTAGCATTTCACCGTTAAACACATGTTAGCTCTAGCGTTCCACTTTTACAGCTCTAGTTTTCCAATATTACACATGTCAGCTCTAATCAACAGTAAGTAACAGAGGACAGCAGTCAGTGACAGAGGACAGCAGTCAGTAACAGAGGACAGCAGTCAATAACGGAGGACAGCAGTCAGTAACAGAGGACAACAGTCGATAACAGGGGACAGCAGTCAGTAACATAGTACAACAGTCGATAACAGGGGACAGCAGTCAGTAACAGGATAACAGTCAGTAACAGGGGACAGCAGTCCATAACAGTCGACAGCAGTCATTAATAGAGGACAGCTGTCAATAACAGAGGACAGCAGTCGGTAACTGAGGGCAGCAGTCAGTAACAGAGGACAGCAGCCAGTAACAGGGAACAGCAGCCAGTAACAGAGGATAGCAGTCGGTAGAAGGCCACAGCAGTTAATAGCAGGGGACAGCAGCCAGTAATAGTGGACAGCTGTCGGCAACAGAGGACTACAGTCAGTAACAGAGGGCAGCAGTTAGTAACAGAGGACAATAGCCAGTAACAGGGGACAGCAGTCAGTAACAAAGGATAGCAGTTAGTAACAGAGAACAGTAGTCGGTAGAAGGCCACAGCAGTTAATAGCAGGGGACAGCAGTCGGTAACAGAGGACAGCAATAAGTAACATGGGACAGCAGTCAGTAGAAGGCCACAGCAGTTAGTAGCAGGGGATAGCAGTCAGTAACAGAGGACATCAGTCAGTAACAGGGGACAGCAGTCAGTAACAGAGGACAGCAGTCGGTAACAGAGAACAGCAGTCAGTAATAGATGACAGCAGTCAGTAACAATGGACAGCAGTCGGTGACAAGGGGACAGCAGTCAATAGCTGAAGACAGCAGTCAGCAACAGAGGACAACAGTCAGTAGTGACAGCAGTCACTGGACGTTGTATAAGTCACAGGTAAAATAGAGGGTGTCAAAATAGAGTGTAAAATTATATTAACTGTGAAAGTAACTGTCTCAGTATGCAGTAATAGAGAATGCATCTCCATTTTTTGGCTGCTTAAAAGCGATGCAAGTAATCAAATAACAGGCACCAATAAACATTCATGTTGCCAAGCTACATAAGAGGAGGTTACTCGTAAATATCTAACTGTATTGTGCATGTTTTTCTCCGGAGACACTTGGGTGGTGCCGTTTGTCACCAAAGAATACCTGACTGTGACTTGGGGTCAGGCCGATTCCTATATCATCCTTTGATTTGCCCCGGCTAATAGACCACCTGGTAGGGGGTTACAGGATTTATGTGTGCCAAAGGTATTAATGCAGTTTGATTTTTATGGTGTCTGGCTGAAGACTGCCGAGGTGGAGGGGCTGTGGTAACCAGGGTGTGGAAACCGGTTCAAAGAAAATTTTGTAACAGCAATGAAGCCATAAAGCAGTAGGTTGGTATAACCTACTGGGGGGATGGGAGGGGAGACCTGTAGTAATCTCATTGTGGCTCCAACCAGAAGTTGGAAGCAACCATAGCACAGTAAGTGTTGTCATATGCAAGGGCTTCAATCCGTAGGTCAAATGTTCTACCTGCAGGGCTAATCATCAGTTGGTGACCAATTTCATTGCCCAACAATAAGTTCCGTATCAGCCCTGCCGTGCTCTCCAAATCCATATGTGTAATCTTCACAAGTTCCAGCGAAATATTTACTTTACCATACACTAGGTGCTGGTACACTATCCATCTGCCTTGTGCGGCTGTTAGGTATCCCTTGGCTGTTTGGACACATGACACATTCACAACAAGAAGGTTAGGTCTACCCGGTAGGTTGTTTGATGTCCATCTATCGCATCTGACACTTGACAGCATTCCAGATTGACGCAATCCACCGGTTTGCAATTGTTTTGGCAGAAACATATACGTTTTTTTGTGACGTTTGGAAAAATGTTATCATGTCTCACCCTATGCAATGTGACCCTAACCTTTATTTTATAATTTACTACGTTCGTTACTTTTTATTTCCAACTTCATAAATGCACCTACCAACTGCTCTTGCACATTCATCTCCTACGACTGCCATTCCCTTTCTGGTGAGATTTCATTTAACAAGATTTAACAAGACAAGATTTAACAAGATTGCCATCCCAAACAACAAGTTCCAGATGGCAAAGTGGATAAGGAAGCCATTGGCTTATCGAGAGTCCAACAATTTTCTCATCTATATGTAGCCCACCCATATCAAATATCTGTCAATTCTATTTTTAAATATATTCACACTACTAGCATTAACACAATCATTTGGCAGTTTGTTCCATTCATTTATCACCCTCTGTGAAAAAGAGTACTTTCTCATGTCCAAACTACACTGCTCCTTAACTAATGCTGCTTTGTGTCCTCTGGTTCTACTGCTTTTTTAAGTTTGAAGAACATATTCCTATCAACATCCTCATAAATGTTCACTATTTTAAATACTTCTATTTGGTCTCCTCTTAGTCTCCTGGTCTCTAGTGTTGTCAAACCACATTGTAATAAGCAACTTTTGAAACTATTTGATCCATCATCCATTGTAAACATGTCTGTTTTGCCATCAAAGCTTCAAATAAATAAATATGCATAGGACCTAAATTATGTATATATGTCTACTCCTTATACAAAGCACGTAGAAGTTATAGTGTCGCTTAGCCGACTCAGTCCCGTGTTCTTCAGCTCAGTTCAATTGGGGGGGACTAAATTACTGCAGTCCAATCTGAAGGAATGTATGTAAAAGTTATATTTATTAATCTACAACAAAATGATTTATTGCAGAATGTGAACAATGCCATATAGTTGAAACCTTTAACACCAACTAGCTTTGTGAACTGGCTAAGTATTTCCATCTGGTTCTCCTGTTGTGATCATCCCTGGTTTGAAGTAACTGACATGTAGTTGGTAAAAAGGCATTGCATTGAAATGACTCCATTTAAATAGATGATTAAAATGTACATAAATATCACATAACTGAGTTCTGGTATCTCAGTACAAATGACCATTCATATGGTTTTACACTGCTTCCACCCAGTGCTGTTAATGTTGATATATACATGTTTTTTTATGGAACTAGACGTTTAGAATAATTGCTTTCTGTATAGATGCACACGTCATTGAATAGCAGGTGTTCTAGTAATGTGGCTTAACATGGCACTTTATTATTCAGACACCTAGGGTTCAGCTTACTGACATTCATGGCTTCTCATATCAAACATTTCTGCTGTACTACGTGGTTGGTGTTGCAATGATTCCGCGCAGTTTCTTTTGAATAGTGGAAAACATTAGACGTACAACATACAAAACACTTAAAAAAACATTGGTGTTTTTAAAACATTATTATGAATTTCATAGTTTAATTCAAGCCAGTTGAAGATCGTCACTTAACATTAAATTTCAATTGCAATTAGAAAAGATTTACATACATATCTCTCTCAAGATCACCAGTTATATTAGCTAGCCTGCTGTGAGATATGTATCTAGAAATGTTTGCCCAAATTTAATGTTTTTGTTTTATAAATTTGTTGCAGGTACTTGACACAAGAGGTCATACTTGTGGTGAAGGTCAACACATAACCTTGACCCTGTGACAAGAGTGGCAGCCGCATACTACAAAAAGTGGGCATGCAAGTAAATTACAAACCAACAAGCCATTAGGTTACAAGTTTTTTCCTACTTAGTGGCACAGGGGAATACAGAATAATAAAATTTAAGTGCTGTGTTGACAAATTGGTAATGTTCCTGCTGTTAGCTGACTGCATTATTGATGATAGAGGGAGTATTATGAGATGACCTATATCAGCTGATCTGCATGTCAAGTCACTGGTATGGTGTGACTTTTGACATCTATCTTTTTCCACTCCATCTTCCAGACCCTGCAGAATGCTGTAAAATGTTGCAGTTTTTAAAGAAGTTAACTTATTTAAAGCTTTCGCCTCAGTTACATTTTCGCTCCTCTTAATTCATAATAATTTTGTGAAAGTTCGAACCTATATCTAGTATCCACTACACCATACTGTGTTTCATGAAATCATCAGACAAACTATCAAATTTTCTTAAATTATTAAAAAGGCCAAAAGTGGCTCCACCTCTATATACTATGACATACGGCTATTCACACTTTCACAGATTATCTGATAAAACGATCATAGTTGATTCTTTTGACGATTTTATCAAATGTGTGCACTTTTATTAAACGTTTGAACTGCATACACTAGTTAAACTATTCACATACTACAGATTTGAACATCAACAAACCTAATTCGCGATGGGCTAAATTAATTGAGGAGGGTGCTTTAAGCCCGAAGTAGTTCTGGAGCAAGTGTAACTTTTGATTGAATCCTACGATCCATATGATAGGCCCATTCCCTCCCATTGGTCCAAAGCATCTGCAGAAAGGGAGAATGGTGCCATACCTGCAGCTTCTGCCTGTTGGGAACTATTTACTCTGTACTACTCTGTCCTGCTCCCTGTGGACACTACTTGTGGAGTGAGACGTTACCAGGAGCTGTAACTTGAGCTACACAGTCACTGCCAGACATATTGATACTGCACATTAGCATAGGTGACTTTGTGATTGTGAGTAAGTGACACCAGCTAGCCACTCAGATCCTTTCAATCCATATATTGATGTTCACCTATGATCCAGCGTTATGTTACACAAGTTAATCAGCCTTGATATTAGTTGTATTAGATCATACTTTGCTGCTCTTTCAACTGGAATAACCTAGGAAGAATGTGACAGTGCTGTCTTTGGTTTTATGTTGACTTTATCTGACAAGGTGTGGAGAATAACAGTTTCTTTAAACTTTTAAGTATGCGTACAACTGTACGTAAGATGTTAATATCTAAAAATGTAGAATTTGTTGTTATGGTCAAATTTGTAATACACAAAACACTTGTCTTAGTATGCTTGTCTCAAAATGTGAAGTACTTGTTTTATATTGTGACTAAATATCATGTGACAAAATAACACTGCCAAAATATCAAATGGCAAACTGTCATTGTGCCAAAATGGGTCACTGTTGTGAAAAGTCACTGCCAAAATGTTGTGTGACCAAATGTTGTTGTGCTAAAATATTATGTGACAAAGTGCACTGACAAAATGCGAATTACCCAAAATGTCACCAACAAAATGTCACTTTGCCAAATGTTAAGTTATTTCTACGTCAGAATGTAATTATGACCAAGTGGTTCTGTGCCATAATGTCATGTGACAAGATGTCAAAGAATAACAAACTTGACATGGTAAGATGGAATTTGCTGAACATAAATCTGCAGAAATACAGGACTATCTCCCACACATAAATACAGGACTATCTCCCACACATAAATACAGGACTATCTCCCACACATAAATACAGGACTATCTCCCACACATAAATATGGGTTCTCCATAAATATATTCCCCAAATAAAACATAATTTACATAGGGTGCACGATGATAGATCATATTCTATGCTGAAGCAAGTGAAATGTAAATTAACTACAGTATTTTCTCTTAGCATTCATCCAGTTGTGAGACATCTAGATAACAATAGTTAACGATTTGTAAAGTGTGTAACTGTAGAAGAGAATTTCATACAAGAAGATGTTTCCAATAGCCGAAGTGACACCATATAAATAATCAACTTACTTGTTGCTACATCTCACCTAACAGTGCTGTTGTCAACTAAACTATCCACTAACCATCAATTAAGATACCTCACACAACCAGGTGATTGGTGGTCCATCTTCACAGGTAGCTTTGACACACCTGACACCTACAATGGAAGCCATCCATTATGTTCACACTCCACTGAAATAAGTTGTCTCTGGCGGGCCAACCTGGGTCTACAGTTTGACACTTCTAGCATAATTTAGTGCAGTGTAGTTGACACATAAATCACATTTGTGTTTGTTTGTCACCTCATCCATGGCATTTGACGACAGCAGCGTTGAGTCTAGGGAGAGAAGTGTGTGTCTGAAACACTGAGGCTGTTGGCTGAAATGTGGCATCGATCAGTTAGTTAGTTTTTGTGTTGTCACCTCTCGACACTCGACTGGGGCTTTTTAGGTGATAATCGCCTGTGTGGCTTCAGTCGTCCTGTTATTGGCTGTTTATCATTGGGTTGTTGCTCAAAATACTCATTACACCAGCTTCTCAGGGAAACTGTGAAAGAGTGAATGACAGGACACTAAAGAGGATGACATCAAGACTAGACCAAAGGCTGAGAGGGTGACAGGAGGACATAAGGAGTAGACCAAAGGCTGAGAGTGTGACATGAGGACATCAGGAGTAGACCAAAGACTTGGAGAGTGACAGCATGACACCAGGATAGAGGAACACTGAGTGGGTGACTGGAGGACATCAACAGTAGAACAATGGCTGAGAGGGTGACAGGAGGACATCAGGAATAGACCAAATGCTGAGTGAGTGACTGGAGGACATCAACAGTAGACCAAAGGCTGAGAGGGTGACAGCAGGACATTAGGAGTAGACCAAAGGCTGGGAGAGTGACAGGAGGACATTAGGAGTAGACCAAAGGCTGGGAGAGTGACAGGAGGACATTAGGAGTTAGACCAAAGGCTGGGAGAGTGACAGGAAAATATAAAATGTAGATCAAAGATTGAGAGGGTGACAAAATACTAACTGAGAGGAGGACATAAGGAGTAGGTTGACAGGGTGACAGGTGGACATAAGGAGTAGACCATAGGTTGACAGGGTGACAGGGCATTAACTAATGAGAGGAAACTGCAACTCATAAAATTACTCCAATCCATAAAGCCACTCTTCTGCTTGAAGCACCAAGCCTACAGCCCCACCCAAACTGACAGTGTCACTGCGACATGCAGACCACCCAACTGAAGAGAAGGGAAACTTAAGCCGTGAGATGCGATATCATATAATGAACAGTTTATCTGGCTACCTACAAACACATCACCTGGTTTTGTTGGGTCTCTGCAAGGCTACTTGAGTCGTTGCATCTAATCTCGTCGGCTGTAATGATACAAAGACTGGAACATGTCTCTTTAAAAAAACACTCCTTTTTGTGCGTGCTGTCCACAGTCACTGGACGTACTGATCACTGCCATTGTCTAATGAGAGGTTTACTGCAGTGCGGGTTTCATTACCAGGAGGCCATCATTGTCAGTCAGGAGAGGGTGTTTATTACATGAAATTATAGATTATTCATTGACATGCACTTTACATCTGTCTGTCATACATCAAGAGGCTACACGCCACGGACCACAGGTGAAAAATCACTGGTTAACGAGCGATGCAACTGTGATCATAAATCATAATCCATCTGTGGCTAAGACAGCTGCTATCTCTGTCTGTCTTCACAACTGACATAAATCTACATGAGATTATCTGGCTGGGAAAGAAGACAGACAGTTATGCCAGCCCAGGGGCTGCCTCTGGGCTGGATGTCCGGAAGAATCTGGGAACACTTCAAGTTCTTCTGGCAGGGGAAGGGTAGCATGATGGACAAGATTTTTTAAACACAAACAGATTTTTCAAATCTTGGAAACAGTATGGTGTTGATCATGGGTTAATTTTTTTAAGTTAGTAATTTTAGAATGTGTCATTTAAGAATAATAATAGTTTTGTTGCAGATTTAATTATTATTTTTATTCTGAAGAAGGATATATTGTTACATAGTATATGAGTAACATGTCTCATTTAGAAGTTCACAGGGACATAAAATATTATGTTATTATAGGAAACTAAAAACACCTTGTAATGGGATCAATTACATGAAACAATGTTGGAATTTAGTTGATTTTGGAATCGTTATAACAAAGAAGCCATTGTGACGCTTCCATACCATTTCCAATTCAACTCAACCATCTGTGAAAATAACCAGTTACCCCTAGGAAACTATTCTGATGAATGAAAGAAACTGTGGAACAAGACTCAGAGTAAATTTACACATGCCTGGGAAAGTGTCCATACACCAATAAAAAAAAATCCAAAGCTTTGACCATCACAAAAGTATCCACCTAAATGTTTAATTTAAAAATTACCCACAATGCACGTTTACAAACCACCCAAAAACTCCTGTGTTACCCCAATTATCTAGGCTGTTTAGAGAATAACAACTCGATAATTTTGTCCCTTGATGCAAATATATATATATATATATATATATATATATATATATATATATATATATATACAGCTATGTATGTATGTATATACACACGAACGCATACGCATGCACACACACATATATATATAATTATGTGTGTTTGATTATTGCCGTCTGAGCAGGAAACAATGTCAGTCAGATTATTGATCATCGTACCTATGTTTAATACAAACACACTTGTTTTTCCACTCCCTTGACATGTTATGTTAAACCTATTTTTGACACTGTCCCATGAAAGTCCACATATCATATGTCAACGGTTTTATGCTTTCATTTTGATTATAAATTTCTAACATTTCACCTTGTGATATTGTGTACTGTGATACCTTGGTAGGATGTTTTTTCTGTCTAACCAAGGGATTTTTTCTCTGACTACTCTATCCACTGCTATGACATGCTGACAAGTCGCTGTTACAAGTCCCTGCTACAAGTCCCTGCTATAAGCTCCTGCTACAATCCCTGCCACAAGTCCCTGCTACAAGTCCCTGCTACAAGCTCCTGGTGTAAGCTCTTGCTACAAGCTCCTGCTACAAGCTCCTGCTGCAAGCTCCTGTTACAAACTCCTGCTACAAGCTCCTGCTACAAGTCCCTGCTACAAGCTCCTGCTACAAGTCCCTGCTACAAACTCCTGATACAGGCTCCTGCTACAAGTCCCTGTTACAAGCTCCTGCTACGAGTCCCTACCACAAGCTCTGGCTACAAGCTCCAGTTACAAGTCCCTGCCACAAGTACCTGCTACAAGTCCCTGCTACAAGATCCTAATACAACTCCCTGCTAAGTCCATGCAACAAGCTTCCATTGGCTATAAACCTTTTAAGCTCCTTCAACAAACCATGACATCATAGATATAGATTTTCAGAGTTATTTCAGAGTTACTCACTCAGCTGGGGTGGGCGGGGCACAACGAGACAACAGGATAGTGTGCAACACAGGAGGACATTAGTTGTGCTCCAGCTCAATGAAGGCAGATTTCATTTGCTGAGTGATTGATGTCCTGGCTGTATTAAGTCTTGATGTGTGTTTGTCTGTACTGCCACGATTACATGATGTCAATGAGTAATGGCTTCATCTAATTGTATTGAGAGTAGCAAATCATTGGAAGCAGAAAGCCAAATTCATCATCCATTTCTGTGGTGTGTGCACGCATGCATTCCCATGTGCACACATGCTCTCCCACGGGCTGGCACATTTTGCTAAGCTGAAAAGGCACCAAATTCACTTTAATGCCGGTGGAACTTGTTGGAGCCTGGAGAGGGATTAGTAAGGTAGGGTCTGTCATGTAGATGTGTTTGGGTACAGGCCCAGAGTAAGGCCCCAGATAATGATCTTCCTGGTGAATGCTAACCCAAAATGACTGCAATAGTGGCAGAAAGGGAATGGTCCTCAGGACCAGTGACATATGACTTTGTAGCTGTGTTAATTTGACACTGGGTCATTATTAGTCACCGCCACAACAACACGCTTATTGGAAACTGTGCCTATTCACAGCTGGCTTGATCAATATGTGCTGGCTGCGCAACACTAACCACTGGAGCCAGACAAGGGGCTGTTTTATAAATGATGGAGTCATGATCCATGGCCTTTGTCAGCCGCAGATAGATCCATCTTGGACTGTGCAGCTCTCTCCTGGGGAGAGCTGACAGATAGATTGCCTGATTTGCAGGGAATTTTTTAACAAAGCTCTGCCTATGGTGAGCGCTGTGGCGCTGATGTTGATAAATGGTGCGACTTTGGTGGTCGTGAATGTGTCGGTGAAAAACATCATCAGTGTACGTTGTCAAACTGATAGGGAATTATGGGGTGTGCCTGCCATATTTGTGCTTTGCAGATGCCTGACAGGTGTGGGTTTGTGATCACAGACCTGGAGTAGAGAAGGGGAAGGATCAGGTGACAGGGTGGAGGAGTACTCGTCAGGTGATGCACTTTATGCAGATTAGGATCAGCTGGGACATGTCTAGCCCCTTGTAATGTTAATGACAGCTAATTAGGCTGATAAGTTTTCAGGGCTGTTAGCCCAGCAGGGATATGATTGGGGTGGCAGGCTGTTTCCTGTGAACTGGATGTCTCCATGGGAGGTCTCCAGGTGTGGCATTAGTTAGTGGGGTTTGGATAACTGACTTAGGATCCCTTCCCTGCCCAATCCGGCTAGAGCCTGAAAAGTCTCCTTTGTCCCAAGGATGCAGCTTTTTAAAATTCTTCATCCTATTTCTCTGGGGGAGACATTTTATGCCCATTTTCTCAAACACATTGCTCATAATCTAATGTAATATGTTTTCTCAAACACATTGCTCATAATCTAATGTAATATGTTTTCTCAAACACATTGCTCATAATCTAATGTAATATGTTTAGGCAATAAGTCAGGTTTGTAAAGTCTTCAGAATAATCTTGATTAGTTAAAAGTTTAATTCATTATATTAACAGCAGCTTTTCTTCCACTAAAAGCATATAAAAAAACCTGTCTGTTGAGGAATCTGTAATGGTTTGTTAGTGTTTCTCCCTTGACCCACACATGAAACTCCCCATCCCTCCCCTCCCTGAGGCTAAACCAGGGAAAACTGCCCTGTTGGATGATTAACGACCCTTACTAACAAAACTATAATCAGTTTAATTGAAGAGTTTCAATTTCTACAGTCAGTTTATGAGAAGGATGCCTGTTGTGTGTTGTGTGGCCGGGTGTGATGGATGATAGTCATTGTACGGCTGTCTGTCCGCCTGCGTCCTCACAAACACCAACACTAGGTGTCATTGTTGGCACAGGGCTGATTGAACGAGCCAGACAGTTCGCTGCCTGGGCTGTCCAAGAAATTAAAATTGATTTTCGGTGATTGTGATAGATCTTTCTTGGCTGCCAGCGGTTCACCTTTGATGACTGATAGATAGGGGCATGTGTTTTTAGCATGTTTTTTCATAAAATGTGGACATGGAACAGAATGCTTTGTGAAGTGCAGAATAAGAAGAGCATAAAAAGACATCGTGAGGTTTTAAATATATATTGATTCATCGTAGTTTTATTTACAGTTGTTACATGGGCACTGTGGTCTATTTTGTTTAGGATCATAAGATAGTGAAATAGCAGTATTGGTGTAGCAACAGGAAAGGATTAATACTGTATATCATCTGTGTTGAAATCATACAGTTCCACAAATTTACTTTCACATGTATTTAAGAAATGTTTCTTTTCTAAGTAGTAGAAATGTTGACACAAAAAGTTTGATTTAAATAAGTTAAGTTAGAAAATGACAGAATCAATAGAAAAGTATACTGCAGTTGGTGTAGAATAATTTATTTGAAGATTGCACTTTACATTAAACCATAAACATAATATTTTAAAGGAATTTCGCATAGCTTTTTGTTCATGTTGTATAGTGTTTTCTTAATATATGTGAAGGAAAATGACTGAACATGTACAACAGATGTGGTTAATTTTTAAATAACCAGCTCTTTATTATGCCGTTTTCATTTTTAGAATTTTTTCGCATTCTGTCAGGTAGCTGCCAAGTGCTTCAAAGGTAGCTGCTTATATAAGCTTAAGTTTACACAGACTGAAGGCTAAAGATAAGCAGTTGTCATAGCCTGAGAGTTTGTTGATTCTTCTGTCAGAACACTTGACAGAACTACAACACACCTTGGCCAGGTTTCTGGCCCATATAAACAAGGCCCTAGTGGTAGGGGAAGCTAGGGGAGAGGTCAGTGTAGACATCCAACACCTGTTGACAAATCTTCTTTGTGATTTGTATATTCAGGTGTCCTGTTCATCACTGCTTGAATCAGCACTGGGATAAATGTAAATTAGAAAATCAATTTTATAATGCATTTAATGGAGGACGCGGTGTGGATGACAGAAACATTTTAAAGGCGATTGTGAGGAAGACAAGTCTTCACAAATTTTAAGTAGATCACAGAGATAAACATTGTCCATTGTGAGTAGTGCATTCAAGTGAACTGGTGATGACTGCTGTCAAAACAACTCAGGTTCTCTTCCAGGACATTTGATTGCTAAGGAGGTTTCTTGCATTCTGGAACATTTGGATGAATGCTCAAAATGCACTCTCTGCATGATATATGTATATATATATATATATATATATATATATATATATATATATATATATATATATATATATATATATATATATATATATATATGTCACATGCTAGTTTCATGAACTGAAGAAAGTTCTCCCAATGGATACAAAAGGGCAACATTTTTATTGTCAAATATTTAAGCAGAATTTTGCGATTGAGCTCCAACTAGTCACATGGAATGAAATTGTGGTTTCGCGGAACTTCAGAAAGTTGCACTTTGCATACTAGGAGCGTGACCAATTGGAGAACATCAGGGAAACTGAAGGACATTACAAGAGAGGAAGTATGCTGCTGAAGAAGTAAATATATCTTCCATGGCTTGTTGTAGTGTTTTAACTGGTTCCAACTGGTTGAGAGATTAATTTGACAGCTGTATTGACAGCTGCAGTAGTGGGTTAACTGTGCCAACATAATTGATGTGATAGAACACGGGGGATACAGATGTTACCCTTCCCTGAGGGGCAGATTGGAAGCTTCTTCTGTAAAGGCTTTATAATTGGTGAAATGGCCAGCTTACAAGATGTCTGGAAGTAATAAAAGTCAAACAGGCAGATGAGAGAAATCATTAAAGTTACCCCATAAAGGGGTGTCTTGCACTAAACATGCATGACAGTCTCAGCCCACATAACTCACAGTAGAAAAGAAAGTGGCCATTATTTAAGGATCTGCACCTTGTGAACTTTCACTGTGATTGCTGGCTGGGATATATTTGTGGTTCTTTGAAGTTCATGTTTTAAATCTCCTCATGAATAGCGTGAAACATTCCATAGATAAGTGCACCTGACATTGGCAAATACGTGCTAGTGTTTACAACAAATACATGCTAGTGTTTATAACAGCATTTTCTTCCTTTAAATTGTGCGTATTTGGTCATCAGCCAAGCTTAATTAGGGTAGCAAGGAAATGGGTGGTTTTAGATAACAAAGAGGAAGAAGACATTAATGTTTGGACATATCGTGATTACTGTAGCAGTGGATGATAAATTCACATTGGACATTGAAAAGTCATATATTTTACAGATTTATTGTTTTTACAGTATCTTTTAATCTATGATAATAACATATATACAATATCGTAACTAATGACAATGTTGAACTTAAAAAGTAAGCTTGGAAGTAAATCATAGATCTGTGGCCGCTCCTACAGGATTGTATGTTATAGAGATGTGTAGGATTCTGTTGAAAGTGGGTTTGGTTCTCTCTTGGTACACTAGGGTGGTTTGTAGGGAGTAAAGTGCCATGTTGGGGTGATTGATGGGGGGTGGCTGCTCCCAGATGTGTTGGCTGGCCTGCTCCTCCCAATGCTGGGATGGGTGTAGAAAGGGTGACAAGGGAATAAAGATAAGGGGTAACATTTTGACATGGCACAGAACTAGGGTGGACAAGCAGGGTAAATAGTGGGTAAACTAAAGTGTGCCCACAGACCCTGGGGCTATGTGGTCTAGGACCAGATGTAACTTCTCAAGGTAAACAGATCCAGGGTGAACAGAAGAAATTGTAGGGAATAATCAAGGAAGACCAAATTCTACAACAAACACACATACACATTTCTATTTATTTTAATCATAACCATACAACACAAAATATTGCAATTGAAATAGTAATTTTAAAAATATTGTGCCTACTCTCCATCAGAATAACCTGCCCAAAATGTCATTACAAACTATTCCTGTTAGAGTCCTTCCTAAATTAAGTCTGTCCACTGTGAAAAGTGTTTTAATAAGTTTTTCATGTTTATTTTATTATTAACTACTCAGTATTTTACACACATTTTAGAATCAAAGACCTTAAAACAAATATTAGCTTAAATATTACATGCACGCACGCACGCACACACGCACGCATGCATGCACACACACATACATTACAAAAAAGTGAGAAACATAATGGATAGAAGGAAACTAGAGGTGCTGTGCATTCAAGAGACCAAGTGGAAGGGAGACAGAGCGAGGGTACTGGTGGGTGGGTATAGGATGCTGCACGCAGGAGGAGATGGTGTAGGCACCATTGTATCAGAGGAAATCAGTAAGGAAGTGGTGAGAGATGGCAAGGGAGGATCATTGTTGCGTGGATGATGGTGAAAAAGCAACTTGTGTGCATTATGTCTGTGTATGGGCCTCAAGCAGGAAGGGCGGAGACAGAGAATAGGGCTTTCAGGGAAGAGTTGGAGAGAAAGGAGGGATTGGTGGAAGCGCGTGTGATGATGTGCATAGCTGGCGATTTTAATGGAAATGTGGGTAAGAAGAAGAATCCTTCGGGGATTCGGACTGGGAACAAGGAATGGAGAAGTTTGAGAGCTGTTAGAATTGGTTATGAGAAGTGGGCTGGCCGTGGCAGGAACATTCTTTAAGAAGTGGCAAGACAACAAGATATCTTACAGAAGTGGCCAGCATCAAACAGAACTTGACCTGTTGGTAGTGAGGAGGCAGCAGATGTGGATGGTGATGGACTGCAAGATCACTGCTGTTGAGCATGTGGCCACACAGCACAAGATCACTGCTGGTGAGCATGTGGCCACACAGCACAAGATCACTGCTGGTGAGTATGTGGCCACACAGCACAAAATCACTGCTGGTGAGCATGTGGCCACACAGCACAAGATCACTGCTGGTGAGCATGTGGCCACACAGCACAAGATCACTGCTGGTGAGCATGTGGCCACACAGCACAAGATCACTGCTGGTGAGCATGTGGCCACACAGCACAAGATCACTGCTGGTGAGCATGTGGCCACACAGCACAAGCACCTGTTTTTTGTTGTGCGCATGCAGAAGAGGAGACGGTTAAGTAGTGGGGCGAAAGACTATTAAATGGTGGAAATGCAGTGGAGACACAGTGGAGACACAGTGGGGACACAGTGGAGTCACAGTGGGGACACAGTGGAGACACAGTGGGGACACAGTGGAGTCACAGTGGAGACACAGTGGAGACACAGTGGGGACACAGTGGAGTCACAGTGGGGACACAGTGGAGACACAGTGGGGACACAGTGGAGACACAGTGGGGACACAGTGGGGACACAGTGGAGACACAGTGGAGACACAGTGGAGACACAGTGGGGACACAGTGGAGTCACAGTGGGGACACAGTGGAGACACAGTGGGGACACAGTGGAGACACAGTGGGGACACAGTGGGGACACAGTGGAGACACAGTGGAGACACAGTGGAGACACAGTGGGGACACAGTGGGGACACAGTGGAGACACAGTGGGGACACAGTGGAGACACAGTGGAGACACAGTGGAGACACAGTGGGGACACAGTGGGGACACAGTGGAGACACAGTGGAGACACAGTGGGGACACAGTGGGGACACAGTGGAGACACAGTGGGGACACAGTGGGGACACAGTGGAGACACAGTGGGGACACAGTGGGGACACAGTGGAGACACAGTGGGGACACAGTGGGGACAAAGTGGAGACACAGTGGGGACACAGTGGAGACAGTGGAGGCACAGTGGGGACACAGTGGAGACACAGTGGGGACACAGTGGGAACACAGTGGAGACACAGTGGAGACACAGTGGGGACACAGTGGAGACACAGTGGAGACACAGTGGGGACACAGTGGGGACACAGTGGAGACACAGGGGAGACACAGTGGGGACACAGTGGGGACAAAGTGGAGACACAGTGGGGACACAGTGGAGACACAGTGGAGGCACAGTGGGGACACAGTGGAGACACAGTGGGGACACAGTGGGAACACAGTGGAGACACAGTGGAGACACAGTGGAGACACAGTGGAGACACAGTGGGGACACAGTGGGGACACAGTGGAGTCACAGTGGGGACACAGTGGAGACACAGTGGAGACACAGTGGAGACACAGTGGAGACACAGTGGGGACACAGTGGGGACACAGTGGGGACACAGTGGAGACACAGTGGAGACACAGTGGGGACACAGTGGGGACACAGTGGAGACACAGTGGAGACACAGTGGGGACACAGTGGAGGCACAGTTGAGGCACAGTGGGGACACAGTGGAGACACAGTGGAGACACAGTGGGGACACAGTGGAGACACAGTGGAGACACAGTGGGGACACAGTGGGGACACAGTGGGGACACAGTGGAGACACAGTGGGGACACAGTGGGGACACAGTGGGGACACAGTGGAGACACAGTGGAGACACAGTGGAGACACAGTGGGGACACAGTGGAGACACAGTGGGGACACAGTGGGGACACAGTGGGGACACAGTGGGGACACAGTGGAGACACAGTGGGGACACATTGGGGACACAGTGGGGACACATTGGGGACACAGTGGAGACACAGTGGAGACACAGTGGGGACACAGTGGGGACACAGCCGTTGCATACAAAGAGAGGCTGACGTTAGACTGTGAGAAACTTGGAACATCAATAGGAACAGTGGAAGAAGAATGGAAGACTTTCAAAGATACTTTTGTTGACGTAGCAGGAGTTGTGTGGCAGAACGTCCGGAAGAGGGGATCATCATCAAGAAGGAAAACCAAACTTGGTGGATTGAAGAAGTAGTGAGAGCAATCGGAGAAAAGAGAGCGATATGGAGGATGATATAAAGGATCAAGGAGAATGCGGAACAACCGAATACAACACTACAACACCTGTACAGACAGAAGAAGGCAGCCAGGAGAACTGTTGACAAAGCAAAGAGGGAAATGGAGGAAGAACTATACAGAAAGTTAGACAAGGATTGCGGAAAAAGTTGATATATAAGATGGCACGAGAGAGAGATGAGGACAGCAAGGATGTAAAAACTGGGTCAGTGATCAAAGACAAGAATGGGAAGCTGGTCACTGACAGGAAAGATGTATTAAAGGTATGGGAGGAATATTTCAAGGAACTGCTACACTAAAGGGAAAACAGCAAACTATAGAACTACTGAGTGCAGTAGAAGGACAAGTAAAGCTGGATGAGATCGGGGGATGCAGAGGTAGAGAGAGCAATGAAGAAGGTGAAGAGAGGACGAGTGACAGGTATTGATGAAGTGCGAGTGGAGAGGCTGGTGATGGCTCAATGTGTCGGGGTTAGGTGGACAAGGTGATTGTTAAATACATGCATGAGAGATGGGAAGATCCCAGTGGAGTGGCGGACAGTGTTGATAGCCCCTGTATGGAAAAGAAAGGGAGATGTTCACGACCCTGGAAAATACCGCGGTATCACGTTGCTGAGCCATGTTCTGAAGGTTCTGAGGATTCTGGATGGAAGGATAAAGAGGATAGTGGATTGTGAATGGGATGTTCACTATGAGACAACTGGTGGAAAAGAGACTGGAGGGACAGGAGAATATGGCTCTGGGATTCATAGACCTTGAAAAGGCATACGACACAGTTCCGAGAGATATGGCCATGGCCACGTTGAGGTGGATGGGTGTCCCAGAGGTGGAGGTAAGGATAGTCAAAGGCACATATGAAGAGACAAAAGGTAGAGTAGTGTGTTGACTGGGAATATCGGAGGAATTCAGGGTGGATGTTGGCCTGGGACAGGGGAGTGCCCTAAGCCCACTTATTCCTCGCAGTAGTGGACATGATCAACAGGAAAGCAGGTAGAAGGAGAAGAGGAAGACTGAGATGGGAGGACTGCGTGAAGAGAGATTTGGCGGGAGTGGGAGGAGAGTGGACAGTGAGGGCGAGGGATAGAGGGGAGTGGAGATGATTGGTGGAGATGGCAGTGAAATGGGAGTAGTGATGAAGAAGAAGAAGGGGAACTAAATTCAACAACCTATGTATCGGTGCCAGCCTCACCCCAGACTACAGGGATAAAGAGGAGAAAGAAAGAGCAACTACCTGTAATTATACATAGACATTGATATAGAGAGATTTCATAACATTTACATGTCATCTCTGCAATGAGTAAACTTGTGTGTGCTTTTCATCTTGGCAGAGAGTTTCCTCAGACATTCCCAGCAGGAAGCTGCCAGGTCCAGAGTTATGTCCAGATTCTGCGGCTATGGATTACCTGCGACTTATGGCCCCAAAGAGACATGTTGTGCCCAGAATTAGCTAGTTAGTGATTCAAGTAGATTGCAGTAAACACATGGTTGGATAGGTTTGGGTGGAGCAGGTTGTTCTTTCATTGTTTACTGGTCCTGGGAGGGTGTGTTCAGTCTGTGTCTACTCTGTGGTCCAGTGGAGAATTTAGGGCTGAGGCAATTTTTTCATACATGGTAGCATGATAAACTAATGGGTGACTAGGTTTGGCCCCCCTTTGGCCCCCCCTTTGGCCTCCCTTTGGCCCCATTTGTCAGTTCCTAGATATGCCACTGGTGTTGTCAACATGTAAGTTCAACCATGACATGGTCACTGTGTTCTGTTTAGAAGGCATAATTACATGAGTGTAGGACTATGTGATAAACCAAAGACTAACAAAACCAATATTGAAGATACTGCTAGTATTGAAGATACTGCTAGTATTGAAGATGTGAAACAGTTCTGTTTTATTTAAAATTCATTCAAATTTACGTATTTGCAATTTTTTGTGTGCAAAAGCATTCTGATGATATAAATGTTATTGAGATAATTTGACAAATATCTGATATATAGGGCGGGTTTGGACTCTTGATAAGCCAGTGGCTTCCTTGTCCACTAGTCATCTGGGGCTTGTTGCTGTCAATGGCAATCTTTTTAAAAATTACTTGGAATTTTCTGATTTCTGTTCAGCATTGCTGTTAATACAGCTTTCAATGTTTACAAAGGCCATTGGACATTGAAATTTTCTACCATGAAAGGGCTTCATATGAAACACAACATTGCTCCTGGGATCAACCCCTGCTGATATGTGCGCCTAGTCATCCACATGCGTGTGTGCATGCACACGCACACACATTCGCATACATGTACAGACATGTGCTTGCAAGCCTCAACAAAGATGTATGTTTAGCCCATATGGCACGCACAGAATCACCATAAACAAACACATTGTTAGCAGAGCACATGTGAAATGAAACTACAAACAAATTAATCTGGATAACCGTGATAAGACACCGGATCAGAAATAATCCCGGATTTGTTTCTCAATGTTTTTCCAAACCTGTATCTCCACAACATCAAACTTTTAAGCGGCCATACTTGTTTACCTGGCCAGATGGCACAAGTACTTGACCAGCGGACACACACACATTGAGTGTCAGTGATTGGTCATTATTGCAATATTGCTCACAGTGCCCCCTTTTGGTGAAATAATTCAGACAAATTGAATTGACAGATGCTTTGGAACTTGGTCAAAAATTACATAATACTGGATGGGAGTTATGGTGGGTTGTGTGTTCGGTTGAGCATCATGTAATGTTTTTAAAGCAGTATTTATCAATGAAATTGTTTTTAAAGCAGTATTTGTAAATTAAATTGTTTTAAAGCAGTATTTATAAATTAAATTGTTTTTAAAGCGGTATTTATAAATTAAAGGCAGCAGTCATATCTTCTTTTTATTAATGATTGTTTTATTGAGTGCAGGTGCAAGAACAAACAAATAAAACTACATGCATATCCAAAAGCACTAATTTTATTTAATGTTCTTAGGCCACATGTATTTCTGAATAATTTACTACAAAATGAAAAAAGGATGTTTTGATTGACCAGCACACCTCCTTAGCATGTCACAACACTTGTCGTTGACCAGTGTAGATTTGCTTTGTGAATTGTTGGAAGGGTATGACCACTGCTAATTGTTGGAGGGTTAGTGACCACTGTTAAATGTTGGATGGGTAGTGACAACTGTTAATTGTAGGAGGGGTAGTAACCACTGTTAATTGTTGGAGGGGTAGTGACCACTGTTAATTGTTGGAGGGGTAGTGACCACTGTTAATTGTTGGAGGGGTAGTGATCACTGTTAATTGTTGGAGGGGTAGTGACCACTGTTAATTGCCAAAAAAGTCCAAAAGACATGGTTGTAAGTTTGTGGATGGGGAAATTGGGTTAAAAGGTTAATTGGAAATTAATTATCCTCAATGAGTAATAGCACAATTAATTGGTAGACTTGTTTGGTTATCGTAACGATGTTAGACATTTTGACAAAATGCAAAATGAGGCATTGGCATGACTGCCACATATATAATTCATTTTTTACATTACTAAAGCAGGATTTTTAATGGTAATTGATCAAAACTGATTTAGGATTGCCGGGAGATATATATGCTTTTGCAATATTGCCAGATTTTGCAGTCCATATTTGTTGAGTTGTTGTTTGACGTTTTGGTGAGTGATGGGGGGTGAGTGATAGGGTGAGTGATGGGGGGTGAGTGATGGAGTGAGTGATGGGGTGAGTGATGGGGGTGAGTGATGGGGAAGCTTCTGCAATGAGTACACAAGAACTCTGTTCTAGTGATATCAGTCATCCCTACTGGGATAGCTTCCCCACCTGTCCCTGCCACCCACAGTCCCCAGAGTGATCCCACAGTCCCAGACAGCCCTGGGTGGGGCTTGTGAATGCCTTCCAGGGAGCAAGCAGCCAGTGTGACATGTTGACAGTTCTTGTAAAAGCAGCTGTAGTAAGTGACAGGCAGACAAACATACACACCTGGGTGGAATGACAGGCAGACAGACCGACAGATAAAATAGGACAGATGGACATTTGTTTGTTCATTTTCCATTCATCTTGAGTTGTCACTTTGGAAGAGTGACATCACAGGCAGACTGGGGGAAGTCTGACCTGCTCTCTGCCCTCCCTTTCCCTGGTCTATCCCATCCTTCCCAGGCATATCACATTTGTCCCCAATGTCCATCCCTCCTCCCCAGGTCAACCCCCTTCCCACAGATGTGCCCCTCCTCCCCAGGTTTACATTTTCTCCCAAGCCTATTCCTCCTGCTAGGCTCCCATATTTACACTACTCCCCAAATCTATCCCTCCTCCCCAAGTATATCCCTCCTCCCCAAGTATATCTCTCCTCCGAATGTCTATCCCTCCCCAAGTCTATCCTTCCCCCAAGTATATTCCTCCTCCCCAAATCTATCCCTCCTCCCCAAGTCTGTCCCTCCCCCAAGTCAATCCCTCCTCCCCATGTCAATCCCTCCTCCCCAAGTCTATCCCTCCTCCCCAAGTCTGTCCCTCCCCCAAGTCAATTCCTCCTCCTCAAGTCTATCCCTCCCCAAGTCAATCTGTCCTCCGCAAGTCTATCCCTCCCCCAAGTATATCCCTCATCCCCAAGTCAGTCCCTCATCCCCAAGTTTATCCCTCTTCCCCAAGTCTATACCTCCTCCAAAAGTATGTCTCTCCTTCGAAAGTCTATCCCCAGCCCTAGCCCTAGCCTCTTCCACTGCAGATGATGTCAGAGTCAGTGTGATGCTGAAATCATCAAGGACACTGACACTGATGAGGTCATCTGTGTTATTGAGCAAGTGTCAAATCATTTGTCCACTGAGTCACCAACTATAACATGTTGTCAAAGTCCATGTGACAGTGAGGAGTGGAGGTTACCACCAGGGTGAGCTAGGTGCACGTCCCCTCCCACTAGATTAGCTATATTGCCTGGGCATTCCTTACTCTTTCATCCTTGCATGCTTGGGGGCAGCATGCTATTAATTTTCCAATTGAATTTAATGTTGAAAGTGATTCAGGCTGTTCCACAATATGCGACAAATTACAATTAAGTTTTTATGAAAAGAGTACACCTTGCTAATGTCACTGTCCTGCACTAACATTCTCAACAAATTTTCCATTTTTCTTCTCATATGGAACAATATGGAAGACGCTGCTCGTCATATGTTGGCCAAACTAACTGGAATCTGTCTTTAGATCATTATTTGGATTTTGAGATGTCTGATTTCTAGACCTGCTGATTTTATTAGATTAGCAAAACCCTTTTTGTGGGTACAGTGGTACCTCCCTTCAACGGACCCTCCGATGAGCGGACACCTGCTATGGCGGGACACTTTCTCAATGTATGGACTGTTTTACCATGTTAATGTCCCTCTGTTGAGGGCACACCTGGTGAACGTAACTGCAACACGCCTCCTGTGGTACTTTCTCAAAACAACCACATTCTGCTTGTGTCACCAGTGGTTTCTGTATATTTGATCTTAAATCACCAACTTATATAGCAACCAAGAGCACAGAAGAGATTAATTATTTCTCATAAAAAGCTATGTTTCATCATCATCTGTTTCTCGTCAGGCATGTGACATATCGTGCTAGTAATAATAAACTGTGAGTGATATTTCAATTGTTTGCAATTTGAAAAATTCATGTGAGGCATAATGCTTCACAGAAATAACTTGTTATACCAGCCGTGATTGCTTCACAGCCATAAATAATATTCACAGGTGTGAGCGATACAAATCACCTAACCATTTTGTGAAGGCATTTCTCATGAGCAGGTTGGCTTACCTCACCATGATTGAGACAACACACACACAGACACTTGATACAGCTCAGATGACTCTTGTTTGCTCTGTGACTCCATTGTAGTCTCAGTTTACTCTCAACACACATAGCCAGGGACAGTCATAGAGGAAGTATATATTACGTCAATGTTTATGCATGCAAGTGAAATGGTATCCTGTATCGGTAATCCTGTATATTTTGTTTTATATTTATTTTTATTCACTTCATTCGTGCAATGATATGGGTTTCTATCCAAAAATAACACTTATCTTATCTTTATGATGTTTTCTGCATAACAATTAAATGTTATTCCAATCTCCAACATACAGTGTGACAGGCATTTACAGTGAAGCAGAGAATAACACAGTAAACCAGATTAAGTTGATGCACTCTGTGACCATGTACATTATACAACTCTACTCTTTAGTCTGATTCCTTGTGGTTGCTACTGTCTGTAGTAGATCCATTTCTTTGAAGACTTGTCACTTGTTTCTGTCATAAAGACTGCAGTCTATGATGGCATCTGTCGGATTTAGTTATATTGTATTGTATTGTATTGTAGTGTGTTGTATTGTATTGTATTGTATTGTATTGTATTGTATTGTATTGTATTGTACCTTAGTGAGAGAGATATTTGTGTAAACCCAACAAAATTTCTCACACCAACTGCCTGTACTTAAGTTAAACCAGGGTTGCATTAGTGGTAGACATTTTAGTCTATTAACCTTCACCATTTATTTTTTTCAAGGCTGATTTACGATATCCATACATATGTGATTTGTTTGTGATAAAAGTTCGGCAGTGTGATGTAAGATGCATGTGGTGTGCGTGCGTGCAAGTTCATGCGTGCATGCATGCGTGCATGCATGCATATTTTCTGTATGGCCAGTGATGCTTAAAACTAATCGTCCATCTGTTATCCACTGGATGAGTATTTGTGCCAAAATTGATTGAAATCATTCAAGCAGTTTTTGTGCAGAGGCTTTGGAAAAAACAAAAATGTTTTTGCAAAACATGATCTTCTTTAGTTGCTGTTTTTACTGCTGTTTTTGCACTAGATGAATTACTTACTTAATTCCACAATACAGACCTTGTGAAAAAATTCACGCAACGGCATAAAAACAAAGACCACATCTGTGTTTCACAAGCAATAGACAACAACTTATCACTGTGGCTATCATTTTCCGCTTCTCAGATAAAGTTCACCATGAGAGTCATGGTGAAGTTATGAGGTGAGCTCAACAGTAAACCAATAAACACAAGTTTGAGCTGACAGACAGTTATGTAGATGCATCATCATTAAAGAACGGACTGTCAATCATCTTGCTACAGTTGTTAGTTGAGAAACTCAAGGCTGACACTTCTAATGTTTCTCTTTTGGTTCTCCTACTTTTTCATGGCTTCTTGCCTTGGCACAAATGTCATTCCAACTTTGCAGCTTAGTTGAAGACATTATTATCTACCAACTTGCTGAACATTTTCATGAATAAAAGCAATGCAATTTGGTTTTTACAAAAATAAAAAAATTGGGTCCATTCTTTGTCCAAAGATTGTGTTCAATCATATTTGCATATTTTCACGTTTATGTTTTGAGTTTGACATCATCTGTATGCATATGTGTATTCGTGTTTCCATCTTTCTATTACTGTCTTGATTGCTTCCCTAAAAAACGATCCAACAAATCATGTTGTTGCAACAGCATCTTTAATCTATCACAGCCCCTCACTTCAAATAACTCTGTGTGATGTTTTGTATGACAGACTGACTCGGTGTGGCACTGACATCGCCTCGTGTAAACCCAACAACAATGCTGTACGTCTGGTGCCACTTTGTACAGTGCAACATTAATACACTTTGTATAATGTGGTTGTAGTACTTTATGTCTAGTGCTTTAATTATGTGATTTCTTACTTTATCTGACCTTAGAATTATGTGATGGTTATGCATCGTAACAGTTGCCAGTGGATGAAGGGGAGGTGTCTCAAGGGCTCAGTAGTGATTTCTGGTTTGGATAGAACATTCTCAATAAAATAGAGTGTAGGTGCAGACCCTCGATTCTGATTCTAGATGCTGAGCCAGACAGGGCTGACCAGTTACAACAAGACGTTGCTGCATAGCCATTACCCATGTGCACTGTAATACTGAAGATTAATGAGACATTTTAAAATGTTGCTTGCCGCTTGGGATGAAAAATTACTTAGGCCATTAATCATGATTTCATAGTCAATGTGCAGCCTTCGCAGTGATCCATCATTGCATTAACGGTGAGTCAGATATCACAAAACTTGTACTTCACATTTTAGTGATTTTTATTCACTACCATTACGCAACATTCTTCGTAAAATATTATGTACAAATTTACATTTCTCCTTTGTGTTATTTTAGGGTTCCCAGGTGGACTCGGTTGTCTAGCATGAAACACTGCCCTCTGGTGTGAAGGTTAGTTGTCAACATACTGTCATATTGTGTGGCTAAGTTCATTTATGTTAATATATGTAGTAGTTAAATAGTTTAAGTATTATGCACAGATGGTTTAATAAAAGATATATAATTTAATAGTTTGTCATACGATTTCATCAAAACCCAATAACACATCAGCACAAATGAGTTAGCATGTTAGTGGACACTAAAGTCAGCATGTTATAGTGGATACTAGAGATAGCATGTTATAGTGGACACTAGAGCTAGCATGTTATAGTGGACACTAGAGCTAGCTTGTTATAGTGGACACTAGAGCTAGCATGTTATAGTGGATACTAGAGATTGCATGTTATAGTGGACACTAGAGCTAGCATGTTATAATGGATACTAGAGCTAGCATGTTATAGTGGACACTAGAGATAGCATATTATAATGGACACTAGAGCTAGCATTTTACATTGGATACTAGAGATAGCATGTTATAGTGGACACTAGATAAGATGTTATAGTGAACACTAGAGCTAGCATGTTATAGTGGATACTAGAGATAGCATGTTATAGTGGATACTAGAGCCAGCATGTTGTAGTGGATACTAGATAGGTTTGGTTTTGTGTGAAATGATTCTAAAATGAGATGAGCCAAAAATTTAATTTACATAGGAAGGAAGAGCCATTAATGCAGTTCCAAGTTGCATAACAGATACTTGAGTAAAGGACTGTTGGGGTAGAGCAGAGCTGAAGGGCTATTAGGAAGCTGATTGGCTGGTTGATTACCAATGACAGTGTGCAACTAGGCTGCCTAACTGGCCCTGACACTTGGGCTGACCTCTTGATAGCAAATTAATGGAACTTGTCAAAACAATGCTTGTTATGCTTCTCTGAGTCCCTAGCCACCAGTGTGGGAGGGGAGACTTCCTGTGTTCCTGGGGAAGACTTGCTCATTCTTAGGTGGGTCAGATGTCTGTGACAGGAGGGGTGGAGTGGACATCAGCACATGTGATTGAGTGGGACCACTGACCACTTACACTGACCATGTGATAGACTTGAAACATTGATGAGTGACCAGTGGTCACATATGAGTGACCAATGGTCATTGCTACTTCATGTGGTATGGACAGTCCAGAGACTAGGGACTAGTCAGCAGGCTTACCCAGCAGGCTTTAGTCAGCATGCTTTTGTCAGCTGCCTTTAGTCAGCAGCCTTCAGTCAGCAGACTTCTGTCAGCATTGTCCGTTCCCTGTTGGGGGTTGTCCCTTCCCTTTTGGAGGTGGTTTCCATACACCCATTCCCCAGTAATTGCTGTGACTGCCTCATTAACCCCTCACCCCGGCAATTAACCCAGTCTCCTCCCATCCACACCAAGGGGGAAGCCCGGGAAATAAAGCTCAGGATGTTTCTTTTTCTCAAAGACTTGCTTGTGTTCAGACGGCACCCCTTTGTATCAAACAGTCCAGAACAGACCCTGAAACCATGGTACTGCTCAGTTTTATCTCAAAGGTGTGGATGTTTTTATGAAGTTTTCTTTTGTTACTGCACTGGACTTGTTTGCAGACAATAACCTGCTTAAACAATACACACTCAGTTGTCCTCAAATGCAAATCTTATTTAAAAATAGGTGTATGATTACAATTATTATTTTCATTTAAAATGGGCATTCAATATGAATTTTTTTCTGCAGGTATGAATTAAATTTGAACCTTAATTATTTCAGTAGTAGGGTTTTTGCTTTATTAATTACATGAAAGTAATGTTTTCCTTAGTAATAATTCAGTGTGCCAGACTTGAAGTGGTTTGCCTGTCACATCCCTGACTATCATCACGCTAACAATCTGATCCACTCTCTCATGCTACAAAAGTGCATCAGCGTCTTCTATGTAGAATCACATTGTCCCTGACTGGCTTTGGTGAAGATAACGAAGTTGCCATGATCGCATTTGTTGAGGGACTCCATTAAAACAGGTCAAAAAGCTCAGATGTAAATTCAGCTTGGTTGCCTTCAATAAAAAGCAATTTGTTGATTAGTGACATCTAATGGCAGTATCTGTTTGCGTTAGGTCCGACAGTCGCTATTTGTCACTTCAGTTTACCCATCATACACTGGGACACTTTTAGACACCGGCTTGCTGCCAGTACCAATCAGCCAATGTGCGTCAGAGTTTTGGGACTTCGTGTATGGATTCTCTGTTAGCACTTTGTTAGGGTTTGGTCTAGTAAGTAACGTTCCATGCACAGGGTTTTAGTGGAATGTCTGGATTGCCCCATATTTCCTACTAACTATATTATCAGTCTACTTAAATCAGCAATTCAGAATGTAGAGCTCTGGCAGCTTTTCAAACCTGCAGCTGAGCACACAAATGTGAGTATTGGTCAGACATCCAGGAACATGTAAAGAGGCAGGGGCGGATCTAGGCTTGTTGGCGGGGGTCTCAGTCAGTCATAGTCATATGTCATTCTACTGACGAACGGGGGAGAGATGTGTTATTCTACTTACATAAGAGTTAATATTAGCCGACTGCTAATACTTCAGTCTTTACATTGAGACTAGTTCCAATGTAGGCCTATATATGTGTTCCTTTACCATAATATTTGCCATGGACACAAGGAGGTTCTAAGACCCCCCTCCATGGCCTGGGGGGTCTTAAGGCCCCCTTGGATCCACTGCTGAAGAGGGATGTATGAAAGAAAGGAAGGAAGGGAAGGGAAGAAGACAGGTCGAGGGAGAAGGCTGCCGATAGGGAGAAGTGGAAAGGGATAACGGTTGGGGCAGTGCATCAGTACAACCATCAGAAAGAGAGCAAGGAGATAGAACAGATGGTAAAAATGGTAAAAATGTGTATTTGCCCAACTGCAATAGTGAAAATACTGCATCTGATGCAACTGTGGCTTCTGCCAAGGAAATAAATGTGTGTGGTTACATCCAAGCAGTGATACACCCACATGCAAGCATTTATCTTCCTCCTACTCCTGGGCAAGTTCTTGGCACATCTATCATGATACAAGCAGCTGACTTCATCTATGATGAATTTCTTCTGAAGAGCCACTCCAGAGCCATGTTGAAAAGCACGAAACAGTTGCAGGCAATTACCGCACTGCACCTACGCAGTATTCATGGCATAACTACCAAGCTTTGTTTATGCTGTTTACACAAACCTATCAACTGGTATTCCGTTATCTCTTCCCACCAGTTCATCCATAAACTGTTCTCAGCCAGGTTGGGGATGTGAAGCCGATATGCCACTCTAATCCCAGCACATATATTACCAAACAAGATACAGTTTCCAAGCAAGGAATGCTTGTGGCAAAAAATGGCAGATTTCCAGAGAGTTTATGTTGCGCTTGTGGCTTGCGATGAAGGGTTTGCCTGGGGGAAGCCTCTCCCTGGCCCATGTGTGTGTGTGGGTTCATGGAAGAGTGCTGGCAGGCCCAGCAAGTCCTGATAAACCACAGGTTGCCTGTGAA
This sequence comes from Lamellibrachia satsuma, assembly GCA_033239005.1. NCBI lineage: Eukaryota > Metazoa > Annelida > Polychaeta > Sabellida > Siboglinidae > Lamellibrachia > Lamellibrachia satsuma. Next base: position 186,812 of record BSQZ01000042.1, on the reverse strand, counting down.
CTCTGACAAACTGCAGCTGACATCTCCTAGCTGACAACTAATGAAAAGACAGGCCAACACACTGACAGACAGACCACTCGGAATTAGCAGGTGTTGAAAGTGATATTCATGGATCAATCTAGAGATTGTGAAAGCTGCCAAAGTGAAACTGACAGGTCAACATGTGTTCCTCTTGCCTCACAGAGTGTTGCAGCTCTCAGCGTCTCTTCACGTTTGTTGACAGGTAGTTGTCAGACCACTTACTGATGTAGTTCCATCCTCTCTCAGCTTCACTGGATGCTATATATGGAGGAGTCAGTCACAAGATGTATGGGTACTTCTGAGAAATATGCCACCAAACGGTCCTGGTGTCTGACACAGATACACCACACAGATAGGAATACCCCTGCAGTGATTCACTCAACTTCCCTAGCCATCTGCTTCGTTTGTCCGTCCCATGGTAAATAGTTGCTGGTATTGTCTAGCATTTGGAGATTTTGTGCTTCTTTATTTCACTGGATGTCTTTTTCAATTATGGAGGTGTCACGACAGAGGCACCATCAAGACAGACTTTATAGGCTCCTGTCTAATGGAAGGGAAATTGAGTCTTTCTCTGCCACTGTGCAGGGAATCAACTGCTTCACCTGAAATGGAAGGATGCAGTATCACTTCAGTGTCAGATAGCAGTGAGAGACATCCAACATCACGCTTTCCACATACACTCATCTCTTTGCCAATGGTTCTTCATCTGAGGTCACAGTGTATGCATAACCCCAATGAGTACACTTATCGCCGTGTGATTAGAGTGACTTTGTGTCATGTGATGAACCATTGCAACTTGCCATTTGTTCATGGTTTAACCATAGTATTAATGTTAGAGCAATACAACACAACCCAGTCAGCAAAGTGTTGGCTTCTAAACTAACCAAGACTTTTGTCTCTGTAATAATGTACTCTGTAGTAATGTGCTCTGTAATAATATACTCTGTAATAATGTACTCTGCTGGGTTATTTAATTAGTTTTGCACATTACAAGGATCATATTGTTAGCCTATATAGATACTTATACCTAAGGGGAGGGAATATGGATTAAAGGACAATACTTCTATTCCAATCAATCATTCATTTATTTCCAAAGAACATGCTCAACTTCACAGGTAATACAGCACTATTTGCAGCTTGTGAAAGATATGTTTAAAGGTGTTTAAACAATACTTCCTACAAAGTTGACAACATTCTGAAAACCCCACACCAATATTTTTATTGTTTTTATATTACATTAAATCCTTTCAATGCCACTACAACACAATGAAGGTGTTAGAAGTAAGCACTATGCCTAAATATTGGGTTTATTTATTTAGGACAAATACACTTTTGTTGGAATTCACCGTATTGTATTCGTGTGGTAGTGTGTCAGGTTCGTGTTACTTAATTAACCTGTTTAATGGCATATTGATGTCATAATGATTAAGTTAGAGGAAATATGAAACAAAAAATGTAAATATATTAACATGTAATATAGCTGAGTATCTGACATGATATTATAAATGTGTTGATATTGTAGTGTGTGTATATGTTACATTGGTGAATCAGTAGCTGTGGTTTGGTCTGCCTTGTGACATGTCTCAGCTGATAGCACCAGTGTTCTCACCAGTGATTCTGACATCAGCAAATAGACTGGGGAGGCCAACAGCAAAGTCTGCAAGGGGCAGAGCACTGTTGTGCTGACAATGCACTTACTTATGACTTACTTATGACATTCAACTCCAAATAGCCCTGTCTAGGCCTTACATATAGGAGTGGTTTTTCAGAGTTTTCCTTCTCTAGAGTTAGTAAGTCAACGGCAGGACTTTTCCATTTCCCTGCATGGGATCTTTTATTTCCCCTGACATAAACGCTAGGTAGAAAGGACTAATGGCTTTTACTTACTAATTTTAGTCTCACTTCTGAAAGACACAGGCAATGAGGGGTGAATGAAACATTTCATGAAAGATACTAGTTTTCCATTTCACAAGTTTATTGATATTGTCTTGCTCAAATCACAGCATAACTTTCCAGGTAATGGCCCATTATGCTGAATAAGGCTAGCAAGACATTAGATGGAAATTATATAATTCTTTTGGCAGAGTTATAGAGGACCATAAGTGACATGAAAGACTGGTAAACTGCATAGAAGCACAGGCATAGGTGAACGATGGACCACCATTTTGAGAGCTCCATATTGATTATTTCAACCAAGGCAAGTAAGCAATTGGTTTTCTCACCCACAAGGAAGGACATTTGTCATTAAGTCTGCAGTGGGCAGAAAATGAACTGGGTAAGTCCAGGCCCTGTACTGGCGGGATTAAAGCTGCCTTAACAAATGGTTCCCCGCGGGCAGCGCATTTAAATAAATCTGATTTAAACGGTCATATATCAGAAATTAGGAGCAGCACAGTTGCGAGCCAAGCATGCCGTAGAATTAGTTGGCCACCAGGGAAGACTACCAAGGCGCTGATGAATTTCTATCAGCGCCGATCTGCGCAATCTAGCAATTGTTTGCTCGCTCATTCATTTTGTTCAGTAACAAATGAGACAATTCAGCAGCAGATATGTTTTCATTGGTCACATTGCTATATTGATGAGGCGATGCATGTAAATGCTTCCAGACAGTTTGATTTGTTTGGAAAGTTGTCTGATGCAATTTGAATGTTCTGCTACGTGCTGTGATTAATTTGTGGTACATTTGAATGAATGCGCAACACATTTTGGAGGATCTTTCAATCATGTTGATTTTTTGGTGATATGTTTGATGGATCTTTTTTGTTGTTGGCTTAAATATTTGGAGAATTTGTGTAGCATTTAAATGGTGTTGGCGGTAAGACCATCTTTGATACACTTAGAATATTAAATGGTACTTGATTGAATTAGATTAAATCTCATATGGTGGTCTTTCTAGTTGCCACGTAATCCTCTGTAATTCTGCCACATGCACTTTGATTATTCTCATGAAAGGTATGAAGGATTTTTTTTAAGGATTTGTGGTAGATTTATATGTCAGCCTTGAGTCTTGTCACAGGTGATTCGGGGAATGTATCATTTTAAGGTCACCTTGGTGGAGGTCACCTTGAACAAAGGCAGCCATTGACAGGATATTTGTAGAATAAATGTTCCCAATTTGTTCTAGAAATAATAGTGTTAACCTAAATGGTTCTTCAACAGTAGTTTTTCAATCATTAACTTAACTGGTGAGAATTGTGTGCACAATTATTCTGGAACATCTTGTGTTATTTTAGTCTAGCTTTCTCATATTAAATTTGTACCCTTCAATATATCTGTGTATATTGAATCATTTTGGACGTGTTAACATAGTGAACAGGAAGAGATAAGTGCTGGTAGATCGCTTGTAGAAGTACGAGAAACTCAAGAAGACTGATTGATTCTGCAATTTCTGCTTGCTTCAGATGGCAGGGAATCGATGGCTCCTTGGCTGTGCGCCTCATGCTGCCTATCAGTATTCTCCAGATGAATCACTGCTAAATTATCTCTTGCAGTCCAGTTAATTTGCAATGCTGTGCGTTAATAAACGGTAGTTTTTAAGACAGTGTAAAATTAATTACTGCTAATTTACACAGTCTCCATGGTGATTTGCTGCAGTGACAATGGATGTTCATTGGCAGTGGAATAAAAAAGAGGATAAATTCCCTGAGCGTGTCCTGTCGGCTGGCGGAGATAAACGGATGTCGTTTATGTAGTGATGCCAGTATTGTCAGGAATATTTCCAGTGTGTGCCGAAATTGCGGCTGTAAATTTAATCCGCTGTCAGGCAGTGTGTGCTCGTTTGGGAGGACTGCGGATGCAATTGGCAGCAAGCAGCACATGAAGATGTCCACTAAAGTCCTGCCTTGACTCCATGAGTGAGTCTGGGGATGTTTCCAGCACCCACAGGGCTACTGAAGCTGGTGGAACAAAGCTGTTTATGGGCATCCTGTGTAATGGGTCCATGTAGGGTGACTTGTCTAATCCTTGAGTCTTAACTCACTGTTTGATGGTTCGGTTTGAGTGGCATATAACAGACATATAGATGCAGGGAAGTATCCCACATGCTATGTTGTCTGAGAAGGGCATCCCAAGGTTGTTGTGACCTTCATGTCATATTTGTTGGTGACAAAGTAACGCATTTCCACAGGCACATTTAAAACAGTTTCAAATTTTCATTGTAAATAACAACAGTGATTGTAGTTTATTTAATTAAAATGTATTGGTTTTCGTGATAAGTTTTTATTTAAGTCAAATCAGATGCCAATTTTCTACCAGTTCCTTACTTTTCACTTCTTGTGCATTTTCCTTAAATTTAATGTTAAGTTTTGTTTCACTATCCTGTGATAATTTAGTAAATTACATTATTAAAAAAATTCATAGAATAATTTTGGAATGCCAGTTTGTTGATCACATTGCAAATACTGAAAATTACCTTGAGAAATAAATTTGACACAAACCAAACATAACAAGTGTTGTGCCAGGCATGTGCACTCAATATTGACATGAAGGCAGCTGTCATATTGCATGCAGATTACTTAGCAGAATGGACCTGTTTGTGTGTGATTCTCACCATTTGATGTTCCACCTAAGCCGCAAACGACTCGATAAGCCAATGTTCGATTTTGCCACGTCTCGCCATAATTTGTCTTGAGCCGCCCGAGCATCCCATGGATTATGGTTCATTTGTAATAAAGCTCCGGAGGCTGTCCGTGGCGCTTCTCTTGTAGTCACATCATCTGTCTGTGTCAGCTCAAGCTATTCCTCAGAGGCTCAAAACGTTCGTCATTTGAAAAGAGTTGCTAGTTTTGGTGCAGTTCACCAATTTTTCACAATGTTGTTCGCTTTGGCTGGAGAGGCAGATGTGTAGGCCATTCTGTTAAAAGCAACATGATTGCATTGTTATAATGGGAAGCAGTCCATTGTAGTGGATTAGTCAGTTGAAACTTCAGGTCTTGAAGCATCATGTTAGCAACTAAAAAACTGCGCTGAAAGAATTCTTCTTATATGTTATGATAATTATATTTTTTATGTTAGGGTCTGATAACATTCTAGTTCATCTGTAGCAAAAGGCTTCAAGACATGTGCAGGACAAATGGTCTCAGCTGTAATCTCACCTTTACTGGTAGTCTGAAATCCTAACCCTAACCCCCATCTCAGTTCTGACTGTTCCTCTCACATCACAGAATCCTAATCACAGCATGATAGTGATTATGTTCTAGAAAATGGCCAGAAGACATGTAGATAACTGCCTTGAAATGCTGCTGCTGATGTGCCTAGGTGAACTGAGACCTGTTTACATGCACCTCAAGATACTAGAGACATATGATCCCATAATAAGATAATATAAAACTTGACTTGATGTTGACAAGCTCCTTTCATCTCTTACTGCAGGAGTTGATGGTATGCACCTCAGACAGTTGGTAGGAACCAAAGAGAAGACCATATCCTTGCACAGGTGTTTCTCTGTAGGTGTGATAAGTATAGGCCATCATGTAGCAGCAATCTGTACCAAGTACAGTTATCTACAACTAATGAACATTTGAATCCTTTATGACTTCCTTCCCTTCAGGCTAGACATTGTAGGCAAAATGGGAACCATGCAACCAGAAATCTGCCCATTTTCCGTTTGGATGAGCTTGCTTTTCTCAGCATTGGCAGGAAATTATTAGTTAGGTAAAATCTTGCCTCGATTCATCCGATTTGATTAGTGTTTTCATTGCTTATTATTGGTTTAATTATTTATTGCAATAAGTTTAACAACCAACACTTATATGGTGAGTTATTGACTACATACTGATGGCATACTGATGTGGAAATAAAGATGTAAATGCTTCAAAGATGTGAAGTAAGATTAACAACTTACATCACAACCTCCAGATTGCTTTCTTTTATGCAGTATGTCTGTGGAAAGTAGGACTTGTTTATTGGAAGCTCTCTTCCTATCTCTGGCAAGCAGCAGGCCACAGCCTTGGTAATCAGCAGGCCACAGTCTTGGTAATCAGCAGGCCACAGCCTTGTAAATCTCTCTGGCTTCACAGGAGGGGATGTATTACTATTTTTCCCCATAAGGACATGCTGCTGAAACAAAACACCAACAAATTCTGTTATTTTCCTTCCATAAATATATGGAAGTTCCCCATCATATGGCAACCCCAAACAACTAGATCATGTCTTCATTTGCAAGGTATCCTACCATCAGAATCTAGGAAATAAACTCACATGAAAAAATTTACAGAAATAAGGTCAAACCAAAGCAAAGTGATGCAGCACTGGAAACCTTTATAAGAATGCACACAAACGTTTCTATTTAAAGTGTATGGTCATGACAATGAACTGCAATGTGTGTATAATTATCCAGAATTTTCCAGAAATTTATTGACACTGCGATATAATACCCATCATGGTCCATTCTTCCCTTCCCCTTATAACAGTCGGCCTACTTCTCCTGTGGCTGGAAGCATTGTATAACAAGACAAAGTTTTGGAAGGTCACCTTTGTCTTATTATATAATGCCTTCAGTCACACCTGGAGAAGCAGACCGACTGTTGCTAGCAAGCACTATAAAGCATGATACATTTTGGGCACTCTATTTTAGAATTATGGCTAAAACTACAAAAATGTCCTTCAGTTTCTAAATTGGGTGCATTTAACAAGATTTAACAAGATTGCCACCGAAGGCCCAATGGCAAGTGGACAAGGAAGCCATTGGTTTATCGAGCGTTCAACATTTTTTCATCTATGTGTAACCCACGCTCCTGAGATATGTGTCAACCTTGTTTTTAAACATATTCACACTGCTAGCAATCTGTAGACAGTTTGTTCCATTCATTTATTGTCCTCTGTGAGAACGAGTACTTCCTGATATCCAATCTACACTGACCTACACTACCTTTACTAATGCTACCTCATATCTTCTAGTTCTACTATCTTTCTTATGTGAGAAAAAGTATTTCTATCAATATTTTCATACCCATTCAATATCTTAAAAACTTCAATTTGATCTCCTCTTAACCTCCTTGTCTCTACGGTTGTTAAACTACCTTCTTTTAGGCATTCTTCATAACTAAGGTCTCTCAGTTCTGGAATCATTTTAGTTGCTCTCCTCTGTATTTGTTCAAGTGTATCTATATCTTTCTTACAATATGGTCTCCAAGCTTGTATACAGTACTCTAAATGAGGCCTAACTATTGCTTTTTACAAACGTATAATTAGCTCTTTTCCTTGTATATTTTTTACCTAATCAACCCAAGAATGTGATTACCCTTTGAAGCTGCAGTACCACACTGCTCAGAAACCTTCATATCAACACTTACTGTTACTCCTAAGTCCTTTTCTTTTTCAGTAGTACCTAGAACAGAATCTCCCATTTTATAGTTTACATCCAAGTTCCTGTGTCCTGTATGTAGGCATTTACATTTCCCAAAATTTAATAACATCTGCAATTTTTTACGATCGTTTTGTAAATGTATCGACATTTTTAACCTTTCTAAACACTTTTGTATCATCCGCAAATTTCAGTACATCGCTTGTTATATTACCATCCAAGTCATTGATATATATTAAAACTTAAAACTGATTTCCAGTTTGAAACCTCCCCATCTATTACAACTCGCTGTCTTCTGTCAGTCAGCCATTTTTCTGTTCAGTCAATTGTGTCTTTCATGAGCTGTTAATAATTTAATAAGATTAAAATAAAGATGGGATGAAGTGACACTGATTGGGAGTTGCCTTTGCCCAGGCTGAAGAAGAAATATATTCTGTATTATGAGCCACTGTCGTCAAGCTTTCAGTCCATAGTCTAATTCCGTGTCTTTGGCTCCATTGACTGGTTGTCTGTTCAGTCTGTCTTCTGCCTTTTTCTTTGTATTTTCATCCTTCTTTTAGGCTCTTCCACTCGTTTCCTCCCCTTTGCCTTTTCCCTCAAACCTTCCTTCTATTGCCAGCTTAAAAAGTCCATCACATCTCCTGGTTTGTCATAACCTGTTTCCCTGTTTCTTCTTCATCACATAAACCATTTTTATTATTACTAATAATTCTGCACCTTTAGCTACATTCATTGGTTGTCAAATCTTCCCTGTCTTCTTCCCTTTTCTTCATTTCTCTCACAATAGATTTCAAGTAATACATCACTCCTAAGTGATTTGTAACATGGCTCCTCCCACAGCTGCCATAATCTCATAAACCATCAACATTTTTGGTCATTCCTATTTAATTGGCTTTGATGTGTGTATCTTGTAATTATATCCATGATTAATGACTATTTGAACTTGCAGAAATTAGAGTGAGTTCCAGTGCTGATTGATGGTGTCTGTCATGGCAGCCATTTTGGTCACTTGGGAATGCTCTCTATCTAATCTCTGTCCTGTGGAAGCAGCAAGGAAATGCCACATTAATGATCTGAAGCTGTAGTTAATAACACTGACATGTGTGTTGTGTGTGTGTGCACTGTTGAAGTCAGGTAGACATGCAGGTGTGTCAAGATCAAAGCCAGCACCCACAGGCACAGCCACACACAGTTATAACACAGGACAATTATAGAGCTGATCCGTTGATTGATCAGTCCAGCCAGTTATTGATAACTGCAGTAAGCATCGGATTCCCTGGTGTATTAACCTAGGCCAGACCCATTAATCTCATGATTGATTTGACTGTGGAAAACACCAGGACCTTATTATATGATAATATCCAAGTCTGTTTTGGTGTGGGTGCCATCAATCATTTCACTTGAGAGAGACTTCATTGTCTTGACTACACATGTATGATTGTAAATAGATGTAGTTTAGCACAGCATGATTATTTCCTTCCTTGACTGAGTCGTTTGCTCAGGTTTAACCATTTCATTGAGGATGAATTACTTTAACATCCAGAAATATTTAATTTCATTGTTGTTGCTCTGTTCTACATCGCTGAAGTCCAGGGTGAGGCTGGCATCGATAGTGGTCTTTGATCTGTATAAATGTTGCTCAGCTTTACATCGCTGAAGTCCAGGGTGAGGCTGGCATCGATAGTGGTCTTTGATCTATATAAATGTTGCTCAGCTTTACATCGCTGAAGTCCAGGGTGAGGCTGGCATCGATAGTGGTCTTTTATCTATATAAATGCAAACTATTTCAATCACACAATGTTCAGTTTCCCTGTGTTCATACTGTAAAACATATACTACATGAATGGATTTAAAATTATGCATTTCTGTCAATTTGACACCATTGTACACCAAAGTGAATGTCTGTTAGAACAGCTTTATTGTTCATATTACCTTCCCCGAATAAAATCTTTTTACAGACTGTTCTTGTTTTGGCAACTTTCTGCCATAGTTTAGCTCCATCCATTATTTTTTTTTCAAATTGCAAGTAGACCTGGGGTGAAATATATTTTATCTGACATATTTAAGGACACACCTTGATATGACTGTATATGTATATTACAAGTTACCTTTATGTAGAATTCTCAATAAACTAGCAATTAAAAAAAATTATTCATATTTCTTATAAAATAAATATATGGCCATAGACTAGCTGATCACAATGCTTGTCAGGTTATTATAAAAAGGAACCTATTGTTGGACTGTTGCATTTAAAAAGCTAATATAATTTCACATTGCTAACTGTGCGTATATCATTAAATATAAATGTGTAGATATACATTGTTAATCAATGTAATAAAGCTTAACAAATAAGTATATTTAACTAGGGTATGGTGAAACTATGAGAGACAAATATATGAGTAAATACTTAAAGATATATAAATAAACGTGAAGTGTAAAATGGTCAAGTGTATTACCAATAAGAAATTAAGTGTAAAAATAGAAGTTCTAGGACCAGCTGGCATTAGCATATTTAGAAGGCTGCCATGACGGGAATCACTGAAACAGACTAGATGTTGTTGATGGCACTGTGTCATTAGTAGATGGCACTCTGTTGACAGATCTCATGGCACTGAACTGAATGGTTAAACAATTATTTAGAATCTCACTGGCTCCAGATTTAATTAGATGGGCACTGTTGTTTTGTTAAATCTATTTCAATGCAGGCCCAGTGTTTATCTGGTATCACATGCCAGTGTAAGAATTTCAGAAATGTTTGGCTGGGATGTCAGACTATTTTTATTTCTTCTCAGTTAGCAGTAAGATGTTTCCAGATTGTTCTTAACTGAAGATGGACAGAACAAATGGGATAGTGGCAGCTATAGTTTACACATCACCCTCCAGACAGCACCAGGTGTCTCTAAACAACATCTGTAATGTATGTCTATGTTATTGTTATCAGGTCAGGAATTCCACGCATCTGTCAATCTACTTGTGATGTGTTTGGTAAATATTTGATTGGTGCCTTGCTAACATTTGCTGGCAGGCTCAGATAGTTTGCTGGTATCTGTGTCTTCTGTTGGCATAGTGGTTCTGCGAAACATTCACCAGCAGAGCTGTCTTAGCTCATTGGCAAACTTTGGCAAGGCACCATCAAATATTTACCAAGCCCATCAAATAGAATGACATATGGATGCTATGGTTACCGGGGCAGCTCTTTCTGCTGTCGATGAAAAACATTGATAAAAATGTCAGCATTTCGACCCTTGCAATGATTCTTTAGAATGATATATGCGCCTTGACAGATAAACCAGCTGGTGGATATAAACAAATTGAATGCTTGGCTGTTGAACTCAGCTATAAAACAGCACAATATTTACACCATGCTGATATCCAGGTTGTCTCAATCAAATGTGCTGCACAGCTTAGCCAACTCTGATAGAGTGGAACATTTAAACACAATCTCAACTTCTCAGGCAAATGTTCTGCTACTCTGCAGGCAGTGTACACAACCAATTCAGTCATAAACTTATATCAATTCCAGATACTCGTTTACAGGGCTAAATTAACTAGGGCAGTTGTGACTGATAAATATGAATTACTGATCAATGTAGCCCAGACTTCTAACAGCTGAGTGGACTGAGGCAGTTGTGACTGAAAGAAGTAGCCCAGACTTCTAACAGCTGAGTGGACTGAGGCAGTTGTGACTGAAAGAAGTAGCCCAGACTTCTAACAGCTGAGTGGACTGAGGCAGTTGTGAATGAAAGAAGTAGCCCAGACTTCTAACAGTTGAGTGGACTGAGGCAGTTGTGACTGAAAGAAGTAGCCCAGACTTCTAACAGTTGAGTGGACTGAGGCAGTTGTGACTGAAAGAAGTAGCCCAGACTTCTAACAGCTGAGTGGACTGAAGCAGTTGTGACTGAAAGAAGTAGCCCAGACTTCTAACAGCTGAGTGGACTGAAGCAGTTGTGACTGAAAGAAGTAGCCCAGACTTCTAACAGTTGAGTGGACTGAGGCAGTTGTGACTGAAAGAAGTAGCCCAGACTTCTAACAGCTGAGTGGACTGAGGCAGTTGTGAATGAAAGAAGTAGCCCAGACTTCTAACAGCTGAGTGGACTGAGGCAGTTATGGCTGAAAGAAATAGCCCAGACTTCTAACAGCTGAGTGGACTGAGGCAGTTGTGACTGAAAGAAATAGCCCAGACTTCTAACAGCTGAATGGACTGAAGCAGTTGTGACTGAAAGAAGTAGCCCAGACTTCTAGCAGCTGAGTGGACTGAGGCAGTTGTGAGTGAAAGAAGTAGCCCAGACTTCTAACAGCTAAGTGGACTGAGGCAGTTCTGACTCAAAGTAGCCCAAACTTCTAACAGCTGAGTGGACTAAGGCAATTATGACTGAAAGTAGCCCAAATTTCGAAATTCTTAATACAAAGTATCTCGTCATGCCCTTTACACTTTAACACTTTAACACTTTAACACTTTAACACTTTAACACTGCGCTATTGCAATCTTAGTTGCATTGAAATGCGTGTGCATGCAAGAGAGTGTGCATGCAAGAGAGTGTGCATGCAAGAGAGTGTGCATGCAAGAGAGTGTGCATGCAAGAGAGTGTGCATGCAAGAGAGTGTGCATGCAAGAGAGTGTGCATGCAAGAGAGTGTGCATGCAAGAGAGTGTGCATGCAAGAGAGTGTGCATGCAAGAGGGTGTGCATGCAAGAGAGTGTGCATGCAAGAGAGTGTGCATGCAAGAGAGTGTGCATGCAAGAGAGTGTGCATGCAAGAGAGTGTGCATGCAAGAGAGTGTGCATGCAAGAGGGTGTGCATGCAAGAGAGTGTGCATGCAATGAGTGCCTTCTTGATATTTACTTAGTTGTCGACACATTTGGCATGCATCAGTTCCATTTCTGTTATTAATTTATTTTCTAATTTGATACTTGTAATGCAGAAATCTGCCAGATGCCTGCGTTTTAAATAAATCAACTGATAACTGACAGTTGTGATATTTATAATTTGATTAAATGATTTTTTATTCAGCCTTATGTGACACCCATTCTAGGGACATATAATGTATTAATGGCCGTGTACATGACCTTCATTGGAATTTATTATAATGTTTGCATGTGCAGTCATTACCTTTTAATAAACATTGTAACTAGAACATGACAAAAAGTTAGGTGTATTGAGTAACTGTTCTCTGTTTCATAAATTAATTATGAACGTTTGTTATTTATATACTTAAAGCGAATGGGCTTTAGATAGAAAATAGTAATTAATAGTATTTATGATAGTTCATTCATGCAGTCAGAGATATAAAAAACAATTATTATAAGTACATTTTTCACACATGTTGGCATTTCTTGTTAATGTATTAATGTGGACACAGGTTTCACTCATTTGATCTTGTGACGTCTATTGAAATGGCTTTTTTACCTTCACAGCAGATGTCGAGTAATATAGTAGGCGTTGATTATTGTCTTGATACCTGTCCATGTGAATACACGTGGGTGGGCCATGTACCAGACCGCCTCTATGTCTCCTCACATGCTAAGCAAGAAAATCTTTCATAAAGCACCTCTCAGCCTGACCAGATATATTATCCGTTTGTTCATCGGTCGCTAAACAGACATAGCATTGTTCTTTGGCGGCAGCTGTGATTCGGTCATCCCCAATGCTTTGTGTAGTTATTTATGGACCACATCTTGTGAACCATCTAATGTGCTGTCTCATCTCAATCACCGTCTCATCTAGCCGACATTTTTTGTACTAGTGAAAACCGCACTTTGTGCCGTTGATTTATGACAGCCGTGTTTTTTCAAGATATCTAACAGCTTTCTATAAATTCACATAAGGTGTGGTCAGAAACCCAAACAGATGGTCATTTTTGAAAATTTTTTAAATAAAATTTTAACAAAGGAAACTTCAGGTGGGTCTGTAATACAATGGCGGATGTGCTATTTCAGTATGTTTGTGTTTGTATAAAATTGACTGTTTAAATGGCACATTCCAGATGTTTTTTATCAGGAGAACACTCTGGCAGGATCAACAAGTACATAAAGAGAGCTTTCACTAACCTGTGGATGTTTACATTTTGTCAGACGTCACACTTCAACCTCTACCTTGTATACATTCTGCTGAAAGGCTGTGGAAAGAATGAGAAATCCTATGTTTGCCCAGCCAGCTTATGTGGTTTATGAGATGATACCAAAAGGCTTGTAGGAAATTAGGGAAACAGTAAAGAAAAATAAATTGGAAAATAATTGGTTTTTGTTGAAAGTGAATGTATGTAGAAAGTGGTGGTAAATATTAACACACAAATTATAATCATAAAATGTCAAATGCGAATAGAAGAACAAGTACAATTCTCCACTCCACTGCATCTGGATGCTTTGATTGGCTGCCACGTTGACAAATGAATTTTAATCTCATCAAATTACATTTATTTATTTATGGTACCAAGAAGTCATCTTCCAGCCAAAGCAGTACATTTGTTTTTGACCCACAATTGTTAAAGAAGATATAATGTGATTGGGCGTCATACTCATCAAAGTCACACTTAAGCTCAGAAGTCATGAAACCAACTTAGGTTCAAATGTTGTTTAAAATCACTGAAGAAGTAATTTTGTTTCCAATTTGCTATGAAGTTTCTTTCACAAAAACAAGGGCACACTAAGAACCATCACAACATCACAGAATAAGAATAAATCAAAAATAAATGAAAATATAACTCAAGGCATTGTTTAGTGTCTGTGGTCAGGTTAGACTCAGACAACAGGTGTTTGTTTTATATAAGGTGTCAGAGGGCTGGTTAACTTTGTTAATTTGGTTAGTGTCTACTGCCTCCAGACAACACTGTTCTCAATACAGCTGAGCCAGTCACAGAATGCTGTAAGATATGCTTACAATGCATAATAACCACAGTGTTGGGTGACACAAAGAGACGTATACAGCCAATACGAGACATTACAAAGACGGCCACCAACACAGCTTTAATACACCACTCTGTGCCTAATAACTAGAAACAGTTCTCTTGGCTCAACAATTAGTAAGCTGTCGTCAGGTCGTCAAAAGACTGCTGTTCCCTTGCTCAGAATGGATATTTCATCTTTTAATAATAGCTAACTAATCTGATTGCATTTGTTGTTCAGTTATTACAGGCCTTTCAGTACACGCTTGTTGCATCTAATTTGGCGGTGCACATTTGATCAAAGCTGCCAGGGTGCAGTCAGACATGCTGGCTGAAACTCCTCTAACATGCTTTGTGACTCTCATAATTTCTCTCTAATCATATTTGTCGGTGCTGCTTTGGTCACCAAATGGTTTGGCCTTGTGTGCAAGACAGCTGAAGAAATGTCTTGCGTGTTGACTATATTTACATGTCGACTATATTTATTAGGCAGTCTGTTACATCATGCGCTCTGGGTCTCAAGTAATCAGTGATTAAAAATGCTATCTTTGAAAATGTGGCTCATAGCCTTGGCATATTTGTCCTAGACGCAAGTCGTGCAGTATATGTTATATTGTCTTACAATTATATATATATATATATATATATATATATATATATATATATATATATATATATATATATATATATATATATATATATATATATATATATATACTATATATATATACATATATATACATATATATATATATACAGATCTTCCCAGGCATGAGTAGACAACCATATATATATATACATATTTTTTTTTAAGTTATATGTGTATAAGACATATGATGTTTTTCATAATGCCCTTCCGTTTTGAGACACGGTGTGTTTTCATGCTGACTGAACATGATTGGAGTGTAAGTAATGTTTATGGTTTCAGGCCAGTATTTATCTTACATCTATAATATAAGCCATATTATTCAACCTTTTAAAAAATACAGGACAGAATGTTTAATACCATGCACACATGCACGCACGCAAGCATGCACACAAGCATGCACGCACACATGCATATAGCTTTTTGATTGCTGAAAGGGGGTCAAAAGGTCTGATACTTTCCCTGCCACTTTCCCCATGTTGCTTCTGATGATTATGGCTACTTCCCAGTATATCTACATTTTCCCCATTACAGTTACAGGTAAGAGAAACAATTAATTAGGCATTTAAAGTAGTCCCGCTCTACCTATTTCCTAAAATCTATTCTTGGACCAAGGGAGAATCAGTTATCTGAAATGGAATATGTAACATAAAACACATGTGTATTACAGTTCTATTTACATTAATTGTACATTAATTTTACTCAGTGTAAAATACAATATCTATTCGTTGTGTTTGCAGATTCGGCAAATGCACATGCCTTTGATAATAAAGGGATGTCAGTTTTGCAGCCTCAGCATTGTATATCAGCTGGACTGGGAGGAGGGGCTCATCATGAGCGTGTTTTCTCATAGCAGCGATGGCCTTCATTACCTCGCACCGGGCTACGTCCAGAGGGTGGCTATGTTCACTAGTTCACGAAGTCACCTACAATGTTGGTTGTCTAAATGTCACAATGGAACCTGAAATAGTTAATGCTCCCCTCATGTCCTTCATGAACTGGAGAATGAAAACAGTAGCTGCAACGAGACTAGTTTGACTTAATGAGTAGCTATAACTGGAATAAAAGTAGCTATAATGGGAAGTAGCTGTAACGGGAAATAGCCATAATGAGAAGACACCGCTTCCGACAAACGTCCCAGCATTCCCAGGCACTGCTTCCTCATCGAATCTACAATCAGTGTCTTGTGGGTAGAACAAATCCATACATATTTACACTTTCTGGGTCATATTTCCAGCAACCCACCTCATGATCTGTTATGCCATTCGTTATCCCAAGTGCCTTTACCCCCCTCGGCTGTCTACAGAAGAGGGAAACTGTTTTTCCCAGGCACCAGTAGACAACCATAAGTGGGTGGAGCCAAACTAGGGTAATTAGTTGGATACCAATTGTTTTAAGTACAGTTGCGCAATATTATACACCCATTGCCTACATTATGCAAAATATCTTTTCAACCTGATCGATGCCATCTTGTAGCTGTGACATGTGGTTCTGTCTCTCTTTGAAGTTGATGTGTCAATAATATATATATAATCACCATCTTTTAATTACGTTCTGGTAGCTTAATTAATGGGACGTCAAAGGTTGCTGCATGTTTCTTTGAAGCTGTGTGCTTGCTCATGCACTTACACATCATGGAAACAGCTGATTGGTTGCATGGTCTGGTTTGCCGAGCAAGAGGACTTGCATCTGGGGTTCTGGATCGTGTTGCCATCAACTTGTTTAGACCGTTGTAATGGTTCCAATATCGCCCAGCCACCTGTCCAGAGAACCATCGAAGGAGCTAGGCTGTATCGCGTTACCAGATGTCTCTTAATTGATGTAATAAAAAACGACCACTGACAAAGACAGGATGCTAATTTATTGCAAACCTACCAGTAGAACTAACACTCACATCCTACCAGGTAACTTTATGATTCACAACATGAAAGTCGTGTAATAACTCAAACTGTTGTAGGTGAAGACAAAAGCGGCGGGTCGTCCTGACGTGTGGCCGGTCGCCGACAGTAAACAACAGAAGGACGCCCGTGTCAAGTTCACTTGTCTCAATATGCACAACGGTTCCTGCTATTCCATCAGGTGACTCTTAATTGGCAAGATAAAAGCAGATTTTAACAGGTCCTGCATGCTAGTTGCTCGTTTACAACGACGTCGACGAGGGCCGTGGTGAGAGGATCAAAGGGCCACGTTTGTCGTTGCAGCCACCGGCTGTGCCGCACACAAAGACGGCATTGATGGGTGGCACGCATGATTTGTGCACCCCTTTTGTTACCCCTTTTGTCGCGGCTTCTAAATTAATGGCTGCCGTTGGCAGCAGTTGTAACCTTCATGAAATTGCCATTAGGCAAATTTCGCTCGGTGACAGGCGAGAAGAAAAAATCACTTGAAATGTCATCTGTCGTTGGCCTGACTGTCAATCATGTTGGCGGTCGTGACTGCGCGCAGTCGTCGCCGCCCGCCAGTGTCTTGATGGCATCGGACGGGCAGGTGTGGGCGCTTTCTCTAGTAGACACGAGTGCGTAAACATGCACAGAAGCACCTCTTGTTTTGTCTGCTTGTTTCGTCCCGTGTTCGCGAGTGGGCTTTGTTCTGTTAAAGCTGTAAAGGGTTATTATTCGAGCGGGCTTTGTTCTGTCAAGGCAGTGAAGGGTTATTATTCGCAGAATGTACTAAACTTTCAGGACAATAATTGAGGTGAATTCGTTTAATCAAACAAGTGATTTACTGATCTGGAAGTAAAGATGGCCAAATTTATGTTTGATAAGGAGGTGGTTTACTGGAAAGCTGGTTGTGAGGCGGACTGGTTGTCCGACTGGCTGATTATCTGACCGTCTGGTTGTCCGACTGGCTGATTGTCTGACCGTCTGGTTGTTCGTCTGGCTGGTAGCCTGGCCGTTTGGTTATCCGATTGGCTGATTGTCTGACCGTCTGGTTGTACGAAGGCTGATTGTCTGACCGTCTGGTTGTCCGACTGGCTGGTTGCCTGGCCGTCTGGTTATCCGACTGGCTGATTGTTTGACCGTCTGGTAGTCCGACTGGCTGATTGTCTGGCCGTCTGGTTGTCCGACTGGCTGATTGTCTGGCCGTCTGGTTGTCCGACTGGCTGATTGTCTGGCCGTCTGATTGTCCGACTGGCTGGTTGTCTGGCCGTCTGGTTTTCCGACTGGTTGGTTGTCTGGCCGTCTGGTTGTCCGACTGGCTAATTGTCTAACCGTCTGGTTGTCCAACTGGCTGATTGTCTGACCGTCGGGTTGTCCGACTGGCTGGTTGCCTGGCCGTCTGGTTGTCCGACTGGCTGATTGTATGGCCGTCTGTTTGTTTGGCGAGCTGGTTGTCTGGTTGTCCAACTGGCTGTCCGGCTGGCTAGATGTCCGACTTGTTAGACATTTATCTTACCAGACTGACTATTTTAACCAGAGACAAGAAGTGGCCATCAAATACAACGTTTTTGTGATCTGGACAAGACTTATTGGCCTGTATAAACCCTGTTTGACCTGCCGACGATTTCACTGGTGTTTATCTGTCATTTATGTTGCATGTTCCATAACTGTTTCACAGCTGACGTTTCGCTGTCTGTCACTGTCTGTCACTGTGCATCTTATTAATGACAGCGCTGCTTGGAAAAACACTCGGCGGTTGTCGTTTGGTGTGCCACTTTTTAGTGCGAGCTGTCAGAAGCGTTTTTATCGTCGTGAGTAATCATGGCGCTCGAAGATAGTCTGTCTTCTGAGAGAATATAATGTGGATTGTGCATGTTGTTCGAAACCCTACATATGTCTTAATGTCCGCCTACGTGCTGCGCGTCGTTTGGGTGAGCGTCACTAGAACGCGTAGCTCAGCCACCATAGCCACGGCAATACGTTCACGTTGTCAGCGCACGTGCTGTCTTCTCGTCCGTCAACCTCCGACGTTTTGCATGTGATTATTTTCGGACGGCTATCACCGAGCCGTCTCGACCACAAAGGAATACGTCATATGTGAAATGTGTTCATAGCGCAGCTGTGACAGAACGCCAATGCGAACGCAATGCTTTTATTTTTGTCGGTTATGTTATGATGTATACGCCCCGCGGTAGTTAGATTAATTGCAGTTGTGCCTCCGTCTTGCAGGCGGTCTGCTCACCTGTTTATGCCGGATCAGGCCTACTGCACGCGGCCAAAAAGTAACCGGATTGACAGGACACGTCCTCGCATCGTCAACGGTTTCTGTGCACATCAGCCCAGGACGGATATTCACCTTACCTCACCTCACGTCACGTCACGTCACGTCACGTCACCTCACCTCACCTCACCTCACCTCACCTCACCTCACCTATCCTCTTCGGGCCTGGTGGTTCATAAGGCTGCAGTGTTCTTTCCTCACTTCACTCTCTCTTTGGCCACCTGCTTTTGTTCGTTCCACGACTTCGTCCCAGTTCTTGTTTTTCTACAATCTTTCGCCAGGTTGTCTTTTGGTGACCCACTTTCCGTTTGCCTTTACGTGTCCATGTTTTCAGGCGTCACGCAGTGGCTGTCTTTTTCCATTCTCAAGACGTGTTCGATCCAATTCCATCTTCTTGTCCTGACTTCTGTGATTATCTTTTTTACTTTGGTTTTAAATAGGATGTCTTCATTTCACACAAAGTATGGATGTAACTTTTAGTATGTCTGGCTTCCGCTTGTCATTTTCATTGACCTTCTAGGATGGACACTCCGGACAGCCAGGATCGACACTCGGAATGTCCATCCAGGATCGACACTCTGAACATCCAAGATCGACACTCGGAATGTCCACAGCAGGATCGACACTCCGGATGTCCAGGATGAACACTCCGGACATACAGGAAGGACATTCTGGACATTCAGGATGAACACTCCCGACATACAGGAAGGACACTCCGGACATACAGGATGGACACTCTGGACATTCAGGATGAACACTCCGGACATCCAGGATGGACACTCCAGACATACAGGATGGACACTCTGGACATTCAGGATGGCCACTCCGGACATACAGGAAGGACATTCTGGACATTCAGGATGAACACTCCCAACATACAGGAAGCACACTCCGGACATACAGGATGGACACTCTGGACATTCAGGATGAACACTCCGGACATCCAGGATGGACACTCTGGACATACAGGATGGACACTCTGGACATACAGGATGGACACTCTGGACATACAGGAAGGACACTCCGGACATACAGGATGGACACTCTGGACATTCAGGATGAACACTCCGGACATCCAGGATGGACACTCCGGACATACAGGATGGACACTCTGGACATACAGGATGGACACTCTGGACATACAGGAAGGACACTCCGGACATACAGGATGGACACTCTAGACATTCAGGATGAACACTCCAGACATCCAGGATGGACACTCCGGACATACAGGATGGACACTCTGGACAATCAGGATGAACACTCCGGACATACAGGAAGGACACTCTGGACATACAGGAAGGACACTCTGGACATACAGGATGGACACTCCGGACATACAGGAAGGACACTCTGGACATTCAGGATGGACACTCCGGACATACAGGATGGACACTCTGGACATCCAGGATGGACACTCCAGACATCCAGGATCGACACTCCGGACATCCAGGATCGACACTCTGGACAGTATTTCGATTATTAAGTAGCTGTATAGATGCTGAGAACAATACAACTATATTTGAATTTTGCATAAAACAAACTATGTTTTGTCGATATTGATTACGCGAGTTGCAGGTATGTGTGTGTGTGTTCAACATATCACGTATATGAAACATTATATTAGTTATTCACAACAAATGTTCCGTGCATTTGTTATACGAAACATCGAATTGAACAACATTTGCCGATTGAAGTGAGTTATTAGCTGCATCTGATCGGTTGATGCGGCAGTCGGGACATAGTTGAAATCCACGTTTTTAGAGGTGGACCGTCTGGGGTGAACCCACTGGGGTGGACCCTCAGGGGTGGACCCACTGGGGTGGACTCTCTGGGATGGATATATATATATATATATATATATATATATATATATATATATATATATATATATATATATATATATATATATATATATATATTATATATATATACTATACTAGCTTGCGTTTCTTACATGCTGATATGAGCGTGATACGTTGTCAATGTTGACTCCAGAGAGTGGGTCTGAACAGTTCATTTGCCCATAAAGAATCCTTTCATCAGCCACATCGATCTATCTCCGGTTGTTTATGAAGCGTATCGCTTATGGTCGTGTGATATTTCCATGTTAGAAATGCCTGCGAGCTTGTACGGCAGTGATACGAGCCCGGCTGTCGGTCTGTGGCTGGCGGTCGCTGTAACACGCTGCATTCTAAGGCACGACATCGATCAATCAATTGAGCGCTACTGCCGCGCCATTCACTCATGTACGGTCCCAGTAGAAGTGAACTTGTGCGCCCTCTCTCCTGTCACCTTGTCACCCGTCTCGCTCCGGCGTGTCATCGTCTTGACATCGGCTTCTCCTCCACACACAAGCGTTGAATGGCCGACCGAAGCAGCCGATGCATGACTTATTGTCTTGTAAGATGTTCTGTGTTGGCCGTCAGTGGCCCAACAAGAGCGTAT
Source organism: Lamellibrachia satsuma (assembly GCA_033239005.1). Lineage (NCBI taxonomy): Eukaryota > Metazoa > Annelida > Polychaeta > Sabellida > Siboglinidae > Lamellibrachia > Lamellibrachia satsuma. The sequence continues at coordinate 165,352 of BSQZ01000042.1, read as the reverse complement.
CCGTCAGTTGTGAGCGCCGTTGACGTCGCGTGTTTGTGTGGCTGTCGGGCGCATTGTTCGGCCGCGAGGGCCTCTTGCTCCGACTGTCAAAGCGCACCGCTTCAGCCCCAACAACACTATCGGCACTCGACAGCCGGCCGCGGCGACGCACACCGGCGATTGATGGATCGTCCGACCGAAGTCGACGAGGCTGCGACGAGGCTGCGTATGGTCCTGCCAACCTTTTGTGATTGTCACCAGGCTGTCAGCGGACAGACACGTCGATGATCTTACGCAGCCGACCAGTTGGCAGTTCTTTGAACGAAACGACGTTTTTTGTTCTGATTGATGATGTTTAGTACTGTAATAGAAACCCAGGTTTGTCCGCTGTCGGGTCTGTCAGAGACACCATTGCCAACTCCCTGTGTCCAACCTCCGCGAGATTGATGTAACACGGGTGACATCATCCAAGGGTGACACAGTAGGAAGGAGAAACCATTGCAATCCTGCAGGGCACGACACGGATTTGAAAGATAATTCCCCAGTCAGGGTTTCTGAAAAAAATATTGACAACACTTGTTGACATTTTTCTTTAGAATATACTATTTCCTTATACACAATAAAAAAATAAACTCCACTCAAATAATTATATATGATATATTTAAAATTATGTGTTTTGTTCATAAACAATTTAATCGTGTGCCTCGCACTTCTGTTGTAGAGTATCAGTAAGTTACAATCAACCCACCCAGCCGTGAGAATAAATTGACTGCTATTGAAACAATGGAGTAAAAGTGGTCGGAAACGTATTTTCGTCAGTTCCGACCACTCCTGGCCATTTTACAGAAATTGTCAACTACGTTACACTTTTGCTAGTCAGTTTCCAGTGATAAGCCGGTCGCAAAAACGTTCATCTGAATGCGGCATATCCTTTTAACCAAGGGGCGGATAATTGAAGGACTTCCATAATTTAATCTTCGCGTTTGCCGGAAATATGTAGACATTGCCATATCCTTTCGGCTTTACGCAATGTTATCTCCATCCGTCCAGTACCCACACCGATTACTCATCTACCCATATGAGCTCAGTCCATCTTTTCTCGAACCAGTTGAAAAACACCCGACCCCGACGTGGTCAACCTCTCTGCCGTTCTCTTTAATAAACGAATTATCTGCGACCGCTATCGAGCAAACCGGTCATTACAGCCACACACGTTCTGGATATGTTCCATAAGGGGAGGGTTGGCGCGCAGATTACAGGCTACACCACGATACGGAATCAGTTGATGTGGGCAACTGCTTTCACTCTTCGCATCCGTCTGATGCCGGGCGAGATACAACTGTGACGAGGTCGCGGATTGAATGCATAGCTCGGTACAGTGACCCGTGGAAGCGAGACTCCGTCGGTTGTACAGTCCATTGAGAGAGAGAGGAGTATCAACGTATGCAGTTGTTACAACGTCCAGCCCCAGGCTTTACCTTCAGCGTGATGGCTGTCGTCGCTCACGTTGGCGGTGGTTTGCAGCCAAGAACGATGTGATCTTCAATGTTGATATAATGTTCCCGTTTCACTTATCAGAGAGATACAGTAGAACTTGGTAAACTCGAACTTGAGCAACCGGGATACCGACCACAGTTCAGTCGGCCTTGCGATACCGACCACAGTTCAGTCGGCCTTGCGATACTGACCACAGTTCAGTCGGCCTTGTCATCGCTATTTCCTTATTGTTATCAGACATAATTCGAATTTATTCATGTGACTCGAACCCAATTTGACTGTTCTGTTTTGTTTCCCAGATTAAACTCGAAATAATGTGTGATTCGTGTACTTTTTTAACTGCATGTGAATTTTATAAATCGATTTAAAACAACCCGTTGCTCTAACTGAACACCGCTCTATGTTAGACGTCTAATCCAGTTATATATTATCGCCCAGATCGGTGCACTTGGTCCTCGGTGTCATAAACTCTCAAAAATATTATACCCCTAACTTCAAGTTTTACTGTGTGCCATTTAAATTTCGCCATTTCATGCGTCACCGGAACGGAGATGACGTCATATAAACTGAAGTAGAGCTTTGTTTAACATCTGCGTGAGAGAATTCCACGTCTTACAGATTTTATTGCCGAAGAAACCAATTAAACACAGCGACGCGGGCGCTCAATCTGGCCGCCACTCGAACCAATTTGAGCGAGCGCTTCAGTGAATTAAGGCACAGCTAAATGACGCTTCCAACCCGGCGCTAACAATAACCGGGTTTGTAGGAAGTTCGACGTTCAACTTGTGAAGAGTGGGACCGCACCGAGGGGTCGTAGCATTAGCCATACTTTATTTGTATACTGGTACCATTAGATTCAGCCCATATACCACTTGAGGGGCTAATAACACGAATTACCCGACTCTTACCTGACTTTCATGTCGCCCCGGTGCAACGTGGCATTGTGTGTCATTTCTTTGGATTGACCCTTCCCGGAGTGACCGCTTATGGTAAGGGGTTGGCTCGGGGTAATTAGCGAAGTCTTGACGATTGATGTGTGTTTTCGCGAAGGCGAAAATTGTTGGTGGTGGGAATTGGTTTTGACAGGGAGTAACTGTAGAGGAGGAAATGGGAAGCACTAAGGTGAAGGGAGAAGACAGCTAAGGTGTTTGATGAGAAAGAATAATTGCATATATTATAAAGTCGTTAGAAGTATGTGCCATGCATGTACACCCACATAATCCAGCAGCGGATCCAGGGGGGGGTCTTAGGAGTCTCAAGACCCCCCAGGCCATGAAGGGGGGTGTCTTAGACCCCCCTGTGTCTGTGGCAAATATTACGGTAAAGGAACACGAAGGGGAGACCGGGACTAGTCCGCCCCCCCCCCGGGCAAGTCCGCCAACCGGCTTTTATTCCGTGCCGTTGCAGAATTTAGTAATTTCAGTCACACGATTAAGTCACATGACCATCAAACTACATTCAGCGCAGTGTTCGAAATGACCATTGACTCTTAGGGGTCCGCGACAAAAATATTCTTTAAAATCTTCTTTTCGGGCGCTGTAATGAGTATTAAAACCTATTTTTTGTGAGAAAAAAACTTGCTTGCTATCACAGCGACCTGTAGTTATTTCGACATGTAGTTATTTTATCAACTTAGATTGAATGCACTTGTTGTAAGTCGCTCTGAGTAAGAGCGTCTGTTAAATGACTAAATTGTAAATTGTGGTCTAAACCATTGTTACTGGAGTAATGCGCTTGCAAACACAGTGCTTTGTAATTCTAAGAAGTAAAATGCCAAGATAAAATGTGTCTCAACTAGACACTCATTGGTGGCATTACTGCAGACACCCAACAGATGGCGCCCTTAACCACAGAACACACACTCATTAATAATATGAGTGTGGTGATTTAAGATGTTTTTAACAGAGATTAACTTAATGAAATAGAGTGAGCTGAACGAATGAGCTAAACTACTAACATAACGATGTAGAGTCCTGCAAAAACCGTCAAGTTCTGCGAAAGCCGTCGAGTTCTTGCTGCGAGACTGATCGGGTTCTGCGAAAACCGTCGAGTTTTAGCACATACGAACAAGAGGCCCCCAAGCTTACATTTTTCTTTCTTATGGGAGGTCCCTCTTGCCTTATGGAAGGACCCCCAGACCCCCTCATTTCGAACTCTGATGCAGCGGGAAACTGACGTCCACGAGTTGCTGGCTGGAGTTGTGAAATATAAATCTGATTTTGGTGACTGAAAGTATTTTTTAAATTTTGTTTCGATCAAATTTCAGTACTTATAAGTGGCGTTGGTCAGACATTCAGAGTGCTGAGTAAGGCCCTTATATCAGAGATATTGTTTGGATCTTACGTTGTTGCTCTATCCAGTGTCAGTGGTATTTAGTTGCCGCCCATATACATAAACATAAACTCACTAACATGCACTCTAATAAATACTTCACATTTTCCAGTTTAGTGTTATTTTCTAGTAAAGTGACCAAACCAGATTTTATTTCACCATTTTCTAGCCGATGCAGTTCCAAACGTTGTTTTTTGTTTGCCTGATTTATTTCATAGATACGAGATAATTTGGGAGGATTTTATGTTGCTAACAAATGTGTGTCACAAACATGACGTTTTTTGACATAAAAATAAAACAAAACTACACTGTTCTTGTGTATTTGCTGCTTAAAGTACGTGTGAGGCGAACTTTCCCCGGCCCCTGGGAGGACTTGCCCCGACATGAGGCAAGTCTGCCCATTCTTGGGTTGGTCTACTAAGAGTCAGATTTGGATATAGGCTTTTAACAGTTTTGGCAGTTGTTGATAGCACAAATGTGGACAAGATATTTTCGTTCAATTTAAGGCCGAAACTGATCCTCTAGCTCTACAAATACAGTCTCCAGATCTATTAGAGTGTCCAAGGGGGCGGACTGTCGAAGGGGCGGACTAGTCCCGGTCTCCCCTATATAGGCCTACATCAGAACTAGTGTCAATGTAAAGACTGAAGTATGAGCAGCCGGCTAATATTAACCCACATGTAAGTAGAATGACACATGTGTCGCCCCCCTCCCCCGGTTCGTAAGTAGAATGGCATGACTACGACTGACTGAGACCCCCCTGCCAACAAGCCTAGACCCCCCTGCCAACAAGCCTAGATCCCCCTGCCAACAAGCCTAGTCCCCCCTGCCAACAAGCCTAGATCCCCCTGCCGACAAGCCTAGATCCGCCCCTGGAATCTCTTCATGAATCACCGGGACAGAAGGACAGACGACGACAGTAGACCGTGGGAGGTCGGTCGTTCGTGCAGAAAGTCGTAGAATACAGGAGTGAACTGTGCGGGGTTCATACAGTAAAGATTCACGACACGCAGTCAAATAGACCCGAGTACATTCGTGAAACGAAGTTGTAAATAAAATATACCTTTCTCTGTTATACGCTTGTCCTGGTTAATATCTGTTACCCACGCGTATCTGACAACAGGCAGCGGAATACTGCGATATTTGCGTTTCATTTGCGTCAGTTTAGAGCTTGCAATGTGGCTGTTTAGAGCTTGCAATGTGGCTGTTTAGAGCTTGCAATGTGGCTGCGTCAAACAATAAACATCAACTTCTACGTCGCCTATATGCTCAGGAACCTGAGCTCAGAGGCGCAACAAAACATAATCGTAAACAGGGACGTGCAGAAGTCATTATCAGAACGAGGGACCACCGCAGATTTATGGTAGAAATGCAATTTGGAATAAAAATGTCTTGAGTTTTTTTCGGAAGGTATCTATCATTTCAGGTGTTTTCAGAGTGATGGGAGTTCATTCCAGACCCTAGGCGCAGCAACAGAGAAAGCATGTTTGTCCAAGTTTAATTTTAGGAACAATAAACCGACGTTTTAGTGCATCATGCCGGTGCAAAGCTCTCGTTTCAGAACGCTCTCCAGCGGAATGTACGAATGTGGACAATGATGCTAAGACGGACCCGGCTACAAAATACTTTTTCGAACACTAGATGTTGTTTCTACAAGAAGGGATTTGGACGCACACTCCAAGCGAAAGAACAACAGCATGTTGTTCGGTGGCACTTCGTTCACTGTCGTTCTGCGCAGCGCTCCGTGCAGGAAACGCCAGTTATCTGGACATATCTTGTCACGGTTGTTTTGTCGATTTTCGAAATCTCCACCACAAGATTCATGTCAAAAGGCCACGCGAAATGATGGTAACAATTTTAATTATCGCGTGCCTCATCGGTCTCGAGGGACACACACCCGTGAAGGATTGGCGACTGCGGCGCGCGAGCACATTTGACGAGCCAGCAGCGGAATTAAGTCGGATTTTCGGCGCCCGTTCCGTCTGCGTCCATTACGCGGCATATTGGCCGGCGCCCCTCGGGACACCGGGCGCTGCGGACTCGACCAAGGTGCGTCGTGTATCGCCTCCGAGATCACGTCGGCTCTGACGTGTCGGGTGATTGATGCTGGTTGCTAGAAGAAACTTGTCTCGGTCATAATGCGTCGTCGTCGCCACAGCGGTGCTGGCAGCGCCAGGCGAGGGACATCGGAGAGTCTCGGCCAGGCCCACCGTGTCTCGGATGATAGCTTCATTTACAAGTGACTCGGTCCCTGGGTGGCGGGCGACTGACAATCGGGTGACAGTCGCCTGGTGTACATTCACCCCAAATGGGCCCGGTATCTGTTCACCCAAATGGTTTGACAACGCGGCGGGTGATGCGAGAGCACTTGCGTAGAGACGGTGGTTCCCAAGAAGTGACGGTTAATAGACGCAGTTGTATTGAAACACGTCTAAAAGCACAGAGAACGCCTGAGAACGGCTGCCGAATTTAATTGAATTGGTGGCGTTTGATATAGGAAAGAAAAACCAAGGAACTGCAATTATTCTGAGAGAAAAAAAAACAAGAATATAATTTTCATCCATTGTTAGTATGAGACGGTACCCCGAACGTGACAAATGTATGACGACATTTGATCCAGAAACAAAATGGCCACGGAAATTAGTCTGTAGAACAAAATGCCAAAAAAATAAAAGCGCTAGAAATGTAACTGAAGTACACAGCTGGCGTCTTTATTTCCAACAGTTCATGTTTGAATTGATGGAAGGAGCGGGAGGAAGGTACACAAAGTAAAGAGAATATTCGGTGATTGAGATGCGTGCGTTGAGAGATTAACTGTAACAGGACTTCTTAAATCACCCGGAATGGAATTGAATTTTTGCATTAATATAATTTTAGAACGGATTTTATAGCCTTGATACGAGTATACTGACACGAACTGGCCATAACTGGCATATTTTGAATGAGGAATGCGTTGCGTGTGCAGACGCCGTGACGCCGTAGCGTCTTGTGAAAATAAACTGATCGATGAGTTAGCAGAAGTAATATCCACAAAATACTGAGAACTCGCATCAAAGACTACGTGGAGTTGGTGTGCCACTTTGTCACGCAAGTTACAGCAAACACGCGCGTTGCGTAACAGAAGAATACTTAATCGAGGACGACATACGGGACGGTGTTTTTGGCTATGAATCAGCGGTTAATAAGACAAGTAATGTTCGGCGAAGGTCGTATTTCTTAATTACAAATGCATTAACTTTATGTAAAGGCATTGGACACATTGCTTTGAGGAGGTCGCGTGAGTTCTCAAAGTCCAAAAACCGCACAGTGTTCAGTGTTGGTTCAAATCACCACCCATGCTCCCAATACGTGGGAAAATTACTTAATTTGGAATCTTTGTATACTATTTACTGCACATTATCATGTCACCCTAACTTTTCACAAAAATTACGCACTAGCTACATATGATGATAATGGGTACATTAAAAACGTTGTATGTATTGTATTCATTGTAATGTTACTGTATGTATATGTACATCTGCACGTGTTGAACCCATGGGACACAATTTCTTAACATTGTTGATCCCAAATAAATAAACAAATAAACAAAACAAGTGGTGTGAGACTTCAGATAACGCACATGTTGCCAATCAAGTAACCGTCATTTTTTTTATACCGAAGCATAGTCGCAATATTCTCTGTATGCAACACTGGCCATGAATAATTGAAAGGAGGCAGGCATCAGGCGATTGGCCTAGCAGCGATAAATTCGCCGGATGCGCTAAACCTGTATAGCTAAACCTGTATAGCGTGCACAGCTCCAAGGTCACCTTCCGGGAGGGCTGTTTGGTGTCCCTCCGTGTCGGCGGTACCCGGGCGCCCGAGCACATTCTGTCTCGGAGTCCCTCCGTGTCGGCGGTATCCGGACACCCGAGCACAGTAAGTCTCGGTGTCCCTCCGTGTCGGCGGTACCCGGACACCCGAGCACAGTCTTTCTCGGTGTCCCTCCGTGTCGGCGGTACTCGGACACCCGAGCACAGTCTGTCTCGGAGTCCCTCCGTGTCGGCGGTACCCGGACACCCGAGCACAGTAAGTCTCGGTGTCCCTCCGTGTCGGCGGTACCCGGACACCCGAGCACAGTCAGTCTTGGTGTCACTCCGTGTCGGCAGTACCCGGACACCGGAGCACAGTCAGTCTCGGTGTCCCTCCGTGTCGGCAGTACCCGGACACCCGAGCACAGTCAGTCTTGGTGTCCCTCCGTGTCGGCGGTACCCGGACACCCGAGCACAGTCAGTCTTGGTGTCCCTCCGTGTCGGCAGTATCCGGACACCGGAGCACCGTGTGCCTCGGTAATAGATCGTTGTCACCTGGATGGCGGACAATGGCAGGTAGCTTCATTAGAGATAATCTGGTGTCCGCTGTGATTAACGGTGTGTGTAGTCGTCAATCACTGCCTGACACTCAGCTGTCGCTGATTCGGGGAACTCTCTCGACATTACTTTTTTAGCAGGCAAGACTCCCTCGGATGTCGCTGTTGGAAGACGAATGAGGGAACAAAAGCAAAGCCTGGTGTAGAATCTGACCGTTTTGAGATGTTGCCTGGAGTGCTAGAAGGAGACGCCGTCATGACAAGGACAGCGTTACAAGTACACTGGAACCAGCACGGCACAAACAGCGACCTGTATGGGGAGCTGTGTGCATGGGGAGCTGTGTGCATGGGGAGCTGTGTGGGGAGCTATATGGGGAGCTGTGTGGGGAGCTGTATGGGGAGCAGTATGGGGAGCTGTGTGTGGAGCTGTGTGGGGAGCTGTATGTGCCTATGTAACACTCTCAGATAAGACCAGAGAGTGAAAAATGCGTTTTACAGGCCACTGTTCCAGGAGAGAACGAATAAGAGGAAACCAGGGAAATCTTCACTCACTACATTGACCTACTGAAACGTGGCACTGGCGTGGAAATGGATGCAATTAAAATTGCAATGCAATATAGAAAAGACCTCACTCAATATATGTCAACAAGTAATTGTGTAGTTTAGTAGATCAATATCTAAATATATTCGTATGTTGGTGCGGTAGACCGCCACCGAGTACTTCGTGAAGAGGATGTGAGACATTCGGAGGAAGCCGAGGGGAGAAGTGGAAAGGGATAACGGCTGGGGCGGCCTCACCCTTTATAACGGGAGCAACGAGGGAGAACACTGTAACGGAAATTGTTTCTGGACTAGAACGTGCATGCGTGCACATACGCGCACCCATTCACGCGCCGGCTCTGGCTGACTGGCCCGTGATTGACGCGGGCAGCGAGCGGCCGAGACGCGGGTGTCGGGAGCCCGGGGCGCGTCGATCATTAGCCGTGATGAAATGCATTGACGACCCGAAGTCGAACTAACTCGATCTACGCCTCTTCATTACGGCGCTGTTCGGCGGCGTTTGAAGGCGCCCTATCGATTATGCAACGTGCGGTCAGCGTGCAAGTATTTCATTAACCTTCATTTGTCTGTGTCGTGTCTCCTGAGTGGCGGTGAATGCGGCTCGACACGACCGGGCCGTCTGCTGCAGGAAACGGCTAGTTACGCCGCCGAAGTCCCCGAGGACGCCAATTAACACCGAGTGTGTTGGGCGACGTTCTCGGCGGCTTCCACCCGGTGTGTCGGCGACGTTTCATCCCTGTTTGGATGGCGCACGTCTTTGGTGTTGCTCGTGCCGCAACAGCCTCTCGAGGGCTTCAACAAACTCGTTACATAATCCGCGCCAGTAAGTAAGCGGGGGACTCGAGTTGTTTGTCTGAATAGGTTAGACAAATTTAGCGAGCGTGTGTGACGTGACTGGTCCGAGTACGTGCCGCATGACAGCGTACTGCCAGCTGTCCGGCGTGATGCGTGCAGATGCCTTGGAGCTGTGGATTGAACTAGGCTTCGTGACAAAAAGCATCCACCCGCTTGGACACATTCTACTTCAATTTGCATATCCCGTTGAGGTCATCGCTGCCCAGATTTCAGTGAAACCGGTTTCTTTCTCCAGCTGTTCTAAAAGCCGCTATCGTCGTTCCGAAGACGATGTCCTGATTTTATATGCCGTGCCTTGCCTCTGCTTCTTGGTTGAGCAGACACACGGATACAGTATTAGCATATACCGTGTTGTCGGTCCTGTCAGCCTACTGGAGCTGCGTACTTCTTGTGCTGCTATGTAGCTCGGAATGTCGGGGAATGACACAAAGAAGGCTTCAGCTCTCCAGCTTCCACATCACCTGCCTCGAAAAGTCCGGCATATTGTTTGGCCAAGAACAATTTATAAAGTTGACTAACTAAAGGTAACACGCAAGGAAATGATAAAGAAACTATGAAGACGTTGTCCCGTGTCATTGCGATGAACCCCTGAAGAAAGAATACGGGCCAAGACAACATTGCGTAGGGCTATACAACAGGTGGGCGGATCTTAGAACGCCGCTGCGAGGCCACGCAAGTCGTCGACATTGATGAAAGTTGTGTTGCATTGCATATAAGCTTAAGTTACTTGTCACCTTGAGCGTGTTGCTTTGGATAAATAATTACAAGAAACACGATGACTTACTTTGCAAATATCAGCTATACGCGTGAACTGAACATAGCAACTGAGCCATCTGTAAAACCGGGACTATGTACAGCAACATTAGACAATTTGGGATATACACTTAATGTTTATCCTGAGATCTGTCGCCAATGTGTCCAGGAATGACGCATAACTCGATCGTTTCCGTGAAAGCCGCAACTGCATGGCCTGTTGACATGGCGGTCTGACATAGTTAATAAGAAAGGGCAAAGGCAACGATGAAAGGGCGTCCAGTCCTTGCAGCCAAACGATGTCCTGCTTGTCGGCGGTCTCACATAGCACATTAATAATTATATCGGACTGTCGTCGCAAACGATAACCAATTTATTCACTTGAGATGTGTGCAGCTCGCATGGTTACAGGGTTCTCCTATATCTTGTTTGACAACACGTGCAGACAAGAGTCAGGTTTACCAGCGGACTTGCACAAGACGACCATCTACATCGTTGATGTAGTGATACAGTTGTGGTAACGGTGCATGTGTGTGTCGTCGTGGGTAATATGGACCGGGGTTCGAACTGTAACCACCACCCATTTGGGATTAGCCAATCACCACATCTATTGTCTATCCTTGACCATTGTCTGACCGTTGTGGAAATGGCTCGTCAGTGCTCCCGCTCCGACCGACCCATAATGATGATGATGATTCCCGTCTCTGTCCTGCGGGAGTTTGTTCCCCTTCATCCTGCTCTATAATTTATATTCACTATACGTACCGCTCTGCTGTCGACAGCGGAAACCCATTATCGTTTCCCGACCTCTTGTGTAGGCCTACCGGCCTCCCGTTTCCCTGCAGTCCAACGATTGACCCGATACCTCTGTTTTCACATCCTGTACATGCTGTAGTCCGACGCCGGTCCGAAGCCACTCGAGCCGCCACTTAGGCCGGCCACTTGAAAGAGCGGTGACACAAGGCGGCTCTGACGAGTCGGAAAGCCAGCCTGACAGACAGCGGCGACAAAGACCGGTAATGAAACGTCACATGGGACGCGCGCATAAGTAGCACCTTTGAAAGAGCCGGCTTGTTATTGCTGGGTGGCAAGTCGCCGTTACGTGGACATTAAGTCATAGACAGAGAGCCCGGCTTACTAAAGCGGCGGGGGTGGGCATGATGGGGTGACGTAGGGAGGGTGGTTGAGTAGTTGGGGTTAACAGATGTGGGAACGTAAATATGTTTGTGTCACGGCGTAGACGACACCTGCTGTCTTGTCTTCAGATGCCTACCTCGATTTAAAGGGCGCGTACACAGTAATTTGTGTGTGGGAAATGACGCGCATGTTCTTGAGATTTGTATTATAGTGTTGACTGCCGGGTAAACAGATAAGGAGAATCGCTCACCAGTTATTTTATCTTGAATTCACAAATAATGGAGGACTTGTGAGAGAAGAGATGACGACGTCATGAGGGGGAGACGTGGAAGCGGGGCGCGACGTCATGAGGGGGAGACGTGGAAGCTGGGGCGTGACGTCATGAGGGGGAGACGTGGAAGCGGGGGCGCGACGTCATGAGGGGGAGACGTGGAAGCTGGGGCGTGACGTCATGAGGGGGAGACGTGGAAGCGGGGGCGCGACGTCATGAGGGGGAGACGTGGAAGCTGGGGCGTGACGTCATGAGGGGGAGACGTGGAAGCGGGGGCGCGACGTCATGAGGGGGAGACGTGGAAGCGGGGGCGTGACGTCATGAGGGAGAGACGTGGAAGCGGGGGCGTGACGTCATGAGGGAGAGACGTGGAAGCGGGGGCGCGACGTCTAACACGACGCAGACAGTTCCTTTCACGAGTGTCCTCGTGTCTTATTGCGAAAGCGACAGGCAGCAAGTTGTTGCAACATATCCGGGTTGTGGTAATGTTTCACACAACTGTTTCATTTAAAACCCGGTTTATAAAGATTTATTGTATGTAGCAACAATGCGAGTAGTGCGTGTCAGAATAATGTCGCAATAACGATTCTTATTTTAGCCGAGTTGCAAAAGGATATTATTTTTAAATAGTAGACCTGCTTGCACTGGGCATAATAAATGTAACATCCGTGCCTGTAAATTGTACATGTAGGTATACAATTGTACATGTAGGTATACAATTGTACATGTAGGTATACAGAGACAATATACTAGTTAATGTTGGTGTACAGATCGCTACTGTTGTTTTGGCTATCATGCAGGTCTTCAATTTGCATACAGTATATATATATATATATATATATATATATATATATATATATATATATATATATATATATATATATATATATATTCCATTGTGTCTCCTAATGTGGCCAAAATATTGGTATATGGCTACCGTATCATATATGTTAATATTTATTGTTTCGAAGTGCGGCGGTTCGTGTGTGCGTGCGTACGCTGCAGTACCGGTGTGCGTTGCGCCTCGTGTTCGCTCACGTATCCATCGTAAACCGGGCGCCACTGGCCGCTTATCAAACACTGACTTGGCCGTCTCGTCACGCGGCCAGGCTGATTGTTATTAATTGCAGGCCAGCCGGATGTGTACCGTCATAACTGCGAGCGAGCTTCAAACGTTGCATATTTTAGTCATGTTTTACGATGCCGTCATGTGAGCGGAATTGATGCGACTACCCGGCGGTCGTTGAAGCGGGCGATCACGCCCCGCCCCGCCCCAGGTCTTTGTTTCACCAACAAACACATGCAATGCTCATCCTGTCGTCTTGTTTACGATTTCGTGTTGTAAAGAATCGCGACAAATGTGATGTATGTATGTGAAACTTCAGACCTGTGGATTAGTTTCGACGAGAGACGTTCAGTCGATACTATGTCGTGGACACTGCCATTTGTACGTCTTCTATTTCTTCTTTACTCTGTACATCATGATCAGGGCGTCGCTGCCCACGCATTTTTGTCTTTCCCCAGCCATTCTACCAGCCACTGTCTCCGTTTTGAAGGCATCTGAGACGTCCTTCTCCCATCTTTGACATGGCCTGTCTCTGCTTCTTCCCCTGCCACCATTCTCGTCCTTTCCAATCTACCGTTCCTCTTAGTGTCAAAAGTGGCCAAATGGTTCAGTGCTTGGAGCTTGGCAAATTTGCACTTTATTAGTCCTCTCAGGCCCTACTCAGTAACATGTAGAAGCGAGTCACGTGCAAGTTTGACGCGTTGGATTGCTGTCACGTATTTATTAGGCCAATCGAAATATATCAGGTTCCTGATCCCCTAATTAACTTACGCGAAAGATTACATCTAATTCCGAGTTGCAGATCCGTTCCTGTTTTTATATTGGAGCATCTCAGACCGACATTACCCAGTTGATTGTAGCGTGTCGTCACATCGCTGAATAAATATCGCGAGGACAGCCGTAACAGAGACAGTCACACAGGGCTGTAGGCCCCCGACACCTACGGCTCAGGTGGTTAACTATTTAGATTTTACGACTGCATTAAAATTCATCATAAGTTTAGAACTGGGCCGATTTAGCCCGAGGGACGGAGCAGGCTGGGCGGGCGGCGTGATGGATGGCAGCGGCCGAGTGGTTGGCCGGCGTCCGGGCGACTGGCGGCCGACGGATCCACGCGACGGAGCACGTCGAGCGGCCGACGAGATGGGACTAATAAATCGTCGTGTTCGGCGAGACCGCTGGCTTGATGAATGGCGGCCACTCGCTCTCCCGTCCCATGCCTTGTTTGATAAAAAACAAATTATGTTGGAAAGACCGATCCGTATCAATCACAAAGTTGGCGTCTGCATTGACTCTATTGCGAAATTTGCAAGCCCACTCTTGCATTGGATCTCTCGCGAAATATGCATGCGCACTCCTGTATTGGCTCTTTCGCGAAATATGCGTGCGCACTCCTGCATTGGCTCTTTCGTATACATACTTAGTTATACACTATTTTCGATGGCTGAGCCATCGGAAAGACCATTCAGTATCACAATAACGTGTATTTTGCAGCTACGTGGCAAGCATTGGTTGGGGTGCCAAACTCTAGTATGTTGCGATAGGAAGTTTGTCGGGAAACTAGCCGACGTCCACATTACATACAGCAAATATCGGCTGTCTACACCCCTACACTAAATTACTCGTCGTGATTCCACCACTATTTATTTCCCTCTGCGTTGTGACCATGGCAACATTTGTTGTTACACAAAATAAAAACATTTACAGTTCACTGATCTAACAGTTCAAACATTATCTTCGTTCATATCCTGGTGTCACATTCGACGTCCACCAAGGGTCTTATACGGGGGTTCCTTCGTGTAATGTTTAGAGTCCTAGACATACTACACACATACCCACTGCCTTGGACTTTTACTTCCCCTGACACCGACACCAGGTAAAAGGGACCTACGTTTTTTAGATTAGATTATCATCCAAAATATACAATTTTCCAGCTTCCTACACCCATAGGTCGGGGCTAAGTAAGACAGGGAGTTGTATGCAGTTTTCGTGAAACATCTGGGTGGGACAGTACCCATTGGTCACGAGGAAACTACCATATCTTTGGAGCGTGACCCCCTGCTGACGGGGAGAGCACCATATCATTGGGCCACGACCTCATGAACACGAGGATAACACCCTGTCGTTGGGCCGTGACCTCCTGGTCATGAGGATAACACTAGGCCACGACCTACTGGTCACGAGGATGACATTATATCATTGGGCCAGGAGAATAACACCTTATAATTGGGCTACGTTCTCAAGATCAAGAGCATAACTCCCTATCATTGAGCCACGTCCTCCTGGACACGAGGAAAGCGCCATATCATTGGGCCACGACCTCAAGGTCATGAACATAACTCCCTATCATTGAGCCACGTCCTCCTGGACACGAGGAAAGCACCATATCTTTGGGCCACGACCTCAAGGTCATGAGCATAACTCCCTATCATTGGTCAACGACCTCCTGGACACGAAGAAAGCGCCATATCAGTGGGCCACGACCTCAAGATCTTGAGCATAACTCCCTATCATTGAGCCACGTCCTCCTGGACACGAGGAAAGCGCCATATCTTTGGGCCACGACCTCAAGATCTTGAGCATAACTCCCTATCATTGAGCCACATCCTCCTGGACACGAGGAAAGCGCCATATCTTTGGGCCACGACCTCAAGATCTTGAGCATAACTCCCTATCATTGAGCCATGTCCTCCTGGACACGAAGAAAGCGTCATATCTTTGGGCCACGACCTCAAGGTCATGAGCATAACTCCCTATCATTGGTCAACGACCTCCTGGACACGAAGAAAGCGCCATATCAGTGGGCCACGACCTCAAGATCTTGAGCATAACTCCCTATCATTGAGCCATGTCCTCCTGGACACGAGGAAAGCGCCATATCTTTGGGCCACGACCTCAAGATCTTGAGCATAACTCCCTATCATTGAGCCACGTCCTCCTGGACACGAGGAAAGCGCCATATCTTTGGGCCACGACCTCAAGATCTTGAGCATAACTCCCTATCATTGAGCCATGTCCTCCTGGACACGAGGAAAGCGCCATATCTTTGGGCCACGACCTCAAGATCTTGAGCGTAACTTCCTATCATTGAGCCACGTCCTCCTGGACACGAGGAAAGCGTCATATCTTTGGGCCACGACCTCAAGGTCATGATCATAACTCCCTATCATTGGTCAACGACCTCCTGGACACGAAGAAAGCGCCGTATCATTGGGCCACGACCTCAGGGTCATGTGCATAACTCCCTATCATTAGTCAACGTCCTCCTGGACACGACGAAAGCGCCATATCTTTGGGCCACGACCTCAAGGTCATGATCATAACTCCCTATCATTGAGCCACGTCCTCCTGAACACGAGGAGCACACGCTGAAATATTGCGAACGCTCGTGTAGGAACATGCAAGTACTGGTTTAGTTATGCAATATTTCGTGAAACCTGCTGTCTGTTTCATATTGTCCAATTTCGCATTTCCGTCCGAGCACGTGTAGAAAACATCCCACAAAATGTGTAAATTTGCTGGCGTTCGGTTGTCTGTACGTGCGTGCGTGCGTGCGTGTCCGACTGCATGCCTGTCCTTAAAGAAGGCTAGCATGGCCACTCCCTGTGTGGCTGGAGGCTGGAGACGTGACATACGACATATACGTTGGGGACACGGCAACTCGGCTGTAGGGCCTTCAGAGAGTGAGTCATTGTAACCATCACTGTGTGTGACAGTCGTGTTACTCGGTTGAATAATCGACTGCGTGCAGAACAGCACATTCTCTGGCTGAAAGGGGGCGATGTCTACCTTTGTAGGATATATGCTCTAACCAGGGTTAGTGCGGAACGCTATTTATGATTACTAAATGTAATAAAATTAGTATACAGCACAAGCCAGCGGTGTTCGTTGTGCGTGTGCAGAAGAAGAAACAAACTAAGACTGTGGGCCACAGGACCATTAAGTGGTGGAGGTGCAAAGATCACGTCGCTGTTGAATACAAGGAGCGGGTGACGGTTAAGTATGAAGAGCTCAGTGAAGAAGTTGGTGGTTTGGAGGAAGAATGGAAAAAGTACAAAGAAGCATTTGTGGGAGCTGCAGAGGAGCTATGTGGAAGAACATCAGGAAAGGGCGGAATGTCAAGGAGTATACTAATGAAGGATGGTGGACTAGCGAGGTTGCAGAGCAGTAAGCGAAAAGAAGGAAGCCTGGAAAGAAATTGAGAAGACCAAGGAGAGAGGAAGTCAACCGGATGCAAGGATGATACACACACACGGGCAGAAGAAGAGAGCGGCAAAAAAAGCTGTTGATAAGGCGAAGAGAGATATGGAAGCAGACGTATAGAGCAAGCTAGATGAGGATGGTGGAAAGAAGATGATATACAAAATGGCCCGATATATTGATGAGAATAGTAAGGACGTGAAGGGTGGGACGGTGATGAAGGATAGAAATGGGAAGTTAGTGACAGAACCAGAGGCAGTGCTGAAGGTCTGGGAAAGCTACTTCAAGGAGCTACTGAACCAGGAAAGAAATAACAACGATCTGGAATTACCATCATATGTAGAGGGGAAAATGGAGTTAACTGATATTACGGATACAGGGATGCAAACCGGGATGAAAGGGATGAAGAAGGGAAGAGCACCTGGTATCGATGAGATGCGTGTAGAGATGGTAATGGCAGCGGGGGAGAGTGGAATCAGCTGGACAAAGAGGCTGTTGAATACATGTATGAGGTAATGTAAAGTACCAGAGGAATGGCGAACAGGGCTAATAGTCCCAATATGGAAGACGAAGGGAGATGTGCAAGACCCAGGGGAATACCGAAGCATCACACTTCTAAGTCACATCATGAAGCTGCTAGAGAGGATCCTGGATGTGAGGATCAGAAAGAAAGTAGAGCAAGAATTGGGTGAAGAACAACAGGGATTCAGAAAGGGCAGAGGGACGTCTGATGGGATGTTTGCATTAAGACAGCTGGTAGAGAAGAGGTTGGAGATGCAAGGGAGAATGGCAGTGGGATTTGTGGACCTGGAGAAGGCCTATGACACAGTCCCTAGAGAGACGGTTATGGCAACAGTAAGATGGATGGGAGTGCCAGAAGCAGAAGCCAGGATGGTGGAAGCAATGTACGAGAGAACAAAAGGAAGAGTTGTGGTTGGATCTGGGTTGTCGGAAGAGTTTCCAGTTAACATCGGTTTGAGGCCAGGAAGTGCCCTTAGCCCTTTACTGTTTATCGTGGTGATGGAAATAATCAGCAGGAAGATCAGCACGAAGGATATTCTCAGAAAGATGATGTATGCAGACGATCTGGCCACAATAGCAGAAAGCAAACAAGACCTACAGGAAGTGTTGGTGGAATGGAAGGGGGTGTTCGAGAAGCACGGACTGAGAATGAGCCTAGAGAAGACAGAAGTGATGTGGATTGGACACCAGAGCGAGGAGTTGGACATCAGGTTGGATGATAAGGAAATCAAGCAAGTGGATGGCTTTGTGTACCTTGGAGGAATGGTTACGGAGGATGGGCATTCAGCAGCAGAAGTGCGACGTCGGACACAAGCGGGAGCGAATGCTTGGAGAAAGGTAGAGGGAGTCATGTTGGACTGAAAACTTTCAAAAAAGTTGAAAAAGTCCTGTGAACGTGTTTTACACCAGCATGCCTGTATGGTCTGGAGACAGTGGCGTTGACAGAACAACACCAACAGAAGCTGCAAGTTTGTGAGAATAACTGGGTTCGTCAAATAATAAGAACAAAGAGGGTGGACAGAAGAAGTATGAACGACCTGAGGAAAGAGGTTGGGATGCAATGCAGCCTAACAGGAAGATTGGTGAGAAGCAGGATGAGATGGGCAGGCCACTTGGTAAGGATGGATGCAGGCAAACTAGCAAAGAAAGCAGAGGTGGAAAAACATCAAGGACGCAGGAAAAGGGGAAGGCCACAGCTGAAATGGGAGGACTGCGTGAGGAGGGACATGAGAAGATCTGGTGAGGATGAAAGATGGAGAGAGGGAGCCCGTCGATAGAAAACTATGGAAAGAAAGAACAGAAAGAGTGGCTCGACAATACTTTACCTGACCCTCACTCCTGTACAGCAGGGAACAAGGAGGAAGAGCACGCATCTAATTTTGTTACCAAATCAAAACAAGAACTTTCCGCAGACGGGTGAGATTCCACTAACCTGGGTACTATTGCACAGACGCACTGGAATGTACCCAAGTAGACATCCACCCCTTCTGTTATGCTCTGGTTGTCTCATTAAGTTATGATTGGAATGTACCCAAGTAGACATCCACCCCTTCTGTTATGCTCTGGTTGTCTCATTAAGTTATGATTGGAATGTACCCAAGTAGACATCCACCCCTTCTGTTATGCTCTGGTTGTCTCATTAAGTTATGATTGGAATGTACCCAAGTAGACATCCACCCCTTATGTCATGCTCTGGTTGTCTCATTAAGTTATGATTGGAATGTACCCAAGTAGACATCCACCTCTTCTGTCATGCTCTGGTTGTCTCATTAAGTTATGATTGGAATGTACCCAAGTAGACATCCACCCCTTCTGTCATGCTCTGGTTGTCTCATTAAGTTATGACGGGGAGTACATTGACGACTGCTATATATTAACGACTGCTATATATTGACGACTGCTATACATTAACGACTGCTACATATTCCCTGATCGATGTCACCACCGTCACCCGTCGTCCTTGGACGGAATGCATGAAGCGCATGTTTCTTCCACACTTTCTTGTTTGGCACCAGTGAGGAGACCTCAGCTGGGTTGAGGCCTACACATCTAGCTAGTAGATCAGGGTACGTCAGGCCTATACATCTAGCTAGTAGATCAGGGTACGTCAGGCCTACACTTCTAGCTAGTAGATCAGGGTACGTCAGGCCCGCCCAACTGTAACTGTTTAGGTTTTCCAAAACACCACCTTGGATACTGGTTAGTCGATTGCCCTCTTGCGTTGACCAGCAAATTGCAGCCGTCTCCTTCTTGGCACAATGGCTCTTGTGTTTGGCAAATGTATAGCTTTGAACTAAACCCCAATCATTTAGAATGATGTAAACCACACAGACACATTCACTCCGTGGGCAGACGCGTGCGTCATACACGTTGCACGTCGTTGGCATGACGACCACACGACGGCACCGTTTGGTCATTTCCTGCACGGACTGCACTGGCGACCTTTGTCGCGCGATGTCCACACGGCGCATCAATGTCGCCGCTCGCGTCACATTGATGTTTGTCGTCGCCAATACGGCTGCTTTGTTGCGAATTATGTAAGTCAATAAACGCGTATCCGCGTGCTTTAGTCATTCCAGCCACGCGATTCCGTTTTATTTCGGCCGTAGATTATTTCGTCAGTGACAGGACGGGCGCGGTTATTGCGTGCGTTGTGTTTTATGTCGACTACAGGTAATTTCTCAGGAAACGTTATAGGTGTAATGTGTGGACGAGCGAGCTGACGACGGAGTGTTGAGGGGATTCGTCCGGGTCGCGGGGAACAATGAATCCATCGAGGTCTTGGTGGAAATTTAATGTACAGCCGAGCACAGATCTAACATGTTCAGTCCGAGCACAGATCTAACATGTTCAGTCCGAGCACAGATCTAACATGTTCAGTCCGAGCCAGCCAAAAAAGAGTCTGAGTTGAAAGCGCTGATCTGTTTAAATGTGTGCGGAAAATGCATAACAAATTAAAACCCCAAATACCTGGTTTCATATACTTCAAAAAGGTCCTGATCTAAATCAAAGAACACTATTATGCCGCGGTAATTGTTATGAAATACTTTTTTTTATAAGCGGCTTGTTTACAATCGGTGTGTTTACATGTGGGAATTACACATGTCGTAACTCCCCCAATTTCATATGATCATGCGTGAAATATTTAATAACGTATTTTATGCTATTTGTTTTACTTCACATGTACTTATTAAAGCGGTTATTCTTTTTATTTGTAGCGTTTTGTTTGTTCTGCTCTGTGAAAGCATTATGTTCGAGCTGTTTTGCTCAGAACCCATCGTTTGCAAGTCATCACAACGTTTAGTCAACACACTGTTATGAAAATATTGTAAACCTAGCACAATTACTCCATGAATGTGTCGTCAATAACGGTTATTGTTGTACAACTAAAAACCTTGGATTGCAGGTGTCAAAGAGACACTGAAGACATAAGACATCCCCCCAGGCATTCCGGCTTGCTGCTGATCGTCAGCTACATCTCCCCGCGACACCCCCGGTACGAGCGGACGGATAAAGTAGAATAAAGTTATACAACTGTGGAGCTCCGGGAGCACGAGTTTAGATGCAGTGTTCGAGTTTAGAGTCAGTGTTCGAGTTTAGAGTCAGTGTTCAAGTTTAGAATCAGCATTCGAGTTTAGAATCAGTGTTCGAGTTTAGAGTCAGTGTTCGAGTTTAGAGTCAGTGTTTGTTTGAGTTTAGAATCAGCGTTCGAGTTTAGATTCAATGTTCGAGTTTAGAGTCAGTGTTCGAGTTTAGAGTCAGTGTTCGAGTTTAGAGTCAGTGTTCGAGTTTAGAATCAGTGTTCGAGTTTAGAATCAGTGTTCGAGTTTAGAGTCAGCGTTCGAGTTTAGATTCAATGTTCGAGTTTAGAGTCAGTGCGAGTTTAGAGTCAGTGTTCGAGTTTAGAGTCAGCGTTCGAGTTTAGATTCAATGTTCAAGTTTAGAGTCAGTATTCGAGTTTAGAATCAGTGTTCGAGTTTAGAGTCAGCGTTCGAGTTTAGATTCAATGTTCGAGTTTAGAGTCAGTGTTCGAGTTTAGAGTCAGCATTCGAGTTTAGAGTCAGCGTTCGAGTTTAGATTCAATGTTCGAGTTTAGAGTCAGTGTTCGAGTTTAGAGTCAGTGTTCGAGGTTAGAGTTAGTGTTCAAGTTTAGATTCAATGTTCGAGTTTAGAGTCAGTGTTCGAGTTTAGAGTCAACGTTCGAGTTTAGAGTCAATGTTCTGCATCGGGACAACGTAAAAGAAAAGTTCACTTTATAGGCAATGGTATCCTGAAGTAGTGTTTACGTAGCTTGCCTTGACGTCTACATTTAGCGAAGGCGTCATTATGTGACGTTAATTAGTGTTCATGTTCACAGACTGCGTGTGCACGGTGCGCTTTGTCGAATCAATTTCAAAAGAATGCATTAATACATAAATATATTATGTATTGCCAACACGTGATTACCTACAATATGTTCGTGTCGTTTAGTTAAATGTTAGCAATCCAAGAAATTAACAGTCATGGTAGGCCTAGTGTACAGATGGTGTCAAATCAAGCACAGTATGATTGAATAGGTGCGACTTGTTAATATACGAGACCACCCATGCACATGCCGAGGGCCAGCCTTGCTAACCATAATGAACATCCTTAATCTCCTGATGCCTACTATGGCGTTATTGACCGACGCTTACATTTTTGTAAGTTACCCGATCAAAGTCAAAGTCAATTCTTTCGACGATTTAAATAAATATACACATTCATTTATTAAAACGACGGCGCATATTACTTAAACTATTCACGCACTACAGATCTGAACATCGACGAACCTCATTCACGATGGACCAACTCAATTCAGGAGGGAGTTTTAATAACTTCCGCAGTATTTGTAACATGTGCCATTGTATTTGGCAAATATGTAAAGTTACACGCATGAGTATGCCTATACAATCTACTTACATATCTACATACAATCGTACCGACACACATGGCGTGTCGCTCTGGTGAATAAGCTATGAATTGACAGCATTCGCAAGCGCATTATGACCTTGGCTGAGGCCTCACGTAGTGACCCCGAACAAGACAAACGAGCCGCGTTGACGTCTGACCACCCTGGTAGAATCGTGTCGACAGTTGATGTCCGATAGTGTTGACGACGCGATGCCATCAGCAGCATAGAGCGAGCATCACACGGCCGGGCCGAGGCGAGGCCTGATAGCGTTGAGTACCCGACGATGCCATCTGATCGTGTACGTCTTCGTCGGCACTGAACAGCCTCGACCGCCCGCCGCGGCTGATGGGTATCGGCCGAGGTAGTGGTCGTGTGGGTGGCCCGCCTGTATCACTGGGTCTGTCCTGTCATGTACTGCAGGTATACACGCACAACATATGACGTCATGTACTGCGGGTATACACACACAACATGTGACGTCATGTACTGCGGGTATACACACACACAACATGTGACGTCATGTACTGCGGGTACACACACACAACATGTGACGTCATGTACTGCGGGTATACACACACAACATATGACGTCATGTACTGCGGGTATACACACACAACATATGACGTCATGTACTGCGGGTATACACACACATAACATGTGGCGTCATGTACTGCGGGTATACACACATTGCATGTGATGTCAGGTACTGCGGGTATACACACATAACATGTGACGTCATGTACTGCGGGTACCTATAATGTCATACAGTATACGGTGTCAGTCGGTATCCCCGTACACGTCACGTCAGGTATTGCGGGTACATATGAGTGTCATACACACAGTGTCCGTCGGTATGCCCGTACACGTCACGTCACGTACTGCGGGTACATAGAGTGCCATACATACGGTGTCCGTCGGTATCCTCGTAAACGTCACGTCAGGTACTGCGGGTACATAGAGTGACATACGGTGTCCGTCTGTATCTCCGTACACGTCACGTCAGGTACTGCGGATACACAGAGTACCATACATACGGTGTCCGTCGGTATCCCCGTACACGTCACGTCACGTACTGTGGATGAACACAACACACAACGTGTCGCACAAAATGCTCCATTGTGTGACATTAAAACATATAAGCAGTCTAATGTACTGGTGGATTACTTTTCTGTACTGTGTCTCTCTTTTTGTAGAAGGCACTATGCTACCCAACAAGCAGAATTCTCCCACATACTCCAGTTCGTCGCCTTCTAGAACAATCGCTTTTCCGTTGAAATGATTACCTTGCATTTGAAGAAGTTGATTTTCATACCCCATTTGCTACAGGCAACTTGAACTTTTTTGGTTGAGAGCCGTAGTTTCTCGAACACGGCGGACATAAGTGTTGATGTCTCGCTTGGCCTCTTTACTTAAGCTCTTCAGGTCAGCCATGACGAACTGCAGGAACAACTTGAACAGGATAGGTGACACTAAACAGTCCTGTCTCACTCCTATTTCCACTCTGAACCATTCTGTTCACCATTGGTGACCACTGCACATTCAACATTCTCATACATCATTCTCATTTTTCAAACAGTGGTGTAATTTTGGGATCTACCCAATATACAAATGCAACCTTGAAATCCATTGAAATGCACGGAACCTGGTGCTCGGTTGCCATTTTCACGATCTGTCGCATTGTGAAGATGGCCTCTACTCTCCCTCTGTTGTTGTTGTCGTTGTCGCCGCCGTCGCCGCCGCCGCCGCCGCCGCCGCCGCCGCCGCTTCACGAGCATGAATTTGTAGAAGACGTTTCGTGGTATAGATATCATTGCTATTGCTCGGTAGTTCGAGGGTGTGCATCCTTTCTTGGTCAGACGGCAACGCATATTCACGTGTCGCCGGGCTAGGTCGATATACAGCCCTGGAACATTAGCCTGGTCAGAGTCCTATTCCTATTGATAGCCATATTTGGGCTGAACTGAGTGTCCATCTGGGTACCAGCAACCACACACGTGGAATAAGTGTACATCGCAACATATCCTGGATACTGTTGGTCAAGAACACGAAGGTAATGATGGAACTCGGCAAGAACAAAAGACGTGACATGTGTTGGCGAACGAACACTGTCCGCTGGCTCGACCTCGTTGAAGCACACCCGGCCGTGTGACAGTCCCGGCTGTGCGTCGGCGACTTCTCGAGGACAGCAACGTCGCGTCAACGGCACTGGTCATTTAAAGACGAGACAACGCACATGTCGGCGACTAGAGCGGCGTGGTTACAGCCAGATGTCGCCGATTGTTGTCCGTCAACTCGGCCGAGTCGTTGCGTGCAATCTGTTGTTGCGATCCGCCTTCAGGGTATGGCGCGGTGGGACAACATGGGAGACGCCTGGACGGACGCAGGTTTTAGACAGATCGTTCTGTGCGTGCGCGCGCGCGTTCGTGCGTGCGTGCGTGCCAGAAACCGGCCAAGTACCAGAATTCCTAGTAAACTGTCAATATATATTATGAGAGCACGTTTTCCTTGATGAAGCGTTCAAGTAATGACAGTGGACAGTCACTGACCGTCCCACCAGACCGAAGGCATCAGCAGCCCAAAACCTGTTTTGAATTGATCATAGAATTGAGCGGTATCAGATTTGGGAGTGATCTTTCTTTTGACACAACCTTCTAATCATTCCGTCTGATTGCTACGTCTGATTTCTACGGGAGTCTTAGCAAATCTATACAACATTCACAGTGAATTATTAAAAATGTCTTTATCAGTTTTCTGAAATATATTTTTAAATTCTGTAGTTAATGGTGGTCTATGTAAAGTCCGTATTTATTATATATTGTTCATCATTGTAGTGACTTCATTTCTTTTTACTTTCTTTCTATAGAAATGTGTGTGAGTTTTAAATATGTTATTTCTGGTGTGATTTAATTGTTATTATTGCTCTTTATTTTTGAGATTCTGGGTGGAGGAGCCATTAGGGGAACGGGTGCGTTTTGAGTAACTCTCCCTAATATCATCCCTCCATTGCAGTCGTTACCAGAGCGGCCGCCATTGCTAACACACGGCTGCCGTTCGGTTTTATAATTCATCACATCCGTCTGGATAAATGAAACTGCGCGTGCAGTGTAATATCAAAAGAAACAATAACATAAATAAACATGACTACAATAACGACCAAGCGCATAAATGACGCTCCTGGTCTTGACACGGCTTAATAAAACATCGGTGCATTATTTATGGGTCGACAGCTGATGGATGCGATGGGTCGTCATTCTGCACTGACATCCGTACATCAACAACCTGTCCACTGGCCATCGTCCACCGCTAGAATGCAGCCTATTTTCGTGAGTATGTTTGCGCAGCGAAGCGCTCACAGTTCGTACACGTGCTGCTAATTTCTCTCGGCGACTGCGTCGTTAGCCGAGCGTTCTGACCTGGTCGCCGGCGTCCACATCGCCAGCTAATCAAGATTTACCACCGTGATATCGGCTTCGGTCAGCTACAATCTGTTGGGTCGTTGCCTTGGGGTATTCAGTTTAGTCGTGCAGCCGCGCGCCGGGCAGACAGCGCCTCTAGAGGATTCTGCCGGCGATGTCTGGTGGACAGCGTCGTTGGATTTAGTGGGAATCACGATTTGGATTATCCTCGCGTTTTCTAATATTACGGCACACTAATGCGAACACTTCAAAGGTCCCAACTCGATCACGACAAGAGTGAGTCGGCCTGAGGGAAGAGAGTGAGACGTGGGAGTTGGGGGGAAGTTGGAGTGAATGAGTGAGAGAGCGTACGAGCGAGCGAGCGACCGTGCGTGCGTACGTACGTGCGTTCGAGTGAGAAACTATGGAAGAGGTAGAGATAGACTGCGAGTATCTTCAAAGCAGTAGGTAATTGATTGGTTCAAGTAACAGTAGAAACATGCACTGGAAGTGTCAAGTGGAGGATAAGTCGCGATTGTGTTGTGTGACAACTTCTTGACAAGATACTATATCTTGTTGCTGAACACAATCGCGACCTCTTCTCCAATACCGTGACAGGCGTTCAATGCGTGTTTATGTTTGTTGTCGTTGATCCAATAAATAACTTAAGGGCCTTGTAGAATAATGTTTGTAGTCGTTGATTCAATAAATAACTTAAGGGCCTTGTAGAATAATGTTTGTTGTCGTTGATCCAATAAATAACTTAATGACCTTGTAGAATAATGTTTGTTGTCGTTGATCCAATAAATAACTTAAGGGCCTTGTAGAATAATGTTTGTTGTCGTTGATCCAATAAATAACTTAAGGGCCTTGTAGAATAATGTTTGTTGTCGTTGATCCAATAAATAACTTAAGGGCCTTGTAGAATAATGTTTGTTGTCGTTGATTCAATAAATAACTTAAGGGCCTTGTAGAATAATGTTTGTTGTCGTTGATCCAATAAATAACTTAATGACCTTGTAGAATAATGTTTGTAGTCGTTGATCCAATAAATAACTTAAGGGCCTTGTAGAATAATGTTTGTTGTCGTTGATCCAATAAATAACTTAAGGGCCTTGTAGAATAATGTTGCTGTATATAGTGCGGACGGTAACGAATCAGCGTAGGTCAGGTTCTTTTTCAATATCACACAGGGGTAGTTTCTCTGTTGTGTAAAGGAGTAGTTTTGTTGGGAGTGTGTGATTTCTTACACAATTCTGAAGAAACCAACAACTGCCTAATTACATGTGACGTAAACATAAATAAAAATCCTTAGTGCAATTTCGATTTTTTAAAATTCCACACGGACCTTACCAACCAACATTACGACCAGTCGCATGATGCGTTTATAGTGTGTGGCGATATTACCAATACGACATATTTTCTGTGAACGATATTACAATACATTGACGTTATGATTGTGCGATATGTAAATCAGATGCCCCTGTCAGCCTAGGTCAATGTACGGCAAACTATGGAGTAGCGTGATAAACCGACAACAATTACCCCTGTCATCTCGACGGCGGTATCTCCTGCAGATCGACCACAAACAGACCCACAAACAAATAGCCAGGAGCTCAGATAGCGCACAATGTTGCCGTCAGTTGACCGAGAGAAGTTGTCTGCCGCGGGTTACCGCCCCAGGATAAACATTGTCTTATCACGCAGCTGGCCATTTCTCGTGCAGGGGCGCTCATGATTGTTAACGTACGCCACCTATGGAGCTTTGCGATACGAGCCAGCGCGCGCGCGTGTTGCCTGCCTTGTTCCGTCTGGTTTACAGCCGACAGAAATGTTGTTTTCTTTTCCCGGCTAATCGCCCTGCAAGTTCGCTGTCAGCGCATTCCCGGGAAGGCGAGATAGGCAGCTTGTGGCAAACTTCGGCGTCTCGGCATTTCTACAAACTACAGCTGTCAGCAAATTGTCACTTAACGACTGTTCTTAACTTCTTTCGGGACGCGTCCAGACCACACTGGCACAAATGTGTACACAAGGCGATCATGCCGGGGATAAATGTGCAACCTGTCATGGGCTCACTAACTCAACCACTCTGAATATGAACCAGTCAGTGTGATAAACAGTTCAGGTTTGCTGGTTTCGCAACATATAGAGAAGTGGTGGGTGTGGTTCCGTGGTGCCAGGCTGTCGACATCCTGCGCCACCGGCACCACCAGTGAGGCGCCACGTGAGCAGGCTGCGGACGCTGACGTGTTCCGAATCTCATTTGTAGGAAGCAGGCTGTCACGACTTATTAATCGAACACTTCGACTAGGCCGCGGCTGGTTGGACCAGCGGCAAGCCGGGGCGGCACGCGGGAACAATACTGAGCAGGAAAAATGAGCAGAGGGCTAGAGCAAGTTGGCAATACATTCTACTTTAATTTGCTAAACATTCCGGCACATCTAATAAGACATTTTTATGTTCATATTTTTGTAATATACTAGTAAACTGAATGTACGCTGTATTCTAAATCTGCAGCAGTTGTACAGCATTGTATAAACATATCTGCGTAAGCAAAATCTTCTAAAACGCATGTTCGATGTCCTTCCCGCCTGCAGGGGGCAGGGCTAGAGGGCAGCGGCCGAGCAGTCGCACTTAGCCAGTCGACGGAGTGACTAGCGGCAAGTATCGGAGCCTGCCGTCGACCTGACAGACAGCCGAGGTGTGTCGGCGCGTCAACGCCTGCCGGTGTGACATTTTAAATGGACCCCCACCGTAAAAAAAATGGACCGCGGTCCATTTACGACGTACGACCACCGTTGAAAAAGGACACAGGTCCATTTTTTACGGTGGAAAGTGGACCGCGGTAAACGGACCCCTCCCCCCATATAAATAATGTAACAACAGATCGGGGCCGTGGAAGTTGCACATATTATAACCAGTGGGTTAATCAATAGAAATAACATTTCCATTTCCACGCCCGGGTTTCAGTTCCTCGACTGAACATTTAACTGCTCATGACCATTTGATGTGAAGTTAATCTACTCGCCCAGTTTGGATCGTAGCTAAAAACTGCCCGAGTTAGCCACCGCGTGTGAACAACACTTTCAATTGCTTTCTCGCGCCCTTGAAATGTCCTCACAAGAACTCATTTTCTTTGAAAGCAGCCCACCAAAAGTCATCTATAGTGCTCTACGTATCTCTGTATTCGTATGAAGCATTCACTCAATTACGGTTCATACTAATACTAGTAATAACAATATTAATTAAATAATACTCATTTATTTCAAACGCAAAACTTTGGAGATACGTGGACGGAGGGTGGTACAATTTCCACGGTCATCGAGAACAGACCCCCCATATCCAAGCAGTCCATCAAAAGCTATTTAGTGCTAAAATAGAAATTCAAATAAAACAATGCCCCTAAGTCTCATTGCGGGATATGTATCAATAATAAAACTGAACAGACCGGGGTACGTTTTTCACACCCGGGGCCCATTTACCACGATTGAATATGGACCCCCGGTCCATTTACCACGGTGGTAAATTTACCACTGTGGTAAATGGACACCGTGTCCATTTGCACGGGGATCCATTTACAATACTACACCGGCCGAGTAGGGCTCGGTGTGTGGCGGGCTCGATGTGTGGCGGGCTCGGTGTGTGGCGGGCTCGGTGTGTGGCGAGTTCATTAGTACCACAGTCGTAACGACCGGACAGGCACTGGCAGCGGGTACGCCCTCGGTGTGTGTGTGTGTGTGGGGGGGGGATTGGGTATATACCCCTCGTCAGTAGCTTCATTCCGAGTGCTGGTGCAGCCTTACAATAGCGCTACGTCGGCTGATCAAGTTGTGTTTTAGACCCGATGAGTGTGATAATAGTTAAGCTGTCGAGGAATAGCTGAAGTATCGGTGAATATAGTTGAAGGGTCGAGGAATACCTGAGTGCTTTTAATCAAATGTTCACGCGTGTTCTTTATTACACAACCAAACAAATGCACTACGCGACTTTGTAAGGTAATATGGACACACAAGGCTATCTATAATTGGCCTGTTGACTGATAGATCGTTGGAGACTGTCACTGCCGTTTATACCTTTTGTCAACCTGTCTCGTCAAAGATTAATCACATGAAACGAACGAGGAATTTGACTAAGGCTAATAATCCGAACGACGTTTGGCATTTGGCGTAGGCGAAAGACGACTGATCTAAACTGTGTAATTATAAGACGCTCCGTGTAAGCCAAGTAATAGCCACGGCAAACATACGCCTGTCATATCGTATATCGTCTGTCTCGTTTGTTGATGACGCGACTGCCTTGTTATAGCTTAGTATTAGGACGTCACAAAGGAGCACTTTGACGACGTGATGTCTTTTAATTGGTGATGTTGCGAGTATACCATTAATTATATCTCCAGGGTTTTTGTTGTAAGCTTTCCACAGCTCTCCATCGACCACTTTTCTCAGCAGTTTTCTTCGTCATTTATTCCCATATTGTCCCGATATCTTCCATATCTGTGTGTTGTTATTCATGTCAGAATCTATTTATGTCAGAATCTATTTATGTCAGTTATCTGTGGACCACAACGGACACAATAATAAGTAATGATAATAAGTAACTTCTATGGCGCCTATATCCTCAGGCACCTGAGCTCAGAGGCGCAACAAAACATAATCGTTAAGATCAATCGTACTTTTGTGTTATCGTGGTATTTTAATGTAATGTGATGTATGTACACGTTACATTTTATATTGAATAAATCAAATAAAACAACAAAAGTAATCCCACCTTCCTTTGATCTGTGGCGTGACTTATACTGTAGTGTCCGTTAAATGACTATTTATTTTTCAAATGTTGATATCGCCACGTGACTTGCTACTGATTGGCAGAACCACATGCAGTAAAGTGACGATGACTTCCGGCGTTCTTTGTGCATGATGATTGATTTATGAATTTTGATTAAAGGTTAATCGCAGCCGAGTAGCCGAGAAAAAAATCACTCTAATAATAAATATCACGTAACGAATACGTCTATAAATAACACGAAGCGGATACCGCGGCTTGACAGAGTGGTCTGGTAAAGGCATGTTTTCCTACAGTGCGGTATCCAGTCCTTGGCAGCATTCAACCAAGCAGCAATTACTACTCGTTGACATATCCACCACAGTACACAGTTGAGTGACATGAAGCAACGTGGAGTGGACGAAATTGCCCAAGCTTCGAAACGGCAGCAAGAGGATTCGAACCCGGGTTCTCTCGGCGCCCCACTGCACCTAGTGCAGGCATAGGTCAATACCCTGAGTCTAAGTGCGATAGAGAAAACAGGCAAATCGTCGACCGATGTGCTTCGCCAGTCCGACGCGATGAACTGTGGGCGATTACGGCGCCACCGATTTACGATGGCTGAACGAGGATTTATACCGGCATTTGAGAATGTCACGCGGGTCAAATGGTATTCCGGCGCAGCCATTATTCGTGACAGACTGTGATTACCGCTTCAAGCGCCTGTTATGGATGACGGCGAAATCAAAGGTTCTCGTTGGAGCGGCCCTGTCACCTTTTTACTATTTATCTCCGACGCAGAAAGCCATTAACGCCGCCGGCAAAATGCACGTTATAAAACACGCGTAGACGGCGCATAAAACCGCCGGGACGGATTCGGTTTAATTACCGTGTTTACTCTTTCCAGGCTTCTGCCGACAACGATAAATAATTGATTTCCATATTTTATTTATCGACGATTTATTGAATACGAATCGGCGACGCCAGTGTCGACGGAAAACGGGGGCATGCGATCATTCAGCACACACATGCACGCACGCACGCACGCACGCACGCACGCACGCACGCACGCACGCACCCACGCACGCACGCACGCACGCACGCACACACACACACATATAGATAGGTCCAGCAAAATGTTACTGTGTTGAATCTGGGAGTAACGCATATGTATTGAACAACACGCAATTCCATGTTTATGTCATGTTAAATATACCAGGTCATGTCACGAATAATTCTTTTTAATGGTGTCAACGTGTAAACGCCGTCTGCCGATAGCATTATATTCCAGTCTGGAAACCGAGGCTAGGGCAGACAATCTGACGACCGAGTGATCGAGTCTAGCGCGATACCCGACATGCACTGACAACCCGAATGTACTGGTGTAGGTATTTTCGTACGCAGAACGATCGTGACGGAACCCGGACATTTGTGTGATTGATGTAGCGACGTGACCTGTCCAGTTGCCAGATATATAGACAGGATACGACCTACGACTGCCTAATGACGATCGTTACAATGATCTAACTAACGACCACACCTGTCTCCGCCGCACAGCAACACTCGTAAATTAAACCGTTTTCACGATTATCCTACGTAGTAGTTATGGCTAATGCTCGCTCGTATCCCTCGTAATGTATTGAACGCATCCATCCAGACTGTTTAGCATATGTCCTTCGGTGTGTTAGTGGCCTCCATCCCAGTGTTTGTAGCATGTCTGTCACACTAGAAACATTGTGATGACGATGCAAGACATACCGGGCTGCACGACGTTGACTCATTTCTAACTCTACCACTACTGCTGTTCTCAAGAATGGGTCTGCTTAGGGCAAAGTAGGCTTGAGTTTTTATTTTGTGTTTTTTCATTTGCTGAACCGACTATGTGGCACTCGCATCCTGTCAGTGTTAAGTCTGTAGGAAATATACCAACATTTCGCCTAAACTAAAACCCACCTGTTTAAACTTCCTTAACCTCTATAGAACTCCCCATGCAGGGTACCAATCCAACTGTTTAGAACTGGAACTGCTTATCGATTATGAACTGCTTAACCTCTTTTGTTTTGGTGCGCTGCCGAGCTTGGGTCTCCTGAGGATTTTAACGCAAAGTATATATATATATATATATATATATATATATATATATATATATATATATATATATATATATATATATATATATATATATATATATATATATATATATATATATATATATATATAATATACACAGGTGAATATATATTTATACGGGTGTATATATGGGTTTTCCACCGAAGATCTGAGGTTATTGTAACACAGAGATATTTAGCCTGCGAGACAGTTTCTAATATATACTTGTATGATGTGTATATCATTATATACAGAGGAGAGGGGGAGAAGTAAAGAGACAGAGACATAGAGGCATAGGGAAGTGAGTTGGGGAGGGAGGATTACTCGCTTCCTGTATAGCGTTATGTATTATTTCGTTATTCTTTTCGTTTATGTTTGAACTTCGGTGAACTAATCAAATAGTCTATGTTCAAGTTCCTGTAACTATTGTGCACCACACAGCTTCATCGCAATCTGCTTTTCTTTCTAATTTTATTTCGTCAGCCTGAATGGAACCATTGATATATAATTATAACATATACAATTGTGGAGTTCTTTTCAGATAAGATTGCTCGCATTCGATCGCGTTTTGTCATTAACGATAATGACTGATTTCCCTGAACCACCACTTTCTGAAAATACACTTCAGTGTTTCACACCTGCAACTACTAATGAAGTTTCATTATCATTAAACAATCTCCTAACAAATCGTGTTGTCTGCCCATTTCCAACATTTCTACCAAAAAGCTGTATATCAATAATTTTTTTTTTCATATTACTACTATTATAAACATTTCAATGCAGGACGGAGCTGGATGGATGCAATGCAGGACGGAGCTGGATGGATGCAATGCTGGACGGAGCTGCCTCACGGGATTTCAAGCAAACTCTTATAAATCCTCGTATTAAAAAACAACTCTGTGTAAACATGACCTAAACAATTATCGTCCTATCTCCAATATCATGCAGTTTTCTGTCAAGAGTATTGGGAACAGTAGCTGCTAATCGCCTTTATAAACATATTTATAAACAACACTTATAAAATGATCTACAGTCTGCATATAAACGATTTCACTCTACCGAGACGACTCTTCTCAAGATACACACTGATATAGTTGACAACATGGACAATAGCAAAGTCACTGCACTCACTCAGCTGCTTTTGATACGATTGATCATTCAAGTCTTTTACAGCGCCTCCATGCATAGACATGTTGGCATTTCTGGCACAGCTCTTCGGTTGTTCAAATCATATTTTCAGACACACACCAAAGCCTTAACATATCTGGCACATTATCTTGCCCACAACACCTTCCATTCGGAGTCCCGCAAGGGTCCGTTCTTGGTACTGTTCTGCTTAGCTTATGCACTACGTCTCACCGACATCTTGTTCTGGATGGAATCAAGAAAACTGAAGTTTAACCCAGATAAACAGACCTTATTATTATTATTATTGCTACTAAGCAACAACGTAATTATCCAGTTAAACTGTTTGGTATTGATACATCCCCATCAGATACCGTTCGTAATCAAGGTGTTGTCTTTGACAGTGACTTAAATTTTCACAAGCATATTTATCAAGTATATGCAAATCTTGTTTCTACCACATGCGTGATCTCCGTGGAATTCAGCGTCACGTGTCTTCATCTAACACAATATCAGCAGCATTAGTTAGTAGCCGCCTTGACTATTGCATGTAATTCACTGCTAATAGCATTGCTAAAAGAGACTGAACTCCAACTATTACAAAAATTGTCTGGCACGTGTGGTACTCTGGGTGCCTCGTGTTTCACCCATCACTGCCGCTGGCTTCTGGTTACTCATCGAATCAATGTTAAACTGTCCACTCTTACATGTCGTGCTCTATCTATATACAACAAACACTCTACCTGACTATAGTCTCCTGCATCTTTCAAATATCCCCAGGCAGCACAGATCATCCATTACACAACAACTTTTTGTTCCTATAATTAAACTTAACTTGGGCAAATGTGCTTTCTCTGTCGCTGCGTCAGGAGGCTGGAATGAACTCCAGATTACTTTGAAACATCTAAAAATATAGCTTCCTTCCGAAAAAAACTAAAGACATATTTATTCCAAACTGCATTTCCACCATAAATCTTTGGTGGTCCCTCGTTCTGATAATGACTTTTGCACGTCCCTGTTTACGATTATGCTTAACGATTATGTTGTGTTGCGCCTCTGAGCTCAGGTTCCTGAGCATATAGAAAGCGCCATAGAAGTAACGTATCACTGTTATTATGATTTAGTCTTCGTTGACCCATGATTCGGTTATAATGTGATGGTCAGTATCGTCTAAAATTATGTTTAATTCGCGTTTCTTATTTACCATGCTTCTTGCATTTAAAATACGCATTTAAATCCAGTTTCAGAAATTATTTGTGATAACTGTAGCTTGTAGCTTAGATAATGTATGATAATTGTAGCTTATAGCTTAGATAATATATGATAACTGTAGCTTGTGGCTTAGATAATGTATGATAACTGTAGCTTGTAGCCGTCGCTCCTGTCTCCTTCCCTCCTGTCTCCTTCCGTCTTGTAGCCTTCCCTCCTGTAGCCTTCCCACCTGTCGCCTTCCCTCCTGTAGCCTTCCCTCCTGTCGCCTTCCCTCCTGTCGCCTTCCCTCCTGTAGCCTTCCCTCCCGTAGCCTTCCCTCCTGTAGCATTCCCTCCTGTCGCCTTCCCTCCTTTAGCCTTCCCTCATTTCTCCTTCCCTCCTGTAGCCTTCCTTCCTGTCTCCTTCCGTCATGTAGCCTTCCCTCCTGTCGCCTTCCCTCCTGTAGCCTTCCCCCTGTAGCCTTCCGTCCTGTCACCTTCCCTCCTCTCAATCTCTTTCCAGGCTGAGGTAAGCTCTCTCTTCCATTTCTCTCGTCGACTCTAGTTACTTTATCTCTCACCCACTGCTTTATCACCCGATTCACTGACACAACCTGCTTCTTCCTTTCCCACCAACTCTAACTGTTTCTTCTGATCTATGTCCACTTCTAGACCTTTAACATCTCACACCCTACACTCAGCTTGAGCCTCTAAGAAAACGAAGATGTCGATATTTGGGCCATGCCTTTAAAATGCCGTTAACAAGTACACCGATGCAGGAAACAGGAAACGAGGACGCCCTAAAGGAACATATCAACGAACCACCGCAAGAGAGGACACATAACCTTGAAGGACTGGCTGAACACGGGACCTTGAAAGAATGGCTGAAGTCACGGGACCTTGAAAGAATGGCTGAAGTCACGGGACCTTGAAAGAATGGCTGAAGACAGGACCTAGAAAGAATGGCTGAAGAGATAAACGTTCTGCCTTGTGTACCTGACGCCACTGGGAGTTAGTAGTCTATAGTAAGAGTGAATAAGTCAGTGAATAAGTTGTATATTGGTGAAGATACTTAACACATGTGTGTCTACATATGTGATCGAGTGAGTGGGTGAGTCAATGAGTAAGATTGTGTGTGTGTACATATGTGCGTGCGTGCGTGCGTGCGTGCGTGCGTACGTGCGTGCGGCTATACTATACCACAAAACGGCACAAATAATTAAGGCATCGACGCATGCAGTTGTAAAGTAGGTTTTGTAACTTATTAAAAGTCGCAAGCAACAGCAAACATATTTACATATAACTTCGGACGGCGGTGACTGGACTGGTGTTTTTAACGATGTTATAGGCCGATATTTTGGTGCGTAGTTTAAGTTCATGGCAGACTTAACCAAATGTGTGCAATTTGACTAATCCAGGCTGAATGCCTCCATGTCTGCAGGACATCCGAGTGCACCGTGGAGCAGACATTAATAGTGACCACCACTTGGTTATTGCGAAGATCAAGTTCAAGTTGAGAAGACAAAAGAAGAAGACAAACACAGCTAAAAGATTTGACATCAACAAGCTCCAGAACCCAGTGACCAAATGTGAATTCCAAGCAGTCCTGAGAAATCGTTTTGCTGCCCTTGCAGATCCTACACCAGGTTCGATGGAATGGTGGGAGACGGTGAAAGCTGCGATGATGGCAGACGTTCTTGGATACCAGAAATATCCGAAGGTGTCTTGGATCAGCGATCACACATGAGGACTGATTGCGCAAAGGAAACTCCTGCAACATAAACGACCAAATGAGTCCAACAGCACTTCTTTTACCGGGACTACATCAAGAAGGACAGGGAAGTGAAACGCAGCGCACAAGAGGACAAACGCGAATGGTTCAACAGACAGGCACAGGAGGCTGCAGACACAGCGGCCCGAAACGACACGAGACAGGTCTATTGCTTTGCCGTACAAGAAAATCTCTGGCAGCACAAAGGCAAGATCCGGGCCGATCAAGGCCAAAGATGGATCTGTAATATCAAAAGAGAGGACAAACTATAGAGAGATGGGCAGAACACTTTACAGAAGTCCTCAACAGACCTGCACCTAACACACCGGCCCAGATCGACAACTCTCAGAACGTGCTCCCAATAGATACAGAGGAGCTCACGGAAGATGAAGTGAGGAAGGCCACTGTGACACTTAAGACAA
The DNA here is from genome assembly GCA_033239005.1 of Lamellibrachia satsuma. Taxonomy (NCBI): domain Eukaryota; kingdom Metazoa; phylum Annelida; class Polychaeta; order Sabellida; family Siboglinidae; genus Lamellibrachia; species Lamellibrachia satsuma. The sequence goes on along the minus strand of BSQZ01000042.1, from coordinate 128,129 downwards.
ACAAGTCACCTGGCATGGATGGAATAACAACTGAAATGATGAAAACATTCAGGTGGTGAAACAATTGTACAGTGGATGTGCGGACTATGCAACCAGATCTGAGTATCGTTCTTGTGGACTGGAAAGACGGTGTTGTGGTCTGTATCCCCAATAAAAGAAACTTAACTGAATGTGACAACTAGAGAGGCGTGATACTGTTGTCAATACCAGGAAAAGTGTACTGCCAGATGATACTAAACCGAATACGAGATATGGTAGACGGCGAACTGCATGAGGAACAAGCAGGCTTTAGACCAAAACGCTCTTGTGCTGAGCAAATATTCACACTCAAACGCATTATAGAGAAATATCAAGAATACCAGTTACCCCTCGCAATCAGTTTCATGGACTTCACCAAAGCGTTCGACAGCATCCACAGGCCCCCATGTGGAAAATCTTAATCACATACGGAATACCACGAAAGATTGTATCAGCAATCGAGAAGATATATGAACAATCGAGATGTGTAAAGACAGAAGATGGCTATAGTGACTGGTTCCATGTGGTTACTGGTGTCAGACAAGGCTGCATTCTTCCCCTCTTCTCTTCACAGAGGCCATCGACTGGGTCATGTGGTTACTGGTGTCAGACAAGGCTGCATTCTTCCCCCCTTCTCTTCGCCGTGGCCATCGACTGGGTCATGTGGTTACTGGTGTCAGACAAGGCTGCATTCTTCCCCCCTTCTCTTCGCCGTGGCCATCGACTGGGTCATGTGGTTAGTGGTGACAGACAAGGCTGCATTCTTCCCCCTTCTCTTCGCCGAGGCCATCGACTGGGTCATGCGGTTACTGGTGTCAGACAAGGCTGCATTCTTCCCCCCTTCTCTTCACCGAGGCCATCGACTGGGTCATGTGGTTACTGGTGTCAGACAAGGCTGCATTCTTCCCCCCTTCTCTTCGCCGTGGCCATCGACTGGGTCATGTGGTTATTGGTGTCAGACAAGGCTGCATTCTTCCCCCCTTCTCTTCGCCGAGGTCATCGACTGGGTCATGCGGTTACTGGTATCAGACAAGGCTGTATTCTTCCACCTTCTCTTCACCGAGGCCATCGACTGGGTCATGTGGTTACTGGTGTCAGACAAGGCTGCATTCTTCCCCCCTTCTCTTCGCCGTGGCCATCGACTGGGTCATGTGGTTACTGGTGTCAGACAAGGCTGCATTCTTCCCCCCTTCTCTTCGCCGAGGCCATCTACTGGGTGATGTGGTTACTGGTGTCAGACAAGGCTGCATTCTTCCCCCCTTCTCTTCGCCGTGGCCATCGACTGGGTCATGTGGTTACTGGTGTCAGACAAGGCTGCATTCTTCCCCCCTTCTCTTCGCCGAGGCTATCGACTGAGTCATGCGGCTAGCAACCAGAGGCAACGAAAGGGTTACTTGGGTTAAGGAGGAGCGTTTATCAGACCTGGACTTTGCTGATGACATTGCTCCATCCAGGGCCTACAATATCTCGTGGAATCAGTCGGCAGATATACGCTGATGGTTTGGGACTTATAATAAGTGAAAAGAAGACTAAAAACACGCTGACAGGCGAACATCAACTATCCACAGATGTTCTCATCAACCACAACAAAGCGGAAACAGTTGAAAAATTCACCTACCTTGGTAGTTCCATCAACAACCAAGGAATCATCGATCACGAATTAAGCTGCATAGTGGGGAAAGCGTCAGCATCAGCAGTCTTCAGAAAATGTGGAACAAAAAGAATCCTGGCAACTAAAAACAAGCCAAGAAAACAAATAGATGCATTCGACACTAAATGCTTGTGCAAGATGTTGGGCATTCACTGGAGCGACCACGTGACGAATAAAGAGGTCCGAATACGATCAGGTCAAGCTCTGGCATCCGCAGCCACTTGCAGAAGACGCATGAGCTGGCTCGGCCATGTGCCACCTACTAGACCTGCCCAACAAGCACTGGTGGACACCAGCTGGTCAGAGAAGGGGAGGAAGACCGAGAATATACTGGAGTCAGTACCGTCAGACCGTCGACCGCGACCTACAGTTGGTCAACAAAAGATAGAGCGACGTGAGAATGCTAGCGAACAACAGATCTGGGTGGTATGTTTTGACTGCCTCATGCGTCTATAGACTAAGTATAAGTCTAAGTAGACCCATTACCTGCGTGTATATATCGCGCGGGTATGACCGTACAATAGAATTGCTATCGGCATTTATTTAAGCAAACATCTCCCGACATCGGTGTAACAATCGTGTGACGTGGTGACGTCATTATGCATGCATGCGCGCACAAACGTTAACAGAGCGTGCATCTAATCAAAGACGACATGCATCGCGCGGTCTTTGTTGATCTGACATATTGCATGACAGCGGGCGTTTCCCTCAGAATGCGTTCAGCTGGCAATTGGCCTTCGTGTGCGCACCATAATTATGTCCCCGGTTGATTTGAAATTAGGGGCTGGGGAAATTAATCACAACTACGAAATATCATTGTTAATTCTACTGGTAGCGAGGAAAATCGTGACAAAACATTTATCGTGGCAATAGTCAGTGAAGCGAAGGCTTAAACAGCAAAATGAGTGACGTCATCGCATTAAAAATGCAGTAACACAGAAAGAACAGAAAGTGGCTCGACAATACTTTACCTGACCGTCACACATACACACGCACGCACGCACGCACGCACGCACGCACGCACGCACGCACACACACACACACACACACACAATATATATATATATATATATATATATATATATATATATATATATATATATATATATATATATATATATATATATATATATATATATATGTGTATACATATGGACTTTCTTAAATAAACATGTATAATTATTATCATATAAATTATAATAGACTGTGTGTGTGCGTAAGCTTACGCAATCGTGTTTTGTACATATATGTTGGTTTAATCACGCGTAGTTTGTTTAAATCAAATTTAGATGGTATATAAGTTAAACAGTCCCTGCTCACCAGGCCGTTTGTGTCGTCAGCTCGTTGGCACTAGGTGGAATATTGGAAGAAGTTGAAGCTATACCTACAGCTTGGACTACATTTTAGTGAACGCAACAATTTGGAATCGCCTTGTGAATGTGTGACCAACTTCTGTGGTAGATAAACTTATAAATAAACACATTAATACAATGGACTCCGTTTAATAGAATAAATCTGGGCCAATTTTATTTTGTATTTATTCACTTAAGATGCGCATTTTAACACAGTAGAAATAGCGACTGATTCTGTCACAACCAATATATTTGATTCTACTAAACGGTCGATTGTGTTATCCGCGATTCTCTTAAACGGAGTCCACTATTTAAAATGTAATTGCCTACTTATCTTCAACATGTCACTAATGAACTCCTTAAAATTGTGCTGTATTAAGTAAGTGGACGTTATTAAATTGGCAAGACATCGAAACAGCTTCCTTGCTTGCAACTTAAATTAGGGCTATCGATTGCAACAGTGAGTGATTATAAGGGATTTCACCAAACGCCCGAAATTACGTCTAGCGCAAGGTATATAGCAAACTCGCTTACTGGATATTAAGGCATGGAGAGTCGGACAAAATGACAGGCAATCCCTAAAACTCAACTTCACGGACACGAAGTTTCGTGAACAACGCAAACAATTCATGTAGTGTTTAAAGAATTCATCATTTTAATAAAATGTACATTATCTACAAATCTGAAAAGTGTCGTACAATATATATACACGCACGTGAACTCGGTCATCCGAGTATTTCGTCATACGTACAGTATTGTGGTCAGGTAGAAAACGCATTGTTAATCTATGTACATATTCGACAGCATATCGGTCTCTAGGCAACGCGCGCGCGCAGCCGAACCAACCAATAGATACACAGAGCAGGAGTTTAGAGTCTGCGCACTCCGTCAGACTAGCAATGAAGTATACAACAGGCGTGAGTTCTTAGGAAGCACCGAATTGTCACTAGCAGAGAACGTCTGAATATCGGCCCAGAAGATAGTGAAGAGCAGTTATTGATCGTACTACACTTGCACGTATTTCTAGTACATAGAAGGTGTGGCGTCTTTATGTTGACATGTATTGATCAGGATACAAGCTACCTGTGTGACTGCTTAGGCCAAACGATTACACCTGCACCATTACGTGACCGTTCAACGTTCTTACGTCATTTCCGTTGTCATGGCAATTACGTCAATAATAATAATAGAACCTCATTGACTTTAATTTGTGGTGTGGTAGGAAAGAGTTGCATAGCGTGCCGTTTTAGGTCTGACATCATAAACTCGACACATTGCATTACAGGTAAAATGCTAGTAGATATTGTCATGGATTAAGATATTTTCAGGTATGATCACAACATTTACGTATTAAAGACAGACGAAAGCTGCTCAGCTGCTATTTCTCGGATACCCACTATGCACTGCGTTCGCCCAAAACACGACAGCGGAATATCAAAACCTGGCTTCGTTATTTTCTTAGTGTACATCAACAGTAAAACACTGAGTCACACGTCAAGTCATTTCGTCATTACTATCAACACATTAGCAACATTAATTGAAGTAGTCATAAATATAACTTTTGCATCAGTGTTGACGCCGATAACAGTTTCCGATAGTCAGCGTTTCGGTGCAGGTGGCCCGGATGTAGACCTATACCATACACGGAGCTGTGGCTATCGAAATGCATGCGTACAAAATAACGGATTAATTTTCAAATTGTCACATATTTCTTGCACACTTAACGAAGCCCAACTGCAGAGTAAGCCAAAGAATGAACCCACGAAGGGTTGTTTGTTCACGCCAGGGTTGCTTGTTCACGCCAGGGTTGCTTGTTCTCGTCAGAGTCACGTGTTTATTAGTGATGGGAGCAGTTCTACCCGTGGTCTTACGATATATTCATGGCACCATTGGCCAGAGTCTCAAGTCAGGCCCACTGTGGCACTGTCCAGGCACTAGGGAACGGCGGCTGACCCAAGGCGATGCCCGTAGAGGGAGTAGGGAGAGTAGTAGGCTCCCAGGGCCGAAGGCACGCCCGGCAAGAGTGTGTGTGCCGCCGAGGGAAGTCCTGACAATGCCGACTTGTACGGATGATAGCGACTTGCAGCCAGCAGGGAGCTAGGACTCAGCGTGCGGGGATAGGCTTGTCTCAGGGAACTGGGACTGAGTGCGCCCCCTGGCGAGGCCGCCGGATAGGGTGACGGGTAGCCTCCGTACGCCATTGCTGCTGGGTTCGTCAGACCGAGACTGGCATACTGGTGCAGACTGGCTGCCGACAGTGCCGGAAGTTCAGCGGATGACGTGTGCGTGCGCAGGTGTTGTAGTAGTTCCTCCGACGTCGGGAAGCGTTTGCCGCAGTAGTCGCTTCCGTTCATCCAGTTGCAAACGTACGGCAGACCGGCGCTGTGTCCCGGTAGCATTCCGAACGAGTGCGGGTACAGCGATGACGTGAGCGGAAGTGACGACACACCAGGCGTGCTGCAGCCGCTCGCCGCCAGCATGCCGCCGAGACCGGCGTGTGGAAGACCCGGGTGCATGCCGCCTAGCGTCTTCTCGTGGTTACACTGCGCACAGCCGGCGGGACAGGACGCGGTCTGGGCGCTGTGCATTGTCAGCTGACAGTGTGTACAGTACGGGTCCTTGCACACCGGCACGAGTGTCGTCGCACCGGAAGCCGTCTTCACACGTGCGTACGACATGTAGGGCGATATGGCGGCCGGGTTGCCGAGTCCAGACATGGCGCCCGCCTTCTGCAGGGCGGAGAGTCCGAGCGCGCCGGAAGCCGCTGCCGACAGCGGTGTCGGGTAAAGCGGGTTTGACTCCATTGAAAGAGCGTGTCCAAACATCGGCAAGCCCTGGCAACCGGCGTACGCGTGCGGCAAGCCGCTATATGACGTAATACTGTCCAGTTTCATCGAAGCCGGTACACTAGGGTGAGACGCCGCTAGTGCAGGCGATGGCCGCGAGAGGCCGCTCGATATCGACTCTTGCTGCCGACTGGCGTCGAGGAAACTGTTCGCACTCGTGATGCTCGGCTTGCTACTGCTAAGTCCACTGGGCGACGAGTATGATGACGATGACGACGACGATGATGACACATTGACAGACGAGTGCAGATGAGTAATACCGGAAGCCGACGAACACGACTCGCTGCGCGCGCACTTCGACGACTCGCGCGGCGGCGGCGGCGACTTTTCGTTGCTATGACGACGCGGACTGCTGATTGGCACCAGTGGTGGGATGTCCTTCGTGCCGCTCGGCGACTGGAAGCCGCCCCGCGGCGAATCGGTACGACCGGAAGTTGCCGATCCCGGACTCCGGACGTCCTTCTTCTCGCTGAAGGCGGGGTTCGACCTGCGACCGTCCGACTTGACACTGTTAGCCGGAGACTCCGTTTTTCGCGACGACGACGAGTGTGTCGATGAATGTTGCTGGTCCTTCGTCGTTGTGTGCGACTCCTTCTCTATCGGCGGGATGATGGACTTGGTGGACGGCGCCAAGTCGCTGCCGATACTGCTGCACGTCTGCGCGAGTAGAGCCAGCGGACTCTTCTTGGCATCCAACTGAAAACGGAAAAACAGTTGCTTATTCAATATTGCTAGAATATTATTTTTAAATGATGCCTTCTACTACATATATGTCAACTTAAGACGCAACATTTAACAAAACATGTTTATACCACTAAGCGAATATTGATAATGACAAGGAGGACTCAAATATACGACTGATTGTCTGTCGTTGGTCTTAAATGTACTGCCGCCTACGTTTCGTTCTGCGGAGAATTAGACCGACAGCAATCTATAACCACCAACTAAACATTGTTCGCCTCAAACGCATGGTCTTCGGGTATCCCACGGTCTTCACTACCGTATTTGGATTTGATAATAAATAAACTACCAATACACATTGGCTATGCAAGTTATGCGGTCGCTCTTTGTTCAGAGAGTTTACAATTTAGAGAAAAAAAACATCCCAATAAGTCACACTGTCGTGTTTGCTAGCGAGCAACGGTGGGTGGCAATGGAAGAGGATGAAAAAAGAACGCATTTGGTGTTCCATGAGCACGTTGGGTGGCAATGGAAGTGGATAAAAAACGCCAACACTCTGGTGTCCCCACGAACACTCTGGTGTCCCCACGAACACCCTGGGTGGCTGTGGGAGAAAAGCGAGAATTTGTCGATGCCAAATACGATAATAACAGGCGAACAAACAAGAGCAGGCAAACATCGCATACGAAGACGTATGGATGGCTGACGAGATACGCAGCCGTTAACAATAAACTGTGGTTGACATGTTAACGTTGACAGACGTGATGGATGTGCGCCGCGGCCAACGACGGCAGATAAGACGACTAACGACCGCTGTTAGCGCAGACGGCTTGGCGAAAAAACGCCTGCTGCACTCGAATCGCCTCTAGCCTGGGAACGCGGGCCCGCGTCGCACATCAACACTGTGTTATTACTGTCATATATTGCATATAATTTGTGCGATTGCTCAATGCCACAGATGCGGGATTATGTGAAGATCTCGCCAGACGAAAACCGGCCGGATTTCACACGAAGTCAGTATCGACGGACATTTTGAGTGCGTGTGACGTATCGGTACAAGTCTCCTGCGAGCGTGAGCGCTCGGGCCTCGCGATGCCAATCTCGATTATTGACGGGTGTTGTTGGCACACGCAAAATGCAATATTGCGTGTCAAATTTAAGAAGTCGTTTTACAAAATTGACTTTCCAAATCTGAACTAGAGTAGGTCTAGTCGCGTGACGTGAGACACTCTCGTCGGCAGAGGACGCACTAGCGCAACCTCTACTTGATATATATATATATATATATATATATATATATATATATATATATATATATATATATATATATATATATATATATATATATATATATATATATATATATATATATATATATTGAACAGTAGTCTTAAAGTGCTGCACCCAAACTTAGACAAACCTTGCGTCAAAACAGACAGACACAGACTAACTATTTTAAATGACGCTCGTGGCTATAGTGTATCGAAGCCAAGCCTACAATCGCTCCATTATCTATTCTCAGCCGATGCGATACGGGCGCTGTGCTAGTAGTGTACAATGCAAGTTTTGCTGACGCGATGTCAGGCCGCGCAGTGATGTAGCAGATTTCTCGAATGAGTCAACGCGCCCGTAATATGCAGTTAGCGTCGGCCGAGCGTAAAGAACAGCCGAGTGATAAATTAGGAAGGCGAAGTGGCGTTCGCAAGAGATTGTGTATATCGTGCGTTAAGCGTTCAGTCAAAGGTCGGTTGGAACGATTTATTGCCGTTGAGGATTCCCGGATCTAGCGCGTGGGACGTGATGTTAGGCAGAGACGATAACTCGGCGTTTACGGCGTCGATAAATCACGACAAAACAGCGAGCCTTTCGATTTCTACTACCGCACATAATCTCTGAAATGCAGCTGAGCGTACTACAAGCCTAGACAGAGCGGCTTGGTGCATAAAAAAATTGTTACAGGAATGCAATTTGCTATCACGAAAACACGTAATTCGCGCAGATCTACAACATACCACTACATTGAATGTGCACAGTTACAACACGTTTCCACCGACACACATTACGTTTACATCTATCTATGTGCTTCATTAGGGTCAAACAGAACATAACCGGCGTTTCACTGCAACTGCTCACAACGCCTGTTTCTATATTATTGTTTCTCCATGGAAGTGTCTTAGAATGATACAGGGCGAACTGAACACAATCGAAAAACCATGGTTACTACTACGTTGACGTCTAACTTCACCGTTATATGGATGTCTGATCGATATTAGGCTGCATTTCCCAGAAAATGTAATGTTCTAGTTACCATAGGCATAGACTGTTTGGAAGTTAACAGCGAATACTACGTGCAAATTATCTTGTTGTGGCATTCATGGTGAAAATAGCAGCGATTTCTAACGCGAATTATCATGATCTTTCATGTGAACGAGTACAGCAGTATGATGTATCCAACGGTTAAGTCACTAAACATGCGCGGTCTTTTTAACTATAAAATCTAGCAGCAGACTCCGAAATAAAATGGCAACGGTCGCCCCCATAATTCCACAGCACGGGCCGCATACCGTAATCTGACCACCGCCCAGAAAGTCAACCCCGTTGGTAGCTCTCGCATGGGGAATTCCTCGCATGTCACTGAACCCAGATCGCTGCTGCAGTAGCATGTCAACCTGGAGACTGGCAGGATTATGCCACACATGTTAAAATAACCTTATTCTAACCGGGCGAATCAGTCCTGGGGACTGATACAATGAAAACACACGTAATGGCATCTTACCATGGACGGCAGGGGCTGCAAGTAATCCGGGTGGAGGTAGTGTGAAGCTACCGACGTTAACATCTTGCCGACGTAGTGTGGGCGAATGCTGCTATTCCAATCGGCTGCCGACTGCAGCTAGAGTAGACTCCACTTAGATCCAATCCGTGTTATCGGGCGGGCGGTAACAGCCACTGCGAATACACGACTCCTAATACACACGAGCGATGACCGATCCGACGTCCGTGTACAACTGGCGCGGTCTGCCAATACACCAAACGACATAACCGCTCCAGCCCGCGTTTGCCTCACTCGTCAATCACGCGTGAGATTAAACGTTTGCCGCGCGCCAATCCGAAGCCGGTGCCACGACGCCGCTCGCCGCTGATTGGTGGACGCCGGCGTGCGAGACGTCAGCTGTCAGTAGCCATCGCGTGATGGTTGACGACACGGCTGCACGTGGCCAATGAACGCGCGGCTGGCTCGAGGCGGTTGGCGGCGGTCACCGGTGGCGTCGATCAATCACCGGCGCCGCCTACGGCGTCAGTCAAGTCAGATTCACAGGCGGGCTTTGTCTCGACAGCGGTAATGCACACGTAGTCGCTCGCACGGCTGGTGACTGCGGAGGTGCGTACGTTAAAATAAACGCAATTTACGGCGCTACAAAGCGGCCTTTCAGCGGATGGTGCGAACGGCCTGCGTTGTTTCACGGCCGTGACGGCCGCGGGCCGCTGGCGGCGGCAGCTACGGCGGCACCTTTCAAAGCCGTCAACATATTACGCCGATACTTATCAATCAATCTCCTGCCGGCTGCGGGCGTACGGAAACAGATTGGCATTGACGTGTTGAAAGACGTGACGTCTCAATGTTGACAGATTGCTAAATTAAGCGACTACATCAAAGTGTCGGCGGACGATGCTTATCATGCAGTGTAAACATACCGGGCAACCCTATCTGGCATCGCCGGCGCTACCGCGCTATCCCCGGCGACCGGCAGCACTAATTTCGCCGGATTCTCTCACGCGCCCGCCAATTACCGATAAGTATTTACGGCAAAAACGAGCTTATCTGCTTAAAACGCCTGTCCGCTGACGTGTGCGTTCCTGTGAACTCCTGACGGGAAAATTACAACGGCTGTCACTCGCCGGTTGATCGCATCGGTCGTCGCCGTCTCCCGTTTAGCCGGGCGCGCCCTCGACGTGTTCATTACGCGGCCCTTTGTGTCTGCGCTCGGTCAACGGGACGGGGCCACTGTCAAGGGTTATGTCACTGTTAAGGTCGACACACAAACAAGGATGTCGTTCGTATTTGCATGTGAAAGTGTCAGATGACACCGGTCCTCGTCGGCTGACGTTTGAAGTGGACCTACTCGTGACTGTCTCCCACTTGTGACAGTGTTCAACGGAGAACGTTTATGTAGAACGTAAGACACCTTGCATATGCCTGCACACTAGCTGATGTTTCACTTTAGAATCAACGAAATTTGTAAGATCTAGTTGAGGCTTGTATACCCGATCGACGAGAAAGCATTTTGACAAATGACAACACACAGGCGAAGAAGAACCAACAACAAAGGCGAAGAACGCGTTTGTTTGTTTTTTGACCAACATATAAATAGGAGATTACCTACCGAGAAATAATATCAGTTCGCAATGTACACGTGTTTGGTTACACGTGTAGTACCCCAATAAAATAACAGAACACCCGTAAAACCTCAGCCTCCCAACCTCAACTATTTTAAAGGTGTTTTTGCAGCCCGGTGTTGGCTTGAATATAACTTCGTAGAATAGAATTAATGCTGCTCGTGTAGGTCGTCCGCAATCACACTAAAACAGAACGGGAGGGATGGACAAAACATTACGTTTGACATCTTAGAGACATATTTAACAGAAACAAAGAGGTCGTGTTCCAGTGGCAAAACGTCGTAAAGAAGGGGTATTGTGTTCCATAACAGGGTAATGCTTTATTTCCATGGGGTAAGGTTTTCCACCAAACGGCTCCAAGAAGGCCGTGTCAACTGTTGACGTGACAGAACTGACACGTCTTTGTCGACTGTCAAAACGTCGCGTTGTCAACCGTGAGCTGTCATCTTAACGCTGTTGTTACTTAACGATGTGATCAAAGACCTGACGTGGAGTGCCTTGGCTGCATCGTCTGGTGTACCCTCTGTCCGCCCACATCAAAGACTCTCGCTAAGTACAAATGTCAAAGGTATTTAACCGCGTATAACAACGCCTAAGTAATACCGGGTAGCCGTGGAATGTGTGTTTCCACGTGGAACAATTGTCTTGTGTTGCGTGAAGCAAAGATGGGAGTATGTAATCAGCGTGCGTGTGGCGTTCGTGCGTGTGTCGGTTGTCGGTGCAGATCTTTAATTTGCCAAACAAACGCTGTTTGTCCGGCGGAATTCTTAATAAAACACCTGTGTTCTTGTAGACACCCATCTGAGTTGGCACTGTCCGCGGAGAACAAATATGTTTTACCATGTGTTCGTTTAGAGCTAGTTTTTATAATAATAAAACAATGAATGTGCATGTGAATTTGCTTTGACGAGAGAAGCATGTGGATTCGCTTCTACGACTTCGCCTCGTTCGCCACGTCCGCTCATTGGAGTAGCCTAGGTTGCAAGTGGAATATTTCTTCGGAAACGGACTTCCTGAAGTCACCCCTTTTGGCGTGTCCTACTAAGACGTTCCTGCATTCACGGCATTATTTATATAACTTCCGTTTTCTACACCGACTGACACTGTCGTTTGTCGATCAGAAATGCTGTTCCGTTCATGATCAAAGTCCTAAGTTTGGGAAAACTGCAACGCGATTACAGTAGCCACTCTGTCCTTATCACCGCGCTTGTCAAACTGCGTATTTTACGATAGAGTTGCTACGATAACCCGGGTCGCTGCACTGTGATGACTGGCCGATTGACCCACCCGCCTCCCCCCATACTCAGCTGCCCCACCAGTACTCTCCCGCCCGGACCCGCGTCTTCAGATGCGTCACCAAGCGTGTAGGTTTTAATTTGAAATGATTCGCAAGACCGCGGGAGGCGCCACCGGCCACGGGACGCAGAAAGGCCGTCACTGTGGGGAACGTGTCGACTACAAATGCCCCCGGCGGGCGTCTGGTCTCCCGCGTCGACAAATGAGCCGACGACCCTTTGATATGCGCCACCCCGCGCGGCAGTGCTGCTAAATCGGCACGTCTTCGTTGATTCTCCCCTGTCAAGGGTGACAAGCGACTTTACGCCTGTCTATTCACCCGCCCGCCCCGGTATCGCTTTCCAATCGCTAGCCGTTCAACCGCGGTGCGGCGAAATTGACAAGGCGATAAAAGTCGGCAAAAAGCGATGTGCTGTCGAACGCCTGTCAATCATACTCAGGATGATTGACGGCGCACCTTGAGCGCTTGAGCAAACACGTGGGCGGTCTTCAAAGTAAATGTGTGCGCTTCTCAGGCGCATATCCGATAGGGCGTAATCCGCGCATTGGAATTCTGAGCCATCAAAGTGGTATTATCCGTGCTTTGTATGGGCGTTAAATGCGACACGACGCGTCCTCTTAGACGACATACTGACATGGCTGGCTTGTCTTCTCATCGACCCTGGAGCGGGCATTAATTTTAGGGTGGTTGCTGGCTCCGGGTGGCACGTTGTGTAATTGTTAACTATGTTTAAACGAAGCACTGAGTAATAACTCTGAGCAGGGCTTCACAAACGTCGCACGTTTGAAATGCCTTGTACTGTATAAATCAAAGGAATAAGTACTTACATATATATATATATATATATATATATATATATATATATATATATATATATATATATATATATATATATATATATATATATATATATATATATATATATATATATATATATATATATATATATATATATATATATATATATATATATATATATATATATATATATATATATATATATATATATATATATATATATATATATATATATATATATATATATATATATATATATATATATATATATATATATATATATATATATATATATATATATATATATATATATATATATATATATATATATATATATATATATATATATATATATATATATATATATATATATATATATATATATATATATATATATATATATATATATATATATATATATATAAATGCCTTGTACTGTATAAATCAAATCCACTGTCCTAGCATTGTGTTTATAAACATTAAAGGTCCCGTCTCAAGTTAGTTAGTAACATTGTCCACTGTCCTAGCATTGTGTTTATAAACATTAAAGGTCCCGTCTCAAGTTAGTTAGTAACATTGTCCACTGTCCAAGCTTTGTGTTTATAAACATTAAAGGTCCCGTCTCAACTTAGTAACATTGTCCACTGTCCTAGCACTGTGTTTATAAACATTCAAGGTCCCGTCTCAAGTTAGTTAGTAACATTGTCCACTGTCCTTATCATTGTGTTTATAAACATTCAAGGTCCCGTCTCAAGTTAGTTAGTAACATTGTCCACTGTCCTAGCATTGTGTTTATAAACATTAAAGGTCCCGTCTCAAGTTAGTTAGTAACATTGTCCACTGTCCAAGCTTTGTGTTTATAAACATTAAAGGTCCCGTCTCAACTTAGTAACATTGTCCACTGTCCTAGCATTGTGTTTATAAACATTAAAGGTCCCGTCTCAAGTTAGTTAGTAACATTGTCCACTGTCCTAGCATTGTGTTTATAAACATTAAAGGTCCCGTCTCAAGTTAGTTAGTAACATTGTCCACTGTCCTAGCACTGTGTTTATAAACATTAAAGGTCCCGTCTCAAGCTAGTTAGTAGCATTGTCCACTGTCCTAGCACTGTCTTTATAAACATTCAAGGTCCCGTCTCAAGTTAGTTAGTAACATTGTCCACTGTCCTTATCATTGTGTTTATAAACATTCAAGGTCCCGTCTCAAGTTAGTTAGTAACATTGTCCACTGTCCTAGCATTGTGTTTATAAACATTCAATGTCCCGTCTCATGTTAGTTAGTAACATTGTCCACTGTCCTAGCATTGTGTTTATAAACATTAAAGGTCCCGTCTCAAGTTAATTAGTAACATTGTCCACTGTCCTAGCATTGTGTTTATAAACATTAAATGTCCCGTCTAAAGTTAGTTAGTAACATTGTCCACTGTCCTAGCATTGTGTTTATACACATTAAAGGTCCCGTCTCAAGTTAGTTAGTAACATTGTCCACTGTCCTAGCATTGTGTTTATAAACATGCAAGGTCCCGTCTCAAGTTAGTTAGTAACATTGTCCAGTGTCCTAGCATTGTGTTTATAAACATTCAAGGTCCCGTCTCAAGTTAGTTAGTAACATTGTCCACTGTGCTATAGCATTTTGTTTATAAACATTCAAGTTCCCGTCTCAAGTTAGTTAGTAACATTGTCCATTGTCCTAGCACTGTGTTTATAAACATTCAAGGTCCCGTCTCAAGTTAGTTAGTAACATTGTCCACTGTCCTAGCATTGTGTTTATAAACATGCAAGGTCCCGTTTGAACTTAGTTAGTAACATTGTCCACTGTCCTATAGCATTGTGTTTATAAACATTCAAGGTCCCGTCTCAAGTTAATTAGTAACATTGTCCACTGTCCTAGCATTGTGTTTATAAACGTTAAAGGTCCTGTCTCAAGTTAGTTAGTAACATTGTCCACTGTCCTAGCATTGTGTTTATAAACATTAAAGGTCCTGTCTCAAGTTAGTTAGTAACATTGTCCACTGTCCTAGCATTGTGTTTATAAACATTCAAGGTCCCGTCTCAAGTTAGTTAGTAACATTGTCCACTGTCCTAGCATTGTGTTTATAAACATTAAAGGTCGCGTCTGAAGTTAGTTAGTAACATTGTCCACTGTCCTAGCATTGTGTTTATAAACATTCAAGGTCCTGTCTCAAGTTAGTTAGTAACATTGTCCACTGTCCTATAGCATTGTGTTTATAAACATTCAAGTTCCCGTCTCAAGTTAGTTAGTAACACTGTCCATTGTCCTAGCACTGTGTTTATAAACATTCAAGGTCCCGTCTCAAGTTAGTTAGTAACATTGTCCACTGTCCTAGTATTGTGTTTATAAACATTAAAGGTCATGTCTCAAGTTAGTTAGTAACATTGTCCACTGTCCTAGCATTGTGTTTATAAACATTAAAGGTCCTGTCTCAAGTTAGTTAGTAACATTGTCCACTGTCCTAGCATTTTGTTTATAAACATTCAAGGTCCCGTCTCATGTTAGTTAGTAACATTGTCCACTGTCCTAGCATTGTGTTTATAAGCATTAAAGGTCCCGTCTCAAGTTAGTTAGTAACATTGTCCACTGTCCTAGCGTTGTGTTTATAAACATTCAAGGTCCCGTCTCAAGTTAGTTAGTAACATTGTCCACTGTCCTAGCGTTGTGTTTATAAACATTCAAAGTCCCGTCTCATGTTAGTTAGTAACATTGTCCACTGTCCTAGCATTGTGTTTGTAAGCATTAAAGGTCCCGTCTCAAGTTAGTTAGTAACATTGTCCACTGTCCTAGCATTGTGTTTATAAACATGCAAGGTCCCGTCTCAAGTTAGTTAGTAACATTGTCCACTGTCCTAGCGTTGTGTTTATAAACATTCAAGGTCCCGTCTCAAGTTAGTTAGTAACATTGTCCACTGTCCTAGCGTTGTGTTTATAAACATTCAAGGTCCCGTCTCAAGTTAGTTAGTAACATTGTCCACTGTCCTAGCATTGTGTTTATAAGCATTAAAGGTCCCGTCTCAAGTTAGTTAGTAACATTGTCCACTGTCCTAGCGTTGTGTTTATAAACATTCAAGGTCCCGTCTCAAGTTAGTTAGTAACATTGTCCACTGTCCTAGCATTGTGCTTATAAGCATTAAAGGTCCCGTCTCAAGTTAGTTAGTAACATTGTCCACTGTCCTAGCATTGTGTTTATAAGCATTAAAGGTCCCGTCTCAAGTTAGTTAGTAACACTGTCCACTGTCCTAGCGTTGTGTTTATAAACATTCAAGGTCCCGTCTCAAGTTAGTTAGTAACATTGTCCACTGTCCTAGCATTGTGTTTATAAACATGCAAGGTCCCGTCTCAAGTTAGTTAGTAACATTGTCCAATGTCCTAGCATTGTGTTTATAAGCATTAAAGGTCCCGTCTCAAGTTAGTTAGTAACATTGTCCACTGTCCTAGCGTTGTGTTTATAAACATTCAAGGTCCCGTCTCAAGTTAGTTAGTAACATTGTCCACTGTCCTAGCATTGTGTTTATAAACATGCAAGGTCCCGTCTCAAGTTAGTTAGTAACATTGTCCACTGTCCTAGCATTGTGTTTATAAACATGCAAGGTCCCGTCTCAAGTTAGTTAGTAACATTGTCCACTGTCCTAGCATTGTGTTTATAAATATGCAAGGTCCCGTCTCAAGTTAGTTAGTAACATTGTCCACTGTCCTAGCATTGTGTTTATAAACATGCAAGGTCCCGTCTCAAGTTAGTTAGTAACATTGTTCACTGTCCTAGCGTTGTGTTTATACACATTCAAGGTCCCGTCTCAAGTTAGTTAGTAACATTGTCCACTGTCCTAGCATTGTGTATATAGTCCCTCGACTCGTTTTAGAATCATTTCGCGAAAAATCGAACTGATCTAATATCCACTGCGACATACTAGCTCGTCTGTGCATTAATAAAATTCTTTCGAAAATTTTAACAAACGTACACACTCTTTTATGAAACCGCTTGTACACAGGGGAAGGTTGTCAATGATGGGACACCTTTTTAAGTCTCAAGAATACACAACGATAATATAAGAAACCAATGGAATAGTTACTGCGACGTGTAGTTAGATATCAGACAAATGTAAAATATTTGTTTAATTGACACATATCTGATGTGAATATGGTTCAGAAAAATACAAAGCAAATGACACACAAAATATTTGTCTTACGCGAAAAAAGTACTCATCCCCAGAGCCTCTGTTCGTCTGTCGCTTGGATGCCATCCCATTTTAATAGAAATACAAACTAAGAAAGGTAAATTTACATAAAGCGTCCCATCTTGGGAAACACTCGAGTGCTTGATAATTCATCATGCCACGCGTTCATTACTGAACTCAGCCCTATTATTTCCATTCAATGGCACACCTATCAAGACTATCGGGGATTATTACTACAAGTAATCGTAATCTACATTTCAAAAACGCCTTTTATGTTTACTATTGTTGTAGGTGAGAAAAAAATACGATACTTACATTAAGTATACCCGGTATATATATAGGGCCTATATGATTTTTTTAAGTCTAGAAATTCATTCTGTACAGGTCGGGAGCAGAAGTTGTCGTGCATTAAACAAACACGCTGGCGAACTACGGGGATTGTTCCACCTAAACGGCTCTGCCGAACCGTGTTGATAACACAGAGAAATAGCAACGTTCCGTCTTAGGAGCTGTACCATCATTGGCAATCTTCCCCTGGAGGGTTTATTTGAATATCAACGAACCCCGATTCACGATGAGCTAAATGAATAATGAGGAGGTAATTTGAATTAACAAAGCTTTCCTAGATAACCATGTTTCACGAAATTGAGCGTAGGCCTATGTTATGTACGAATTATGCATGGCACTTGGATACCCATTAAAAAAACCCGTTGTTATGCTTCATTATGTATTCTTATGATGTAACCGTGTTTATATTGTTTCTCTCATTTATTTAATATCCTGCATTGCTTGTTATTTTGTTTCACTCAGCGGAATCAACCAGAACATGATGCAAATATGTCTGCATTGCACAAGTTTGATGTACAATATATAACAATGATTACATAATTACTTAAAACCATTCAACGCCCTCACGAGTTCATTTATGACGTCGCCTAGTTCTTATGCACACATACAACAAATACCATTATAGACATGCACAGACACAGAAGGCTTATGAAACAGCAAATCAAATATTGATTAAGTAGCTAAATATGGGCATGTCAGTTCGCAGTAAACGTTGTACGGTCTTGTAACAGGAAGAGACATTCCTGTATGAATGCAGCGGATCATCTCCAGGTGGCACCACCGTACTGTCGTCTTTGTCGAAACAAGCGGCGTGGCAATTATTGTTATGCTGCTTTGCTTGGTCTTCTGTGCATAGCCGAAACACGGTCACAAACGCAGACAGTGTATATGACAATAGCAATTGTGCACTGTTGAAGTTAGTGCAGGAAATCATCATTAATTTGTGAATACCATCGCCAATGACTAAATCCCTGTAGTACTAGTTAGTTCTTGCAGTGCGCGTAGGTGGCAGCACCGAACAGACCACTCGATTACGAACAATTGGATCACGAATACAGCCAATATGTCAATGATAATAGTAATTTTGGAAGCGAGATCACAACTATAAAAGAACATTTGCCATGCAGTCACACGTAAGACACGCAAACAATATCGACAATGATCGGACGATATTGCAGGTTCATTCAACTAGTAAACGGGTTCGCCGAAACCATCGCACGGGCTGCACTGCTTAAAGGTAGCAAAATAGAGCTATAGTGGCGCCACCTGATGTCTTACATTTAACTACAAAGCTAAATGCATGGTTTATTGCGTGCATGTTGCGCCACCAAGGGATTAATCGAAAACTACATTGCATGCTCGTTCAACTATTCGTTGCTTTATTTTACATTATAGCTGACACAATATACAGTATTATAATATATATATATATATATATATATATATATATATATATATATATATATATATATATATATATATATATATATATATATATATATATATATATATATATATATATATATATATATATATATATATATATATATGGGTACAATTAGCTGTTTCTCCTTAAATATGTGATATTTCTCAAATTGATTTCCGATTCGAAATATCTCCAATTACTGTTTTCTGTCTACCAGCCAGTTCTCTACCAAGTTGATGATACCATCCCGTGTGTAAGCATTCGTTTGATGTGACACTTCATCGGAGGCTTTCTGAAAATCTAATTATACAATATCAACTGGTGACTCATCGTCTACCCACTTAGTAATTTCTTCCAAAGAATTGGAAATTGGTTAGACATTACCTAGCTTTTAGGAACCCATGTTGATATGGATTTATTTTAGTAATTTGTATTTAATACATGTAGGGCGTAGTTTTTAATCAACATTTGTAATTGTTTGTCAGTAATTTTCTGACTTGTTCCTTGATTCAGACCAAATCCACTAAGAAAGGCTTGATCTAGTAGGCACAGGGTTTTTAAGGCCTTAGAAACGGGCAATTTGCCTGTGTGAAAACCCATGCCCGTGTGAAATTCAAAAGTAAATAAAAAAATATTGTGTTGTGTATATAAGCGCGGCAATGCGCCTGATAAAAGTAAAAACATGTATGCCCGTGGCCATGTGAAATGTTGCACTGCCCGAGTTAGCTGAACCTTAAAAATCCCCGAGTAGGCATACTTAGCTTTACATTGACGAAACTGCGTTATTTTATTTAGTGAAAACCCCTTGACAAAGTTAAACCGACCTGCGTATGTTATGCACCGGCTTGTTTTAACACGACCCCTTAACTCTGACTGTGAATCACCGGCGCGTGATGGCCTACATCCAGTAAGGCGATAATGTAACAGTCGAGAGTAGAGTTAGCTTTGGCAAAACATGTAATATGTACGAGACTAGTCGCTTGCTCGTTGTCGTAGTGGGCTTGATGGCGTCTGTCGGTCGTGTTCCGCGAGCTGCTGGCGACAAAGGTTTGTGTGTTTATAGAATGTCTACTTGTTAAATGCGTTATCCATGGCCTCGTAGCAGCGACCAGGAAGAACGGGGTGATTGTTACCTTGTTAACTGGCTCCAAACACGACTTGGTGACTGATCCACGAGGTTTCAATACCGCATTGGTCGGCTCCGAACTCGACTAGGCGTCTGGGCCACGTGCGCGTGCGTGCGTGCGTGCGTGCGTGCGTGCTGTTTGCATACGGATGTGCATGTTATGCTGTCACGCACATTACCCATTAAATAACATTTTGAATATTTTCCGATAGGTGCAAAAGTCGTCTGCTACTACACTAACTGGAGCCAGTACCGGACACCAGGGGGCAAGTTCGTGCCTGAAGACATCGACGTGACGTTGTGCACGCACATAGTCTACGCGTTCGCCAAACTTGAAGATGGCGTCCTCGCTCCAACGGAGTGGAACGACGAAACGACACCTTGGAGCAAAGGTTTGAAGGAGTAACTGTAATTAATCTTAGCGAAATGTGTAGGGTAACACGGGGCAGGGCAGCCCCCCAAGGAAAATTTTCAGGCACGCACGCACGCACGCACGCACGCACGCACGCACGTACGCACACTATTGTAATGGTTTATCCAGTTACACAACACACTGTGACATTCATAAACACGTAGTTCAGACGTGTCTCCAAGATCTATTGTGACAAATTAAAACACCCTATCTTTCAGTCTAGAGATCACTGTTTACTCATTTTTCCATAATATTATGTTTAACGTGTTTAAATCACACTCAAACGCAGAATATGACAATGACACATACATACAAATAAAGCCATGGTGAGATTAAAACATCTTGAAACAGTAGCCAGATGTCCTTGCTGTGCAGCAGTAGAACATATTCAGGGACAAATAACAATACTACATTATATGGACGCGGTAGTAGTGTGGTTAGAACATCGCACTGTCAAGACTGGTGTTCCAGGTATCTTGGTAGTATTGTGGTTAGAACATCGCACTGTCAAGACTGGTGTTCCAGGTATCTTGGTAGTAGTGTGGTTAGAACATCGCACTGTCAAGACTGGTGTTCCAGGTATCTTGGTAGTAGTGTGGTTAGAACATCGCACTGTCAAGACTGGTGTTCCAGGTATCTTGGTAGTAGTGTGGTTAGAACATCGCACTGTCAAGACTGGTGTTCCAGGTATCTTGGTAGTAGTGTGGTTAGAACATCGCACTGTCAAGACTG
Source organism: Lamellibrachia satsuma (assembly GCA_033239005.1). Lineage (NCBI taxonomy): Eukaryota > Metazoa > Annelida > Polychaeta > Sabellida > Siboglinidae > Lamellibrachia > Lamellibrachia satsuma. The sequence continues at coordinate 106,855 of BSQZ01000042.1, read as the reverse complement.
GTGTTCCAGGTATCTTGGTAGTAGAGTGGTTAGAACATCGCACTGTCAAGACTGGTGTTCCAGGTATCTTGGTAGTAGTGTGGTTAGAACATCGCACTGTCAAGACTGGTGTTCCAGGTATCTTGGTAGTAGTGTGGTTAGAACATCGCACTGTCAAGACTGGTGTTCCAGGTATCTTGGTAGTAGTGTGGTTAGAACATCGCACTGTCAAGACTGGTGTTCCAGGTATCTTGGTAGTAGAGTGGTTAGAACATCGCACTGTCAAGACTGGTGCTCCATGTATCTTGGTAGCAGTGTGGTTAGAACATCGCACTGTCAAGACTGGTGTTCCAGGTATCTTGGTAGCAGAGTGTTTAGAACATCGCACTGTCAAGACTGGTGTTCCAGGTATCTTGGTAGCAGTGTGGTTAGAACATCGCACTGTCAAGACTGGTGTTCCAGGTATCTTGGTAGCAGAGTGTTTAGAACATCGCACTGTCAAGACTGGTGTTCCAGGTATCTTGGTAGCAGAGTGGTTAGAACATCGCACTGTCAAGACTGGTGTTCCAGGTATCTTGGTAGCAGAGTGGTTAGAACATCGCACTGTCAAGACTGGTGTTCCAGGTATCTTGGTAGCAGAGTGGTTAGAACATCGCACTGTCAAGACTGGTGTTCCAGGTATCTTGGTAGCAGAGTGGTTAGAACATCGCACTGTCAAGACTGGTGTTCCAGGTATCTTGGTAGCAGAGTGGTTAGAACATCGCACTGTCAAGACTGGTGTTCCACGTATCTTGGTAGCAGAGTGGTTAGAACATCGCACTGTCAAGACTGGTGTTCCAGGTATCTTGGTAGCAGAGTGGTTAGAACATCGCACTGTCAAGACTGATGTTCCACGTATCTTGCTGCTGTTGAGAGCCTGGGTAATTTCTTTCACTCCGTGTCGTTCCAATTTACCAAGCCATAGCGAGAACGAGGACAGTCATGAATTAGTAGCATTTGCGTAGTAATTAATTTGTGGCCGAATGCTTCATAGAGAAGTTGAGCTGGCGTTGAAATGAACAAGATAGCTGAGGAGCGAAGTGTAGAGCGTTTTGAGCTTTCCTATTGACTGAATGCTAAGCTTTATAAGAACAAACATTTATATGCATTATGTTGTAACCAATGCTAATTTATACATGTACATCTCAATAATTACTGAACGCGAGTCTTTCCCCAGAAAACCCTTTCCGTTTCCTATTTCATGACTATACATAGCACGGTTTTACGGGTTTACCTTTCCTAACTACGGTCCGCCCTGGTGTCCGTTATAGGCATGTACGAACGAGTAACGGACCTGAAACAGAACAAGACCTCCTTGAAGGTGCTTCTGGCTGTCGGCGGCTGGAACATGGGCTCAGCCGACTTCACCAAAATGGTGTCGACTGCGGAGGCGCGGTCACAGTTCGTCGAGCACGCTATTGGGTGCGTCCGGTCATTGAGAGATACGACGAATTTTCCACTCTGGAACATTTTTTCTGCCATTCATGATTTAAATGTTCAATAGAGCTCTTGAGAGCGTCTGAATCACGTTATATTTGTGTTGAATGATGTCAGCGTGGCTATCCAGACTTGCGACTCAGTCAGTACCCACATATTTTCACATTTCTTCACAATGTTGTTTGCGAGATATAAAGGAACAAACTACATTAACTACAACTAATGAAAAAGGCTAAAATGTGTTATTTTGATCAATCGGATTCATGACTTTTATGTTAAAGCAAGATTTTATAATTAACCAATTATCTTCAGATTTCTTCGGAAGCGCCATTTTGACGGCCTTGACCTTGATTGGGAGTATCCGGGTTGTCGTGGAAGTCCGCCCGAAGACAAGCAACGGTTTATAACACTGCTGAAGGTAAATATCCGCCATGCAACCTGTTTAATTATTATTACTACTCTTAAGGTCGGTTTACACGAGCGATTTGTTCCCTCAATGGTTGAGCCACACCGTTTCGCTATAAATATAAATAAAGATAAAGCGCAGCTAAGGTATGTGTGCATTTAGACGAGCGACAAGTCTAGGCACTGCAAGTGCGACATACTGACTCACTCCAATCACGACTTTATCTAAGATGAAACGTCACGACGGGTCACCATAGGTCGTAGCCACAAATTGGCCTTGGTAATCGGCCTCGCGAGGATGTTTTCTCGACCAATTCTCCCACCCGATACAGCTGGTGTAAATCAGCCTTTATATTTGCGGTTACAGTATCAGTTTGGTCACTGTTGATGTTGCTATGATAAATGGCATTATCATTGTCGTCTTTGTGTCTGTTCCCGAGGAACTGAGAGAAGCCTTTGAGACGGAGGCAGCCAAAACTGGTCGGTCCGTGTTGCTGCTGACTGCCGCCGTAGCTGCCGGCCAGGCCACCATCGATGCCGCCTACGACGTCCCTTCTCTATTCAAGTAGGTGCCCCTCTATACCAAGGGTAGCCATAGTTTCCCCTCGAAAGTGCGCCGTTGGAAACAGTTCGGTTTGACATCACCAACCGGGTCATCTTTCTGGGGTTGTTTTGATTTACAGGATTGACCTGGGCGAATTGGGACGAAAAACACGGAATAAGAAAGTGTCTATACGATTGTGACAACTAAATTTCGTTGTAAAGAGGCACCGCTACACAAATCAAAATGGCATCGTTACAAACGTTCCATGGACTTTTCATAGAGTGTTGATATATTACATTGGAATGAGCCTGTACATTTGACTTTCCATAGAGTGTTGATATATTACATTGGAATGAGCCTGTACATTTGACTTTCCATAGAGTGTTGATATATTACTTAGGAATGAGCCTGTACATTTGACTTTCCATAGAGTGTTGATATATTACATTGGAATGAACCTGTACATTTGACTTTCCATAGAGTGTTGATATATTACTTAGGAATGAGCCTGTACATTTGACTTTCCATAGAGTGTTGATATATTACATTGGAATGAGCCTGTACATTTGACTTTCCATAGAGTGTTGATATATTACATTGGAATGAGCCTGTACATTTGAATTTCCATAGAGTGTTGATATATTACTTAGGAATGAGTCTGTACATTTGACTTTCCATAGAGTGTTGATATATTACATTGGAATGAACCTGTACATTTGACTTTCCATAGAGTGTTGATATATTACATTGGAATGAGCCTGTACATTTGACTTTCCATAGAGTGTTGATATATTACATTGGAATGAGCCTGTACATTTGACTTTCCATAGAATGTTGATATATTACATTGGAATGAGCCTGTACATTTGACTTTCCATAGAGTGTTGATATATTATTTAGGAATGAGCCTGTACATTTGACTTTCCATAGAATGTTGATATATTACATTGGAATGAGCCTGTACATTTGACTTTCCATAGAGTGTTGATATATTACATTGGAATGAGCCTGTACATTTGACTTTCCATAGAGTGTTGATATATTACATTGGAATGAGCCTGTACATTTGACTTTCCATAGATTGTTGATATATTACTTAGGAATGAGCCTGTACATTTGACTTTCCATAGAGTGTTGATATATTACATTGGAATGAGCCTGTACATTTGACTTTCCATAGATTGTTGATATATTACTTAGGAATGAGCCTGTACATTTGACTTTCCATAGAGTGTTGATATATTACATTGGAATTAGCCTGTACATTTGCGTGAGACTGTTTTGTAACATTTGCAACACGGATATAAGATTAACGAGATTCAAATGTTATTAAATGACACCGTATGTTATATTGTACTATATTTACATTTACTGTCACAGGTACGTGGATTTCGTGAGTTTGATGGCGTATGATCTGCACGGGAGCTGGGAACACTTCACGGGACTCAACAGCCCATTGTACGGGCGCAGAAACGAGACAGGACTCCAGGCGACGCTCAATCAGGTCAACTCATGGACGCACGCACGCACGCACGCACGCACGCACACACGCACCCATGTACGCGATAAAGAACATAGTCCCCAACTTTGAATTTGCACGAAGCAATCAGGTGTTTGTAATAAATATAAAATAGAACGTGCGCACTAATGTTTTCTAGACATAATGCTCTAGAATTTTGGTTTGCTGCGTATGCCGCCCTCTGGTGTTCGAGCAAAAAACTATAACTCTCGTGGCGCTCTAGTGGTAGAGTTTCATATGAGAATTAAAACCCAAATTTGTGTCAACAAATCAGAGAAAGAAAAAAAATTAGTCTGTTGGTTGCTAGAAAAACAGCCGGTTTCAAAAATACAAATATGGTTCTTTGTCCATGCTACAGAACGGTAAACATTGGTAGTGTTTCTTCCCGCTAGGACTGGGCCGTCCACTACTGGCTCAAGAACGGTGCCGACAGTTCGAAGTTTCTCCTGGGTCTCGCCATGTATGGCCGGACGTTCACACTAGCTGACTCCACCAAACACGGCCTTGGCGACGCAGCGACGTCTGCCGGACAGGCTGGGAAATACACCGACACAACCGGCTTCTTGTCTTACTACGAGGTAAAATTACTAGTTTTGTTTTCGAGATAAGTCCAGTACGATCAATCTTTAAGACATGTTATATGTCTGATAGAGCAAACAACCAGTTTTTAAATAACAAAAAGCACATTGCCATATATTCACATTAGCTACACCTATGTAAAACCAACTACATTAACTTACTTCAATCATATATGACGTCATCTTAGCAACACAGACCGGACAGTTTGTTGTTGTGTACCTGTGACAAAAATATTTATGTTTTATTATATTTACAGGTCTGCAGTAATCTGAAGATCGGCTGGTCGCAGGAGTGGAGCGAAGAACAACAGGGGTCGTTTGCTTACAATAATGACCAGTGGGTTGGGTACGATGATCTGAAGAGCTTATCTGTCAAGGTAGGTCACGTGACGGTGGCTACATGCATTTGTTCGCATACTAAGCTGTATCCAAGCATATGTGTTCGGTGATATTGAAATAACTTATTAATTACTTCGGGAAATTAAATGTCTTTACTCCGGGAGCAAACACCACCCCGGATACCAGCACCAACACTACAAAAATGCAATCTCCAGCTCATTCCAATTATCGGCCTATCTTCCACACCAGTTCAGCCAAACACATTTATGCCATCAAAGGCAGCATACGATAATGTGCATTTTCTTTTTTTCCAGGTTGGCTACACGAAGAAGGTCGGCCTAGCTGGTGTAATGATTTGGAGTTTCGACTTGGACGATTTTGCGGGGCAGTTCTGTGACAAAGGCAAATACCCTCTCATGAACACTGTAGCGCAGTTGCTAAAAGAGAAAACAGACGATAAAAGGCCAAGCGAGGAACTGTAATTGTCATTATGTTAATGACTTATGACTGTTTGCATTGTTGAATGTTCCGACATATAATGTTATAACATTCGACGGTCGCGTTGACCACCAAAAACCTGACGTAACGGATGGAAGATGTCATGGAAGATGTCAGATCAAGCTGTCGCGGCTGACGGAATGTGACGTGTGTCCGTCATGACATGATGTTGTATTAACGGATGTATAATTTTAATCTGCTTAAAACATGAAATATATCATATTTGGTTAAGCTATATTTAATTGTAAATATTGTACTATGGTGCGAAGAATAATGGTATGTTGAAGAAATTATAAAGAGCATAAAATTGTGGAAAACGTCCGTAAATTAAATCTGTCTAGCACAGTTTGGGTTTATATAATATTGTTACTTTGCACATGCTCTCTGACTATTTCTGTTTCAGGCCAAATATATCATATGTTACAGGCTACGTCAAACCTCAAAGAAAAGCAGGCCTGCAGTAAAGTAACCATACTGAGAGTATTAGTAGGTAAATAATGACGAAACAGTATGTGTTCAAAACGGAACAGTCGAACACAAACGTATACTTAGGCGATACCGAATTTTAGCTTAGGGCCAACCTTTTAAATTCAAAATCGACCGGTCCGAGTTGTTGACTCTATGAACATGTGAGCCAAATGTTGTCGTTGTAACTGTTGTCAAACTGTCACCGCCGCAGATATACATAGATAATGCAGGCAAACATCATACAAAACACATGCATATATAACACAGCCTTACCTTTACAGGCATGTATAATACAGGCATAGAAATACATAATACATGAATGCATAATACAGACGTAGAAATACAGATACATAATACAGGCATGATACTGGATACAATACATATTGTACATCATGCATACATACATTATACATAAATGCATGCATGCGTACATACATACATACGTTATACAGGCATACATATTTACACAATGCAATCATGCAGGATGTATATGAGCAATATATGTGTAAAGCGGGGAATGTTCAGGATGGACTGGACGCAGTGAAAGACATCGTATGGGTCAGATATCTGGGTCGGAGTAGGGGTTAAGTACGGGGTTAAGTATGGGTTAAGTAGGGGTTCAGAAAGAAGGTATGCTATGTTCCACCAAGAAAAGAAAGCTGGGTTAGTAAGGCCATTTGGGAAGAAGACCGATAGAAGGAGGAATACATGTAGCAAACCAAAGAGGTAGGAGAGAAATGGGACGGATTGACAACATCAACCACTGGACAGATGGTTGATTCGAAGTGGCAAGAGATCGCGACGAGGTACCAATGGCTAAGGCTACACATCATCATCAAACGTAGACAACATACTGTGACGACGTCATACTGTGTGACGTTCTACACATGGGACATCTGTAAGGTCACATGCATCCAAAGACGAATACGAATAGTAGGTTGATCGGCTGGAATATAATTGAATTGGTGGCGGGTGGTGTCCTTGTTCACGTAGATTTGTGTTGATTTCTGCAGACTGAACTGATGCTTCACCTTCAGTTAGGCGATCTGCTATTCTTCTTGCGTGAACAAGGACAAACCGTTATTCAAATATTAGCTTATAGGCAGGTTCTAGCATAAGAAGAAACCTTCCAAGAGAAGTCCAGTTGGTACTGGAATGAAAACGGTTGCCGGTAGGTGGAATTTAGAGCTGCTTAGTGGTCCTAATGACTGGACACCAGGCTATGTAACACCTTTACATGCATGACATATATTAAGATCTATGACGTTTAACGTTATTTGCATATTTTACAGCGATGTTATATTTGTTTTATTTCTAGTGTGATCAACAAATTAGGAAGGTAAGCTAGCCTATTTCTTCTGCAAGCTGTGCACTAATTAATCACCCGTAAGGAATTAATGATATGTGGAAAACATACAGAAAATAATAAAGTAAATTAATTTTATGTAATCATTGTTGGCTTTGTATTGTAATTCTATAATTATCAACATGCACGTAGACGAAACTGTTGCTTTTCAGATACCGTTAATAAAAGTCAGTGCTTAATCATTGGATGTGTTTCACATATATAAAAAGTCATAAATGCGTATGGAAAAGCCTTACCTCACCCAACTTAAATATGCTCGCACGCACGCACGCACGCACGCACGTACGCACGCATACTATCCCCATGCGTCTCCCTGTAACTCGCTGTATTTATGTTATTGTCCCTGTGTCTGTGCCCCTCTCTCCCTCTCAAGTTGGTCGGGGGATGGGTGGGAAGCGGTTGGGGCGCTGCAGCTTCCTGCGGAGGCTGACGACTCTGGTGACGGGAGCAAGCTTCGACCCCGAGTATCGCATCAAGTTCCTAGACGAGATCGGCAGACTAGAGAAACTCGACGAACAAGGTATATTGACATCGGCGCCAGTTTGATTCACTCTTCTATCTTTCTATTCGTCCTCAGGACGGGTCCCATGGTAGTTGTTCACCATACGTAACAATTAGTGTGTATCCTCAATAGCCTTTTCAAGTTCAGGAACTGTTATCCCGAACTCAGACGCAAGGTGTTGTGGACATTTTTAGTATGGTCTCCCTGGTCTCTCTGGTCTCTGTGGTATCCCTGGTCTCTCTGGTCTCCCTGATCCCCCTGGTCTCTCTAGTCTCTGTGGTCTTCCTGGTCTCCCTGGTCTATCTGGTCTCCCTGGTCTCTGTGGTCTCCCTGGTCTCTCTCGTGTCCATGGTCTCTGTGGTCTCCCTGGTCTCCCTGTTCTCTCTGGTCTTCCTTGTCTCTCTGGTCTCCCTGGTCTCCCTTGTATATCTGGTCTCTCTGGTATCCCTGGTCTCTCTGGTGTCCATGGTCTCTCTGGTCTGCCTAGCCTCTCTGGTCTCCCTGGTATATCTGTTCTCCCTGGTCTCTCTGGTCTCTCTGGTCCCCCTGGTCTCTCTGATATCTCTTGTCTCCCTGGTCTTCTCTGTCCATACTTTGGTTGCTGAGTAACCAGCTATTTCAACACTTCTTTACTTCTGGAACAGTGACCGGCAAATTGGGCTCGTCTCCGTCTTCGGTGTTCCTAACCATAGTTCGCTATTTGTCATGCGTTGTGTCTAGAATGTGTTGAATTATTTTAATAAGAAGAATGTGCCTTGTTCAACAGACAAAAATCATTTTCTTGTCAAGTACTAACGAATATTATTTTAACAAATATTTTTTTATGCACATTGTACTGTGCGACGTACGACTGTAATGACTTACGACTGTAATGCTGTACATAGATGTGTGACTTACTGATTGCAGATCGCAAGATGTTCAAGAAATGCGACCTGATGACAGCTCACCGAGACAAGACGCAGCAGCTAAAGACGGACCAGAATAAACTGTCAGCCATTCAACGCATGCTGTTCGTTCTGAAGGCAAGAATGACAACTAATCAGACATGACCAGAACGTTAGCGCAGAGCTCAGGCAAGGATCAACCTAACCGAGCACGTTGTCTTCCTTCAGGAGGACTACGAGACAGCACAGTCGAGTTGCGACTTTTGTCTTCCCGGACAACTCAACGACATTGTGGAGACAACGGTGAACAGCTATAATAAGAAGTACGGCGGTGGTCCGTCCGAGCCGGAGAACGTGCTCGACATGCTCGCCGACATCATGCAGCTGTCGCAGGCCTTCAACCTCGTCACGCCCAATATCGTTCCTCCGCAGCTCAGGAAGGAGTTCAAGGGTGGGAGGCTGAGGGAAACTTAGGAGTTTCAAAACGCACACGCACGCACGCACGCACGCACGACGCGACGCACGCACACAACCCCCCACACACCGAGAAGATGTAAAACGTTATTTGCACGTATTGGCCAAAGATTACTCAACAATAGGTATCATTTCTTATGACGGTGTAAATATTACTATTAAGCTACTCCGTGTTGACCCGCAGGTCGGTCGAACAGTGAGATCATGGACAAGCTTATCGCCCTCGACAGGCAACTGATGCATCTACAGGAAACTCTACGCAAATATGAGGCGAAGATGAAGCTACTACAGACGACCTTCAACAGTTGCCAGTCCGACTTCTACTGCTTCCGCAACAGGAAGCTCAAAACGGTGATAATGGAGGTGACATGTGACGTCACTGAAGACCCGTCACAATCTGCGACAGACGGCAATAGTACTGTCGCGACGTCACCTCTGTGGTGAAGTGTAATGCGCATACGCATGCATAATAATTGTAATAAAATAGTTAGTTCTTTTGGCAGTGTTTTCAATTGATTCGAGTTCTCTTATTCGAATCTTTCTCGAGGTATTACATATATTAACATTTGACAAAATCTTACAAACGACAAGTGACATACCCAAAACAATTACGGTATTTGTTGCATGTCTGTCACCAGTCCCACAGACACGCTAGGATGAAGCAGTTGGTGAATCCTGTGTAAAAACAGCGCGTTGAACAAGTGCGTGTCAACTATATGGGTGACGTATTGTAAGATATGCCTCCCCTCTAATCTTCACCTGGACCACACGCAGGGGACTCGACCAATCAATACTAGGGTATTACAGAAGTGTAATCAACGCATTGTTCCAGGTTCGACGATATATTAATCGTGTACATCAGACAGCAATATAATTGCTCGCGTCAACAACGAAAAAACAGTGAAGATAAATATATCACCGTAAACATAATGAAAAGCCGTGAATGTAAACATCACTTAATGTCTAGAAGTTTAAAAAGACAATGAATGGTTAAATCAGACCGGTAATTTTGAAGTCTAATGTTTAAGCAGGTACGACCCCCCAGGACCACCCTTACTGATAATTTGGATGCCTAAAATTTTACCTTGTGCCGGCCCCTTGGAATCCCTCCTTCGGACGGATTAAAACCCTATCTTGCATTGTCTTGTCTCAAAGGCCTACTTATTTTCTCTCTTCAACAAATCTGAAAGCAATTGCCGGGAAACTTTCAAGAAATCACCAAACTTGTTCCGTTGTATATTAAGCCCTACTGACACCGAAGGCGATTTAGGCATACCTTGTTACGGTATCGTAATTGGACCATGCGACATGTTTAGTCAACAGGTGGTGCTACTAGAATCAGTGTAATATTGACCAATCACCGGCACATGATTTTGTTCGGCCCGGGTAGCTGCGTCAACACTGCGGGCAGCGAAGTTCTAATTACGCATATTACTATCGCACAGAGACGTCTTCTTGGTCTTGGTCAACGTTGCGTATACACAGTAAAAATGAATGCAATTGGCCTTGTGTGGACGACTGTTAGGCACCGTGAAATTTGAATTGTTTGTGTTGGATGTGCACAACTAGTAGAATGTGAGGATTTAGATTTAGCTTTCCTCTCGAGTCGACCGCGAAATATTGCACTAGGACAGTCTTGGACGACCTTCGACCGAAGTGGTGCCTGTTGAATTAAATGATAAAATGAAACGATTTCCGGTTTCCACTGGATTGTATTTAGTGTCGTTGTTCATCTTCCTCACATACGAGCATCAACCTCTGTAAGTATACAAGTTTTATAAAGCCTAATTCAATGCTAAAACTGATTTAATTAATGCATACTACAACGCGATGTATACAACTTTACTTTCAAAGTGTAACAGAATAATCATTTTCCTCTAAGCACAGCATGCAATTTTTCGCAGGATAAAATGTCTAGGAAAAGTTGTGACGACACTCTGATAACGCATGAATCCCTTTTCAGATCAGTGAATAACCTGCTGATTGCTGGGCCTCCGGTACGTACTACTCACTCGCACACACCACACTGTATTGACGAACCTGCGTGTGCAATGTTCCGGTGTACAGGTATACGTCGGAAACTTAAGATAGCCCTGTATCACATGCACTCACAATGAGCAATTATAGAGGAGTATGTGCATCGTACCAATGATATTTTAAATTGCAAATTTGCGAAGAAGGTATTATGTACGTTGTGTGCACTTGCTCTAATTGTCCTCGTAAGTTGTCGTAAATGTTTTTTCGCCGTGCTCTTGTGTAAATACACTATCATATCGATGTATGTTGTATTTGACTTGAAGATAAGCGAATCTCGCTGCTTTCACTGCACTCACATATCCACCTAAGTCATAGTTATTACAGACTGCCGTAGGTCGTGTTCAGCAGACATGAAACTCTTGTTCAGAAACTGCGATTGTTCTAGTATTAAAACCGTAGTTTTAGGATGGTAGACATACACAATAATCAATAATATCCCATGGTGTTACATGAATACTTGACCACTACTTCTGATAGAAACAGCAGGTGCGCAGTTGCGCTGCACAACTAGGGAATCAGCCACGCATGTCGAAGTTCAGCCATACGCATCCGTGCCGCCTATGCTCGCTAGTTAGCGTGACAACAGCGCGATCACATGCAGTTCTAATGAAGACATTTATGTGTTTGCCTTGTAACAACTCCTTCGTATAATGAAGCACCCCGTTGATGAATTCACCCCGTGGCTTTCAACTCTCTTCCACCCAGCAGGTGTGCCTCGTCTGTTTCCCGGCTGAGTGACGACAGTCAATATATGTTATACGCGCTCGAATGATTTCGTGTGTTTGCAAATAAACAACCGTTTTGCGACCGTTTCGCATTGCGAGACGTCCTGTAATTATGTGCTTTGGTATAATTTCATGTGCCATTTTCGCCGTGCGGTGGAACGTTTACACGAACTTAATCACGCTGGGAATAAGTCACGCTGGGACGTTTGTGAAACAGCCTACGACGCTGAACAATTTCGATGTGCTCCGTGCGTTTATGCATTTTCCACACGCTGATCGACGTATAGACAATAGTAGCAGCAGCAGCAGCAGCAGCAGCAGCAGCAGCAGCAGCAGCAGCAGCAGCAGCAGCAGCAGCAGCAGCAGCAGCAGCAGCAGCAGCAGCAGCAGCAGCAGCAGCAGCAGCAGCAGCAGCAGCAGCAGCAGCAGCAGCAGCAGCAGCAGCAGCAGCAGCAGCAGCAGCAGCAGCAGCAGCAGCAGCAGCAGCAGCAGCAGCAGCAGCAGCAGTAGTTCCTTTCTACGGCTCACATTCGCCATATCCGGAGTAAACAATATACACACAGGATGTGTAATATTTGCTTAGAAACGCTCACTTGCTTACTTTTGTTTGCAAACATGGAAACGGTATCATTACGTTAATAACCCCTTTCAAATTTAAATCAATTAATGCTGGTAATGTTTGTGCAGCAGCAGCAGCAGCAGCAGCAGCAGCAGCAGCAGCAGCAGCAGCAGCAGCAGCAGCAGCAGTTGCTGCAGCAGCAGCAGCTGCAGCTGCAGCAGAGCAGCAGCAGCAGCAGCTGCAGCAGCTATATACATATAGCTACATGCACAATGCAATAAGCATTATTTAAAGTGCATGGAAGTATGTCACGTTGGAAGATGTTGTCACCAGGCGTCGCTGTCGTTCACGGACACCGTGGCGCTGGGCGTGAGGCGAGGCATGGCCGAGTGTCAACATCAGTTCCGCTGGGATGTCTGGAACTGCTCCTTCCCGCAACCGCCCGTACTCACAGACACGGCGTACTTGCAAGGTGAGTATCTGCAATGTGAGTATCTGTCGGGTGAGTACTTGCAAGTTGAGTGCGTGTACGGTGAGTACCTGCAATGTGAGTATGTGTAAGGCAAGTATATGCAAGTTGAGTACATGTACGACGAGGAACTGCAAGGTGAGTGCGTGTGAAGTGTGAGTGCGTGTAAGATGAGTACCTGCAATGTGAGTACGTGCAATGTGAGTATCTGCAATGTGAGTACCTGCAAGGTGAATACCTACAAAGTGAGTACCTGTAAGGTGAATACCTGCAATGTGGATACATGTAAGGTGAGTACATGCAAGGTGAGTACCTGCAATGTGAGTACCTGCAAGGTACATGTAAAGGGAATAATTGCAAGGCGACTACCTGCATGGCGAGTGCATGCAAATTGAGTACTTACGAGGTTAGTACATGAAAGGTGAGACACAACGAAGTTCAGCAAGACGAGTTCAGCACACTGGCATACTTGGAAGTGGCCAGGTGAGTAAGACAGTGTTGTAACTGCCATGTAAATACGACACAGTGACGTACTTGATATGTAAATGCGACACAGTGACGTACTTGCCATGTGAATGCCATACAGTCGTTTGAATGCGAGGTGAGTACGACGCAAAATACATCTAGGAAGTAGAACAAATATATATATATATAAGGGTATTATGAAAATACGTTAAATGGGAGAATTTGCTAACGATAAATATGGTCTGATTTAGAACCTCCTAAATGACTCCGACACCTTAAGACAAACTAAAGCAACATAATTATGCAAATATGTCACAATTTCGAGCAGTGGATTAAATAATGTGCGAACATGTGATCATTTCTAATGATCCTATTAGAGTAATACATTCTCAGCGAGTGTGTCGTGTTGCAGTGACCCCCGAGATGGCGTTCGTGCAGGCAGTCAGCGCGGCCGGAGTAGTCCACGGCGTCGCCAACAACTGCAGCGCCGGCCACATCGACGACTGTCGCTGCGACGAAACCCACGACGGCCGAGGAGGTGTTTGTCTCATGCCCACTTGTCTGTGCTCCTGTCCCTTTCATAATGCTGCTAACTGAGAACTGTTTTAGGAAATGTCAAGTCGCACGCACTGACAATGTGTGTGTGCGTGTGCGTATGCCCGTAACAGAACAATATTGATTATATTCTAATCACCAGAACAACAAAGATATGGAGAAGATGAACATTGTTTAATATGATATCATTTGTATTCCTCTGTTTACCTGGTTTATTCACATTAAAGCTAAAAAAAAATAATTATCATCATCGGGTGAAGAACCTGCTGCAGGCATAGGCGATCTTGACCGTCCATTTCACACGATCACAGTTGTCTTCAAACAGTTCTCTTGTACTCTTTCCTAGCCAGACTGCTAGACCATCAGGGATTTCAATTCTTTGCCGACCTCAGCTTCTTTTTCCCTCAATCTTTCCCGTTGCACCCAAATATCTTAACTATCTCAATATCATCAGGTGGCATATTAATTATGCTTGCCGTTCCTGATTCTGCACATAATCTTCGTTTTACTGCTTGCTTTTCTGATGTTTTCATTACTTGTTTTTTTCTGTCTACAAATATAATAAAACTTTCAATTAATGATATGATATTATCCTCTAGTTGGTGTGAACTGGAATTGGGGTGGCTGTAGTGACGACATCCGATTTGGACTCCATATCTGTAAATCGTTCTTGGACGCCATTGAACCGAACAAGGATGCCAGCGCCACCGTCTACTTGCATAACACAGAAGCAGGCCGCCGGGTAAAGGCCTACTCATGACTAATATTATATCATCGTTGCTACTTATTTCATACATTGCGTGTCAGAACAAAATCCACAATTATCACTTTACAGCAAATCATCCTATACATAGAATGGTAAATGTTTATTCCCTGTTGAAGACACGGACATTTAACATTTGCTATGTTATTATTGTTAAATTTGGTAGCTGTCCGTCCCGTCCACACACAGTTACATAGATAGCCGATGTGTGGATGACAGCTTCCTAGGTGAAGTTCTCCATTACGTAGCACAGCGGTGTCAATCAGTGTGTCTCTATTGTTTCGCCGATCAGGCCGTGCGCAGAACGCTGCGACTGATGTGCAAGTGTCACGGTGTATCGGGTAGCTGCGCAGCACGTACGTGCTGGCTCCAGCTGCCAGAACTACGCGCCGTCGGCAACTTCCTGAAGAAGCGACACGCACGCGCTGTCAAGGTCTGATCTCGTGTATTCTCTTTTATGAAGTTTCCATTCCGCCTCTTTGGGTAATTTTATCCATTTAATGAGAAATGTCAGTAATGATATTAACAGTGTCTGCGAGGCGGCTAAACAAGTTTGGTGAACTGGTATGTTTAGTCTATCTTTAAAAAGACGAAACTTGATTGCGTTCGAAAATGGGAAATTTAATGCACGCACGCACGCACGCACGCACGCACGCACGCACGCACGCACTCACACTCACACCATGCAATGCAATATTTATATAAAATGGTACCTATGTGGCGGGGTACCACAAATAATCGGAAAAGACCGTATGCTGCGTCCGATTATTTGTACTAGACGAGACCGGGGCTTACTTTTTTAACCACCTAAAACATTTTTGGGTATGCCCACATAATATAATCTCACGCAGCCGCGTGTTTTTATGTGTCTTGAAAAAAACGTATCTACAATATAGAATAACGTGTCTACAATATAGAATAACATGTCTACAATGTAGAAAAACGTGTCTACAATATAGAATAACGTGTCTACTATATAGCATAACGTGTCTACTATATAGAATAACGTGTCTACTATATAGAATAACGTGTCTACTATATAGCATAACGTGTCTACAATATAGAATAACATGTCTACTATACAGAATAACGTGTCTACAATATAGAATAACGTGTCTACAATATAGAATAACGTGTCTACTATATAGCATAACATGTCTACTATATAGAATAACGTGTCTACTATATAGAATAACATGTCTACTATATAGAATAACGTGTCTACTATGTATAATAAGTGTCTACTATATAGAATACCGTGTCTACTATATAGAATAACATGTCTACTATATAGAATAACGTGTCTACAATATAGAATAACATGTCTACTATATAGAATAACGTGTCTACAATATAGAATAACGTGTCTACTATATAGAATAACGTGTCTACTATATAGAATAACATGTCTACTATATAGAATAACGTGTCTACTATATAGAATAACGTGTCTACTATATAGAATAACGTGTCTACTATATAGAATAACGTGTCTACTATATAGAATAACGTGTCTGCTATATAGAATAACGTGTCTACTATATAGAATAACGTGTCTACTATATAGAATAACGTGTCTACAATATAGAATAAGGGGTAGTAGAAGTTAAATTGAAATTCAGGATTTGTTATCGTACACGTACGTTCAACTGCAAAAATTGTGTTTGGGGCCAGTTGTTACAATTGTATTGGGGCAAGTTGATGTTGTTATTATTATTATTATAATTATTATGTTACAACTGTAACAACGCTCGTGTAGCTCGTACTGATAGTTCAGCCAGCGAGGTTATTACACTTGTGAAGCCTCGTGTACAGGTTTATAACAAGTACTGTAAATGGTAGCAGCTTCAAACAAAATGAACAAGTATCTCAGAAGGGCGAGTTACACAAAGATGACAATTGTTTGGACTCTTGATGAGCCAATGGCTTATTTGTCCACTTGTCATCTAAGTGTTATGTCTTGGATGACAAACTTTTTCAATCTTGTTAATTTTGTTATGGCACAGTCCTGTTTGAGCAATTAATAAATATTGCACGATTCATTGAACTGTGGATGTTCGTGCGCGTGTACGTGAGTGCGTGTATATATATATATATATATATATATATATATATATATATATATATATATATATATATATATATATATATATATATATATATATATATATATATATATATATTATATATATGTATATATATATATATGTATATGTATATATATATATATATATATATATATATATATATATATATATATATATATATATATATATATATATATATATATATATATATATATATATGCATATAGGCACATTGATAAACGTGTGTAATAAGTATTCGATCTTAATTCCCTTTAGGTTGCTTTTCAAAATGGCGCCATGCAACAACAAACCAGCAACACGTGGTATCAGCGACATCAACCAATCAGAGCAGCGGATTTGTTATACGTCATTGCTGCTCCAGACTACTGTCGACATAACGGCACGCAACGAACTCTGGGTAGACACTGCGTGCGCCCAGTAGCGAGCGTTGGCGGGACTAGTTACGAGAGACGAAGCTGTCGGGTTTTATGCAAATCGTGCGGTTTGGATGTCACCGAGACAGCGGTGACAGTTGAGACGGGATGTCACTGTCGCTTTCACTGGTGTTGTTCCGTTAGATGCAAACGATGCACGGAGGAAAGGAAAATGTTGACGTGCACTCGTAAAACGTGACTGCATCCTAGTGACACAACAATTGACATATTTAGCAGTTCAACACAGGAACAGCAGGAAACGATGTAGCAGGGTATTTATAAATATATACAAAGAAAAAAACTCAAACTCGAACCTGGAACTGTGACATAGAAAGGGGCAATTGCAAGTATATACGAAAGGGCGAAAACCAACAACCTGTTTGGAATAACTTATCAACTTTTCAGGATGTTGGGATGCCTAATGTTGGGATGCCTAATGACAATAAAATGTTGTTTTGTGCTACTCTGCTCCGCTTATGATATGTGACATTTTAAAAGTCCAGTTGATACGACACAAATGCAGCTGAACAGGCATACTAGCAGGCTTGCATACTGTATTGGCAGTGGAATGGTGCATTCTACAAATATTTTAATTGGCAGAGGGATTTTTGGCAGTAATTACACCACATGACACGTAACCGTCGCAATCATACATGGATATATTGGTAGATATTGAGGGGCTTAGCACAAACAGCTGTTTTAGAAGAGCTGGAGGTGCGTGATTTTAAGTAATCTTGTTCAGTATATCGATGCGATGATGGCAGTGACTGTGATGAAGTTTTAAAATGTTTGATGGTCAAGTTTTCTAATAATCACATGAAACGTTACTAATGCCATAAACTTATCAAGACAAGAATGAACTGTGGTCTGACCTCTTGTGTCATATGAAGGTTTAAAGGAAAGGACAATATACTGAATGGAGGATATGCTGAATAAAATTTTTCGGAGTAGTCAAGTCAATTCAAGCTTGTTCTCTAATACTGTACAATGGTATGTGAGATACACCCTGTACATATACAATACCCAGAGTACTAAAATAATAAGAACAGTCAATGTTAGTTAAACTTACCAATTGTGATTGTAATCAAATTACATATTCTTATTAGTTTATTTAAACTATGGATATTAAACAACACAGAGGACTTGAAATAATTAGGGTGATTAATAAAATATCTAGTAAGAAATCTATTTCTTTGGTGTATATTACACAAAGTACAATGCCTTTCATTTCTATCATTATTGGAACCGTTTCCAGATGTAATAATCATGTTTACAAATGTAATAATTATGATGTCACAATTCATAATGCGTAGTGACCTTGTTGTTTGTGTGAAGAGGCAGAGGCAGAGGCAGAGGTAGAGGCAGAGGCAGAGGCAGAGGCAGAGGCAGAGGCAGAGGCAGAGGCAGAGGCAGAGGCAGAGGCAGAGGCAGAGGCAGAGGCAGAGGCAAAAGCAAAGGCAAAAGCAAAGGCAAGAGGGAGGCAAGGTAGAGAGTGGCGCCACTGCTGGGGAGTGTGGTAATCAGACTTATATTGCATTCACTATGTGGCGCCACTCATTTTGCACAACATTCAAAAGCGATGTTACTGGGGCTGACTTTTATGTCGGGTGCAAACATTGGTGTTATAATATAATTTTATAGCGCACAATCACGTTTATTGGATGGATATTGCACGGGTAATATGTGTCTAATTTCTACATATTTAAAAAGCTTTCAATTTCCGTATACGTTGCATGATTATAAGCGCTCGAGGGTGGCGATAATAGAGAGCGTTCATGATACAGTATTGGTTCCACGTCGTCTTCCTTAGGTTGCGGTGGTCAGATATTCAACATTCCCTTGAAATGTTCTACGACTTCCTGGGTACTTGTCTAGAATCCGGGCCCACCTCAATTTCGCCGTTATAACATACAATAATAATGTATGGTATACTGATCGGTGTAGTTTTCAACCAACTTAAATATCCCGTTTATAAAAAATCTGAAGAAACATTTTGTGCAAGAGATCGATATACCAAATCACTAACAGCTACTTCATCTATACACTGCAAACAAATTATTAAAACTTGTTTTCAGTGAAAAAATTACGAATAGTGAACGTCCGAACCATGTCGCACGAGACGAGGCAACTTATATCTATGGCAAGCCGTACACGCACTCTTTTTTCATTTTATCACTTTGTTCCAGTTAAACTTTTTATAACAATCCGGCTTGTCATAGTGCTTTATAAAACACACACATACACATATACTTGTATTGAATATATAACGTTAATGTAGTGCATTTTTTCTCGTATATTTAACACATTTTAATTATTCCTACTTTTATGACAAGACTGGCTTGCCATGCATCTACCACAAAGGGCAATTATTGTCATGTGACCAAGTTATATTATACATCAAAATATATTTTGCTCAGACAAGACTCTGTATCGTTATTGTCGTAAACAGACGCTGTGACGTCTCTAACAAGACATCAAGGGAGATTTCAATGGGTTGAAAACAGGAGTGGCTTGAAAACTGCACCAGTAACTATATTACTATTAGTAATCTTGCATGATGCATGCACAATACATATTGAACAATGGGACATGTAAATTAGTGACTGTGCTTAAAAACACATTTAATCACGTTTTTTAATGCTCGAAATTCGCATATTTAAATCACCATCAATAAAGGGGGCAATATGGCGCTCAATGTAGGTTAAATATGTGAATTCAGGGTTCGAAAAAGGTGGTTCAATTTGTTTTTACGTGAATTCGAACATTAAAAAACGTGTTTAATAATTTACGTGTTCCGTAGTTCAGTATGCATTGTGCATGCATTGTGCGTGGTTATTGTGTTATAATTGCGAAATTGAGGCCCGGATTCTAGACAAGTACCACTTCCTGTCTTTAGTTCAGGTTTCGATGAGTTCCCTTAAGTCTTACCGTCAATGACAATGTCGTTACTGTAGTATCTGAACCAATATTCCATTCGTGAATGCGGCGCACTACTAGTGAACTACATATAGCATTTCACTGCAACACAAGGAGTTTTCACAAATAGTGTTTTAGACCACAGTTTTATAGAACTTATTCAGTGGTAATGGTATATGACATACAAGCGAGGTGGGCCACCTTGCCCAATATAAAAATTCAAAAACAAAAGTCACTTATTTCCAAAAAAGTTTGAACACCCTTCAAAATGCACCAGAATGCACCATTTTGAAGCTCGTGTTAACAAAATAAGGGCACTAGGACCACCTAGCACATCGTCATTTTATATTTATGCATGGTTATTGTCAAGTAACTTTAGTAATATATGTATAATAATGATTAAAACATGTGTGTTTATTGCATTTTAATACATCCAAATAAGGAAACAGCCTGGACAAGTTAGTTTTGTATGGTGTGGATATTCACCTTAAAATAACTGGAATGACAAGCTTCTTGCATAGGAGCTGGGATTGATATCTACTTGTGTGAAGTTGTGTCTTGAGGGTCGCTCTCCAGAATTGTCTGACAGTTTGTATTGAACTTTCCCTGGTGTATTACTTCCTTATATTTGTGGTAGAATACAAATTATACATACTACTCGATTTGTTTCAAGTTCAACAAGATTTCTAAGGGAAATATATTTGTCCTAGGTCAACAAAGGGCCATAAATCCTGATAATATAAAAGAAAAAACTAGCCTTTCCCAATATTTTTTCTGTCGTGTCGCAGAAGGTCGTCTATTCCGGCAGGATGTTGAGGGCGGTACTTTGAGCGACACGACAGTCGCCGGCAACGACCAGAAGACATTTCGCGCACACGCGTGTGTGCTGTGTTTTTTTCTTCAAATCTATATTCACAATTCATTAGTTAAAATGTTTGGTCATTTTGATGCTATTACATTTGACATTCGTACTGTTTCAAAAAGTACCAAACATGAACTGGTTATGCCTGGCACTAAGCTTAAGGATTGAGACAACAAATGAATATAATTACTTCAGATATGTAATAAATACGTAAATAACATTCATTATTATAGGTTTGAATGATCGTTAAACAAAACTCATTCAGAAGAATGTATAGCATCCTAGAGTAGCTTACCGAAACTGTTTGGCTGTGTTTTACCATGGCGTTCCGTTTATGCTGAGTCTACCGTAATGTGTATAGCATCATCGGGTGGGAAGTAAAGTAAAAGGACGATGGTTTTCCATAAAACTAAGTAATGATTGATTGGTTTTACTATATGAGACATATCAATAAATTAAATTGATGAACTATGAAACGTGGACCCAGGGAATCATCAGAAAATACAACATATTATATTCTTGCAGTTGGAAATGATTATGTTCTCCTATTGATGAGATGGATTCACTAGTTTAAAATAGCAATATGAGCTTGGTACCGATCATAGCTAGCTATGCAAATTTTTTAGTTTACGCATATGCATAGCGCTAAGTAATTGCGTAGTTTAAGTAGGCGACGTGAAACCGGCCCCTGGTTCACGGTTGGTTAAAACATACTATCTCTATAACACGTGTTACTGTCATCTTTTAATGTTTCCGAAAATACTCGATTTAGTGTTGAATATGCCGGGTTTTACGACATATAGATACCACTTTACTGCATTAAGAGACCGACCAGTAGATCTTAAATTTTGAAGATGTAATATAGTTTATCAACGGCTGGTATACACCGAAGCAAAGCAAACTGTCAATCAAACGAACTGCTAAGCCAGTATGGGTGAAGTTTAGTAAACAAAGACCTAACTATTGCTCCATATCAACGAAAATCGTTGTGCATTCCATTTATATACATGTATTAGAACACTTATTGACACGCGTAAGAACCTCCCCGAGTGTCCTCTAGGTCACACCTCTATCACTGTGTGTCATTCGACGCTTACTAACACGTGGTCGCTGTTGTAGATTTGAGCCTCCATCCAAGATGGCGTCGGCGGGAGACGACGTCGTCTGGGGCTCCACTCTGTGCACCGCCCTCAACGTCCTTCGGGAAGAGACAGCTTTCTGCGACACGACAGTCGTCGGCAACGACCAGAAGACAGTTCGTGCACACGCGTGTGTGTTGGCGGCTGCCAGTCCGACGCTGAAGACCTACTTAAAGCAGGCGACAGGGAACACCTACGTCTTACGGGTCGACCACATGTCTAGTTGCACGTGGCAAAACGTTCTTCAATTTGTCTACACGGGTCGGGTGTTTGTGGCGCCCGGATCGAGCGTCGCTTCACTCTCAAAGGCAGCCAATACGCTTCAGATGCTTGGCTTGCAGACGGCTCTTTTGGCCCAGTCCAAGCGCGAAACTCCAGACGCTAAGAAACCAGTCGCTGGGGATAACGCTGTGGAGGAGTCGCGTGGTGCATTCGAGTTGAAGGAAGAGTATTGTGGTGCTGAAACTCTGCCGTCGGCGGATCACGATTATCCTGCTGTGCGACGGGTAACCGCTAAGAAGACAGTAACCAATCGAATACGTCGTCTACCTGATCACGACGACAAGGCACAAGAAGCGGTGAACGACAATACCGGTGACAATACACCAGAGGCAGTGAACGACACTCCCGGTGACAATACACCAGACGCAGTGAATGACACTCCCAATGACAATACATCAGAGGCAGTGAACGACACTCCCGGTGACAATACACCAGAGGCAGTGAACGACACTTCCAGTGATAACACATCAGAGGCAGTGTACGACACTCCCGGTGACAATACACCAGACGCAGTGAATGACACTCCCAATGACAATACATCAGAGGCAGTGAACGACACTCCCGGTGACAATACACCAGAGGCAGTGAACGACACTTCCAGTGATAACACATCAGAGGCAGTGAACGACACTCCCGGTGACAATACACCAGAGGCAGTGAACGACACTTCCAGTGATAACACATCAGAGGCAGTGTACGACACTCCCGGTGACAATACACCAGGGGCAGTGAACGACACCGCCGGAGACGATGACATTAAATCAGAACACGAAAGTGACGACAGCGCAAGTGAAACGAAAGTTGCGAAAGAGGTGAATAAATTGGGTAGAAATGGCGCCGCGAAGCAGGAATTTCTGTGTAACATGTGCGGCAAAGTGCTAGCAACCAAAGCCAGTCTGACTAGACACATACTTCTGCACAACGAAAACGACAGGCCATTCCGGTGCGAGACGTGCCACATGGGCTTCATAGCCATGCACGCGTTGAGGAAACACTCGCGCACACACACGGGCGAGAAGCCGTACCGATGTCACGTCTGTGGCAAGTCGTTCAGCAGCAGTGCCACTCTGCCCTACCACATGAAGATCCACAGTGGCGAGAAACCGTTCGTCTGTGACATCTGCGAGTACGCCTTCCGGTCGGCGAGCGCGCTCAAGGTGCACAGACGGACCCACACGGGAGAAAAGCCGTACCCGTGCGGCATCTGCGGCAGGTCTTTCGTGACGGCCAACCGACGGACCCGTCACGTATGGACGCACGAGGGCCGCAAGCCGTACCACTGTGACCTGTGCGACAAGGCGTACACGTCCAGCACGAAGCTGAAGGTTCACCGGAGAATCCACACGGGAGAGAGGCCTTTCATGTGTGAAGTCTGTGGCCTGTTGTTTAGTCGGCAGACGGCGATGAACACACACGTGGCTGGCCACCGTAAGTTGTTACAGCGCGGCTTGTCGGTGCAGTCGATGGCGCAGGAGAATGTTTAACAGTTCTATGTAGGGCTTGAAGATGCGCATTATAAGCACTATCTGCTTAACAAAACTAATTAGCCATATAAAATGTAAACAAATACCTAATGTGCAAAATTAGTTACAAACTAGCCACCAGTGGCGCCACGCACAATTTTACCACGGCCACAACTAATATTTGATGTGCAGATTCTGCACATCATTATTTCATTTCGTTAACTTTAATTGTTGTCAAGAAATCTCACACTCTACATGTTACGCAAGTGCCAGTTGCAATTAAATAACAAGTCGTAAACAAAAGTGATGTTTCCCAACCAACCAATATTTTATATCACTCCGCAACTGTTCATTTTGAATGTAATGTAAAGTGAGTATTTAATTAAATATGGGAAGCACAAGTTAGGCTTCAAAATGTTAAATTATAAAAAAATTAATTAATGAAGTATTTTTGTGATGTTATTTGTTCTTTGCGAGACGTCCGCTTTAATATAAACCGACTTGTAACTAACTCATATTGCTCAATTTTATAATACAAATTCAACCGTGTGGTACGATGGTTCCGTTTATTTATTCACGTTCTCTCATTTATGTGGTGATAATCTTACATTTCCTTACGCTAAGTACTTATGTTGAGCGAGTGAAATACCCAATATACCGTCATGAAGTTGCCCGATTTACGACCTCTTCAACAAGTCAAAGGTGTATGGGCAATTTCCCATAACTTTGTATATTACACCTTACTAACCTGCATAACAACAGATTAAACATGCATAAAACAGTGTTATACTAGTAACTTAATTCCATTATCCAAAACACAATATTTTATATGCACAACATTAACTAGTCTCCTGCTTCTTTCAAATGTCCCCAGGCAACTCAAATAATCCATTTCACAACAACTTATTGTTCCTTAAACTAAACTTGGGCAAACGTGCTTTCTCTGTCGCTGCGCCTAGGATCTGGAATGAACTCTCCATCAGTTTGAAAACATCTGAAACTATAGCTATCTGCCGAAAAAAACTCGAGACAAGTTTCTGTTCACGATTATGCTTAATGATTATGTTTTGTTGCGCCTCTGAGCTCAGGTGTCTGAGGATATAGACGTTAATTATTATTATTTATTAAACACACATAGCGGCAACGTTAATTAATATTAATCCGACCAGTTGTGCTATCTGATGGCAATGTTCAGTCAAACCACGCGTTTTTGGCCAAACTCGGTCTCCGAGTTTACTGAGCAGAACTAGCCAATAAGCATCTTAGATTTTAGGCGTTACAACTAGGCGAGATTGTCAGAAATGATTTACATTACACAGTTAAGAAGTGTGCCATGACTGCCATCATGTCCGAGAGTTGCCGTGCAAGCGATTTTTATAGCTAAGATTTGTGGACACGTTGCGTAGCTCGCTTGATTAATAGTCCTATCCCCAATGCGCACGAACGTAAGAGAGTGCTCTATACGGATATGTTAGATTGTTGCAAATATCAATCTTCTGGCATCAATGATGACATTTCGACTTCTTTCGTCGTGTTCGGTTCAGCCTCCTTCTTGTCGACAATAACCGACATCTCCACGATCAATGACGGGTCTTTGTGCTACAAGATAACATCGAGAAACATGAAAAATATTTATGGCATTCACTTATCTAAAAGTGTTACCTAATATTAGTCGAAGTTTCTCTTACCGCCAACAACGTATAATAACAAGATTTCAAACATTGCAACCTAAAACTACAGTTTTCAGATGTCACGTGGACAAGGACACCATTGGCTTATCGACAGTACATAATCATTAATTGTGTGGCCCACCCATGGCAGCAATATGTTTTGTTTTAAACATAATATACACACTAACAGCATTTACGCAATCAGCAGATAAAGTATTCCAATATTTCATAGTTTTACTTCTTTGCATCACCCAATTATTTGACTTAAGCTGCTTCGCGTCCTCTTGTTCTTCTAAATTCTTTAAGATTGACCTTACGTGAGAACACCGAAGTGATGTATTAATATGTTGTTGTATTTCTGAATTACAGTTTATATTTGTGTTAAACATATTCACCTCGAATTCATCAACTCTAGCGTCATGCTTTACGTTACGTAGGCACACTAAATTACCAAATTGAATAAACAATTTGTCAGGCAAATCTTCATTGTTCGCTTCGTTCGGGAATAAAAAACCTAAAAAATAAAAATGCATCGTTAAATCGTAGTCGACGTAAATGATTAACGTTAATTGTGTCAGGCGCGCGAACACAGCTATTATGTAAAACCGGCGCCACGTTGTCATAAACAAGTTACAGCGAAATGTGTTACACCGATATTTTGTTAGGTTCTTCTTTCAGTACATATGCGACATGTACACTTGTCACATGTACAAGTGTACATGTGTACAAACAATCCACCGAGTTACTTTAGCTCACACATATTAAACAGGTTTCTAATACAAACTACACAGTACTATTCAAGCATTCAATAGGTGTGGAAATGTAATCAGCAACTGCACAGTATAATAATTAAATTAATTATGTTGATATACCAGTTAGCAACTTCAGACTTAGAGATACAGGGTCAGCAACAGAAATGTGGTTTGTGTTGGTTAAATATTACAACCAAGATATGAGGTCATAACCGGTCAAATGGTCGGACAACTTCATAGAAGAGAAATAATCAAATAACTAATCAGCAACGGTAAGTTTCTCATCTCTCTGTGAAATTGTTTTACAATTATATATATAAAAAAAAAACATGTTAAAAGGATTGAGTGCAAAACATATTTATCTTGTTTCGTTTCATGTGCATGACAAACATGCATCAGCTGAATCGCTGCTTTCACTGGATCTATCAAGAAAACGGTTATTACCACACGCATTACTTACGTACGACATACGATACAGCGAGTCCCGTTATCACCGTGACGCCTGTACCGAATGGCGTGTACCACATGAACGACATGGCGAACAAATTGGAAATACCGGATCTGTAAGAAGACGACCGCAATATTTTACATGTATGTCGATTTAAATACAACGTGCGAGCGGGCATGTATGTATACTTGCATAATGATATGCATTGCAACAGTATTGGCCAACTATCCCATGAAAGAGCTTCTCCGAGAAAACGTTGAAAGATTTGCGATGCTAATGTCACGCTAAAAACCGAGAAGACCGTCGATGACATCGCGACACACGACTAATGTCTAATGTTATTGCAACAGTCAACAGTCATGGCGATTGGTGAACTCTTGCGATTTGGGACTTGAGTTGGAATTTAGAGAGACGATACGAGACTTCACTTGGACTTGAAGGTCTTTGTCTTGCGATAAAAAGATCTATGCTGACTATTATACGTCATAAAATAGTATTTCTAACGGAATCAGCTGAATTTCTTGTTGTGTCATGTTCGGACTCAAATATTCACATTACCAAAGAATTACACTTGTATGTCCAAGGCCAGCAGTACTTAATTCATTCACAATACATTAGAATGCGTACAACTGACTTACATGGACATGTGACGCGGTGTTTCGGTTGAGTTGATCGGTGGTTCACAGCTGTCCGTGCGAGTAGGTGGCAACGTTTGATGATACCCAGCAACTGTCAGCGACCCAACAGTCACAAAAAACGATGCAGCTATTCCAAGTGTTCCACCGGCAACGACTCCCTGTGCGGAAATTGCATTGTTTTCGACGTTATCTCCGTCATCACAAGATTTGCGTCGCAAGGACGCGCGCGCACACCTCTTTATATGCGATGTGTACGTGACATAGTTTATAAAAGCAAAGCGTTCGGTTTATAACGCGTCCCTCTAACAATCGTTATTCGGAGTCCCCGGCAGACCTGTTCACGCAAACACCACTTCAACTGCTACTGACGCATTCAGCCACGCTGCAACTGCTACGCGAAAGCAATTCAATCACTGGAACCCCACCACTGCCTATTGCCAGGTACTCATGTATTCAGTTGAGTGAACATGAGCAAAGTTTCGAAACGGTAGCAAGAGGATTCGAACCCGGGTTCTCTCGACTGAGAGCCCAGTCTGGTGTTGTAACCACTATGTCGCAGCGCTCAAAACCAAGAAACAAATCAGCAATAACGACGACGTGGAAATTATCTATTTTGGCGATTATTAGGTTTCTATTCAGTTTTGTTTAATTCAAAATTCTTTGTATGAAATATGGGTTATCAGTCTGTCAGTACCATATTGAAAACAATCAACGGTTTTTGTACCATAAATGTTTCGAGATTGTTGCTAATAGCTTTAAAAAAATAAAAACATACATAAAACAGACTTACCTTTGCTTCTACTTTGCGGAACAGCCCACCGAGAAGATACATGCCCAACAAAGGACTTCCGGTTGCACTGAGTATTTGAACAGTCACCTACAGTTGATTAAAGGACAATGGAAGAGTAGTGTTCACACAGAGCACGACGGTACAATCAATTCTTTGTGACAAGAAATGTGATTTCCCATTACCTTGGTTATATTTTGTAAGTATCATACGACCAAGTCTTTTCATTGTCAATTTATATCTTGGGTAAGTAGTAGTATCGTTAGTTAATTTTCTATTTTTGTTTCGCCGCCAGGATATTGACGTTTTTGTCTAACATAGAAGGACCATGTCTTTTGTTTGCAAATGTTAATTTATTACAATTAAGCACACATGCTTTCTTAATACTGGGCACAATATTATATATTATGTTCTGTAGTGCAATATAAAGAAATAATTGAACATATTGGATTGGCCAATGGTTTTCGTCGTCTTGTGTGGGTTCTGATGTTGTACAACTGCGGGTTTGAAGTGAAGCAAATCAATATGAGTAAGGCGTTGTGTTTGTTATGCATGTTTTATATTAAAGAAAGAAGTGGCAAAACCCTTCATAGCTTAACACGTTTTATCACTGTCTGTGACATGTCAGCTAATTCTGTTGTGTATAAATTATATTTTAGAGTAGCGGTATGCACTTAAAAATCATACAAACGAAACCTGTATTAATTGCCCCGGCATGCAATCAATGACGAACACCAAGGCAACAGCAGTTGCACCGTAGACAATTACTGAAACAAAATGTCGATTGTCAACTCGTTTTTTCTAACATTTACACGAATGCTGTCAACAGTGATCAATATTATTACTAAATTCAAAGCAAGACTGCGATATAATTCCATTTGCCTATGCTTAGTGTGCGGAAAGGAACAAGTTAATTTTCTCGCCGACCTACTAATAGAATATGGTAATAAAATATGATACGGATCCGAAATGTGCCCAATGACACGAACAGTGACACAAACAATGACACGAACAGGTGATAATAAATTGAACCTTTCTCAAAGGACATGCTTACAGCACAGGTAGAGATCGTACGACATGGCGGAATTACTAAGGTGTCTTATGCATCAACTAGTGTGCGCAGAAGCTAAGTAAGTAAGTAAGTAAGTAAGTAATTAAGAAAGTAAGTAAGTAAGTAAGCAAGTGCGTTAGTAAGTGAGTAAGTAAGTAAATACGCACACTCGAGGTACTCGACTAATAAACAATTTATGTGTACACTTATTTTCCAATGTGGTTAATTAATTAACACATTTTACTCGCAATGTAGGTTACGGTATAAATTCAATAAACCGTAGATGCTGTCTTACAGACCTATGCCTTTGTTCAGAAGTGCGGCCTTGTACTCTTTGATGTTGCCCAGCCGTGGCTTAAGAATGTCTTCCCACGTGTTCGCGGCTGCTCCGCTCAGAGAAGATGATATTGTACTAAAAGACAAAGGCACATTATATATATATATATATATATATATATATATATATATATATATATATATATATATATATATATATATATATATATATATATTAACATTTGAAACAATATATATATATATATATATATATATATATATATATATATATATATATATATATATATATATATATATATATATATATATATATATATATATATATATATATATATATATATATATATATCCGACTGATGTTACATAACACTAATTTAGAATTGACTAATGGCACTGTATTAATTACATTAACGAACACGTAATTGTCAAGATGGACACAGTGCATTTAGTGTCACCACATCATACTATGTACTTTTACATGTGTTGCGAGTATTGAATACATTTTCATTCACAGTAAGATGTGAATATTTCCTTCCCTTATCTACCTGAGGGCGCCACTGTACAATATGGCGAGGACCAATCCACAAAAACCTTTAGAATCAACGAAGGCAGTTCTCACAAAGTGCGGTAAAAGCTGAAAGTAGTACATATTCATTATACTTTGTGCTACGGCAAAGTAAAGAAAGATAACATTTCGAGTCTGTCCAATGCTTTATGTTGTCAGTAGAATGGGTATGAAAATATTGATAGAAATATTTTTCTCAATCAAGAAAGATAATAGAACTTGAGGACGTGAGGTAACATTAGTAAAGGATCAGTGTAGATTGGATATCAGGAAGTACTCATTCTCATAGAGGACAATCAATGAATGGAATAAATTATCTACGGATTGTTTTACTGCCAGCAGCGTGAGCAGGAGGAGGGCGGATCATACATAGATTAAAAATGTTGGACTCTCCATAAGTTAATGGCTTCCTTGTCCGCCGTCTCGGCCTGAAAGCTTACGTTCTTCTTCATCCCGACTGTACATTTGACCTAGAGTTTTGTCTTTCTCTGTGTCCAGCTTATCTTGAGCATTCTCACCTCGAATGCGTGTATGCATTTCACATCCTCTTTCCATACATTATGTTTGTGAAATGATTTACTTCAGTGAATATAGTGAACATTCTAAACGCATGTTATAATACAAAAGCATAAGAATAGCACAACGTCATGTTATGAACGAGTTACCGTGACCGGAAGTACAACGTGCCTCATTTGCGGTGGCAATCTCGTGATTTGCGAGAGGGTCACAGCCGATGACGGTGTAGTAAGCAAATACCACGAATCCCGTGACACCAGCTATAGACGCCGTTATGAAGAGTAAGGGTATGATCCACAGAATAGTCCTACGATGGAAAAAAATTGTTAGAATATATCCTACGTACGAACACGGTGCTTGTATCAAAATATTGTTAAGCAGATATGTGAAAAAGTGTCCGATTGCAACCACTTAAAATGGTTCCCAATGCCGTCTGTGTTTGAAGTGTGTGCCACGTGTTACGTTTCTTTCATCAAATTCACATTATTTTACTATCTGCTGCATTACAGCAGCACTTTATATAGGGTGTTTGTTTACACATTGAAATTCATCATCCACGTCAGCCACCACGTTGTGATCTGCTTCAGCGGCCATACTGTGTTCCTTCATCTGCTGCAACGTGTGTTCCCATATCTCCCTATGCGTTTTGATCAAACGTCTCTCAGTGTTGTAATCGCTTTGCTAACCTCAGTTCATGATATTGTGATTTCACTTCAGTCACCATCTTCTGAATTATATATAGGCGACCATTTAACCTGTATACCGTATTTCCACCCTATTTTGCACTCATTTTCTACATGCACTTCAAGCGAAACAAAAGGTTTTGGGGCTAACCCCCTAAACAGATACTAAAAACTAACCATGTGTAACTAAAATCAAGAATATCACGCCAGTTGTTTACTCATAGTGCGTTCTAAAAATGGAAGATTGGGGTCATTCCTCGGTTGACTGAGGGCTGACCTATTAGCCAGCACGACCAATACGCGCATGCGCAGTTATATGAAAATTGGGTAACCTAGACTTTGCGTGACGTATTAAGTAAGGCCGGAATAGGAATGAATGTATACAAATAACTTTTCATTCGGCGAGAGAATTTTGCTAGACCTTAACAATCGTGACGTAGGGTTATCAAACTGTATGGCGTGGCCCATGAAACTAAGATGCGTGTTCAGCACAGTTTTCTTAGTAAACCTAGTAAACCTTATTATATGGATACTTGATAATGGAATCGCCAGCTGCAAAGCGTATTGTTTGGTTTACTAGAACGAGTTCTTCTTAATTACTTCATCTGAGTAATGGAATAAAATTCCTATTAAACTATAC